>CM051243.1:9659570-10112070 GCA_027917425.1 Gastrophryne carolinensis
ACTGAGTCGCTGTCAACAACCGAACAACGACCAAGCACAGCGACTACTAGCGGGCGCTGTGAAAATACCGCTACAGTTGCTCAACTGTCGCTACATGTCGCTATTAATAAATCAGCCTCATAGTGTTTCACCCTTAAATAGATTTTCACTATCCTGGGTGTTGGTCCACTTCCGCGGGGCACCCCGATGGGGGGTGTGTGAAACCCCCCAGAAAGCCTCAAAAACTCACCTGAACCCGCTCCCACGTGACTCTCTCCACCAATCACAAGGTGAGAGCGTCCGCCTCTGCCTCTTGCGCATCCCACTTACAGGGAGCGCACCCGCGCTGGCCGTTTGTGAATCCCTGTTAGAGGGATGCGCGACAGGCGGTGGCGGCCCGTGCATGTGCCGCTGGAACGAGGAACAGGTAGTGCCCCGCAGGCAGGGAGCTGATCGGCCAGGGAATCTTATAAAATGTACCGTATTTTTCGCCATATAAGACGCACTTATTTTCCCCCAAAAGTGGATAGGGGGAAATGCCAGTGCGCCTTATCGGGCGAATGTAAAAAAAAAAAATAAAAAAATAAAATTAGACTCACCCGTTCCCGGCACTCCCGCGTTGCCTGCCGCACTGCAGGAGACCAGAAGAAAACAGAAGAGCGGTGGGCTCTGTCCCTGTCCCCGCCACTGTTATTGCTGAGGCAGTGATAGCAGCGGCAGAGACGGAGGCAGCGCCTGCTGCTCCGCCTTCATCTCCTGCCCTCCAGCTGCTGCCTCTTCCGGCAAGGGCAGGAGTAAACAGCCGGGTCCGTGCAGCAGGTGGTCGTAGGCGCAGGCCACACCCACTCGCTGCCTGGACCCGGCTGTTCACTGCTGCCCTTGCAAGAAGAGGCAGCAGAGAAGTTGCGGAAGAGAGGAAGGAGCGGCTGTCCCTGTCCCGCTCCTTCTTACTGGCCGGGCCGCGCAGACACCCGGTTCCATAGAACGGGTGGCCGTGGCCTACGACGCGATGCACGCCGACGCGGCGCAGGCCACGCCCACCCGATTCACGGGGCCGGGTGTCTGCGCGGTCCGGCCAGTAAGGAGCAGCGGCGGGCACGCACCTCCATCTTCAACGCGGGATGAACGTGCGAGTTTATTTTTTTTTCTTTGTTATTGTGTGCCTATGGGGAATGGGGGGGAGGGTGTAACACTGCTTCTATGGGGAATAGGAGGGGGGTGCCACACTGCCTATATGGGGAATGGGAGGGGGAATGTCACACTGCCTATATGGGGAATGGGAGGGGGGAATGCCACACTGCCTATATGGGGAATGGGAGGGGGAATGCCACACTGCCTATATGGGGAATGGGAGGGGGAATCCCACACTGCCTATATGGGGAATGGGAGGGGCAATCCCACACTGCCTATATGGGGAATGGGAGGGGGAATGCCACACTGCCTATATGGGGAATGGGAGGGGGAATGCCACACTGCCTATATGGGGAATGGGAGGGGGAATGCCACACTGCCTATATGGGGAATGGGAGGGGGAATCCCACACTGCCTATATGGGGAATGGGAGGGGGAATGACACACTGGCTATTGGGAATGGGAGGGGGATTACTGTAATTGGAGGATACTGCACTTTGCCTATTATTTGGTTAAAAATATTATTTTTCTTATTTTCCTCCCCAAAATCCTGGGTGCGTCTTATAGGGCGAAAACTATGGTATATAGTAGACACTGGATTGTGAATGGTGAAGATTTATAGCATATGAATACAAGCTTTGCACAGGTATTACATGAAATACTAATTGGACTAAATACTATCATGGTAATGTTATGAAATGGAAGTTATACACACCTATTCTGATCTCTTCTCTCTCTCTATAAGGGCATTGAGAAAGTCAAAAAGAGTGGCGAAACACGTCTGCCCAACAGTAAAATAGTCTGAGGAGGAACTTTATGTAACAAAAAATGAGAGAGTGTGTGTGAGTGAAGAGTAATTTTTAGATTTGCACATAGTATCATTGATCACTATAGTATATTTGATGTAATGAAATTGTATTTTAAACTTATGAAATAAAATGTAAAACTTCCTTTAACCCATAAAAGAGTGTGCTCATAATCAAATGCTCGTTGACCAGGCCGGGGTGGCTTTAACCCGGATATAGCATTGACTTTAAAGGAGCACTATCGCAAAATTGCATAGTATTAGCAATCCATATAAACATGTCGGCTAATTAGAGGAGGGGTCACTTATACACCAGTACTGAATAAAACTCCCGCCAAGCTTGAGGTTTTCTTCTCCTGGTAGGAACAAAATCCAGGGGTGACATGTTGAGTCTATGACTTCTTCTTCCTTCCATTAAAATAAAAGATACAAGCATAGAAGGATGTTTCTTGATGCCGGGTGTATAAGTGACCCCTTCCCCTGTCATCCAGCATATTTATATGGATTTTTATCACTGGGTATCTGTTGGTGCAGATAATGTGTTGGGGTGGCTATGGTGTGAGTCATGATTGTGAGGCTGTAGCATTGGGGGGCAGAGCATCGGGAGGATACAGTGGGGCCGGGTACAGGGATTCTGGGAGGGAGACTTAATTGGAATAAGCATTGAATGTACATTCCATGCTGCAGGCTAGGGAGAAGGTAAGCATTGTGTCTCATCCTTCAGCCCTGACCTCAGGGTCCACTTTAATGGAGGGGCTTGGTACAGCACTCAGAACTGAAACAGGGATTCAAGAGAATGGCAGGCTGATTCATCACTAACGCCAGGTGACAGGCGACAGATGAGCGTCTGTAGCAGCATTTTCAGAGCGCCCGCTAGTAGTCGCTGTGCTCGGCCGTGGGTCGCTACTTTATAGCGACTCAGTCGCTGTTCAGTAATGTTGAATACATTGTGAGGAGTCGCTATTTGACCAGTACAGAGCTGTATGGGAGCGCATGTTAGCGACTGCTCATAGCGACCGACTCACACCATATTCAGCAAAAAACAGCCTCACACAACTCTGGTGCTGAAAAATGCTTCTCTGAAGCCCAGAGCGCAGGAGGCTGTGTGATTAAAGTCTGTTTTCCAGCATCTATCCACCAGTAACAAAGCGAAAACATATGGAATTACATTGTAATATCATTGTAACATGAACACTTTAATGGCAGAGCTGTAATTTCATTTCTGAAGTAATATATAAAAAATGAACAATTGTGAAAAAACTGCTTTTTCAATGCCAGAAGAGGTCACAGAATTTTTGATTGTGATTTTTTGAAAAAAAAAACAAATACCCCGTTTAAAGAGAAGAAAAGGTTCGTCCATTGAAATGTATGGGAGAGCGACAGGTAGCGAGAGGTCATACCTGGCGCTGTGCAAGGCTGAACGCCGGCGCTGTTTGCTGAGGCTGTGAAAATGATGAATCAGACGCTACGTGGCGCTCTCCCAGTCGCTAAACAGATTCTGATGGATAAATGTGTAATTGCGTGCCGTGTCCGGCGTTCACCAGTCGCTACCTGTCGCTACCTCTCATTAACCAGCCACTACCTGACGCTATCCCTTCTTAAATAAGGGCCTAAGTCTTAAAAAGTATAAAGCACGTTTTCTAAACGAGAGCCCTCGCATGTGCTGCGCATGTTCCTAAACAGGGCCTATGGAAGTGGAGGTCGTATGTGGAGAGGAGAGTGGAGAGCCTATGAAAGTGGAGATCCAGGGCCTATGGAAGTGGAGGTCGTATGTGGAGAGGAGAGTGGAGAACCTATGAAAGTGGAGATCCAGGGCCTATGGAAGTGGAGGTCGTATGTGGAGAGGAGAGTGGAGAGCCTATGAAAGTGGAGATCCAGGGCCTATGGAAGTGGAGGTCGTATGTGGAGAGGAGAGTGGAGAGCCTATGAAAGTGGAGATCCAGGGCCTATGGAAGTGGAGGTCGTATGTGGAGAGGAGAGGGGAGAGCCTATGAAAGTGGAGATCCAGGGCCTATGGAAGTGGAGGTCGTATGTGAAGAGGAGAGTGGAGAGCCTATGAAAGTGGAGATCCAGGGCCTATGGTAGTGGAGGTCGTATGTGGAGAGGAGAGTGGAGAGCCTATGAAAGTGGAGATCCAGGGCCTATGGAAGTGGAGGTCGTATGTGGAGAGGAGAGTGGAGAGCCTATGAAAGTGGAGATCCAGGGCCTATGGAAGTGGAGGTCGTATGTGGAGAGGAGAGTGGAGAACCTATGAAAGTGGAGATCCAGGGCCTATGGAAGTGGAGGTCATATGTGGAAAGGAGAGTGGAGAGCCTATGAAAGTGGAGATCCAGGGCCTATGGAAGTGGAGGTCGTATGTGGAGAGGAGAGTGGAGAGCCTATGAAAGTGGAGATCCAGGGCCTATGGAAGTGGAGGTCATATGTGGAGAGGAGAGTGGAGAGCCTATGAAAGTGGAGATCCAGGGCCTATGGAAGTGGAGGTCGTATGTGGAGAGGAGAGTGGAGAGCCTATGAAAATGGAGATCCAGGGCCTATGGAAGTGGAGGTCGTATGTGAAGAGGAGAGTGGAGAGCCTATGAAAGTGGAGATCCAGGGCCTATGGAAGTGGAGGTCATATGTGGAGAGGAGAGTGGAGAGCCTATTGTAGCGATAACCCTTATCGCCGGAGGGCTTCACCGCCCGAGACGTCCTTTTCCCAATCGTAAGAGGTGCTGCTGGAATTTCAGAGTCGTCCGTGAGGAAACAGGAACAGCCCTTACAAGGACTAGTGAATTGTAATATAGCGTTTCCCCCAATAAGAGACAGAACTTCAGTATTGAGGGTGAAGGTGAAGTGTTTTTATTAGTGCCACTCTAGGCCTTATATACACAAGTCTCCATGCAATGGGACCTCCCCCGTGGACCTCATGACAAATACACAGACCAACTCTGCCGGTGACGCAATCAGCAAAACAATAGGCGTCTGTAATACACTCAATCAGAACAATGCCATTGCCTGTGACGTAATCAATTAACACAAAGGCAGTTTATAATACAATCCAAACTACAATGACCTAATTAAGAAAAGGCCAGTGAATGACCCGGTGGGCAACTGAATAGTGATGACATCCAAAAGACAGAGCGTCTGTCACAATGCCCCCTTTTTTGTGGAACACCCGGCAGACCCGGATTGACCCTGTTCGGGTTAACGTGGGGCTGTCCGGACTCTTGTTATGGGCAGAGTTCTGTGTAAGGACAAGTCTGCACATAGTGAGTAACCAGACTAAACATTGACGTGGGCTGTACATAGGAATCGGTCATGGGTGGGGTCCAAACACTGGGATATTGTGGCGTTGGTGAGTTCAGCACCAAAGTCCTTGGTTGGATGTGTGCACAGGTGCTTTGCTTTCTTATAGCTGGTCCAAGTTTCAATCTCTTTCCATGGTAGCTGATCGGAGAATCCACAATCTTCTGCACATCTACATCATCGTAAAAGTAGACAAAACCATAACCCTTAGAAACGCCAGAGGCATCCCTAATAATTTTGACACTCTTTACAGCGCCATACTTTGAAAAAACATCCTTAATTTCAGGCTGATTAATCCGACGGCCAATGCCCCCAACAAAAATAGTGTTTGGCATACGTTTCCCTTCTGGAAGGACGTAACCTGATGGCTGATCCTCTTCTTGGCTTCTTGTAACAGACATGACGTGATGCAGACGAAACCCCTGGGTCTCCCCGACCAGTGGGCTGGAGTCGGCAGCTCGGGCTGGAGACCGGGTTGTAACAGGGTTGACGCTGGCTGGTCCAGAGGTAGCGTAGGCAGAAGTCAATGGTCCTAGATCATTTCCCAATAGTACTTCTGCTGGTAAGTTGTCCATAAGTCCCACCTGTACCCTGCCGGATCCAGCGCCCCAGTCAAGATGTACTCGGGCGGTGGGGAGTCGAAACACAGCTCCTCCCGCCACCCTTACTGCAACAGTGTGTCCAGTGCGGTCTTTGTTCTTGACCAAATGAGTTTGAAGCAAGGTAAGTGTGGCTCCGGTGTCGCGTAATCCTTGCGCGGTGCGCCCATTGACTCGTACCTCCTGGCAATGGTGCTGTCGGTTGTCTTGGATGGCCGCTTGTACGGGATCAGCTTCATACAGTACCCCCAGATACTCTTCCGAACTGCTCTCAGCTTCCAAACAGTGTGCCACAGGAGTACGGGAGGTGGAAGGTTGCTTTTGCCCCCACGTGTTTCGGGGAGGCTCTAGGGCGCAATCACTGCGATAATGTCCCCATTGTTTGCAACGATGGCACTGAACTGTGGAGAGGTTCGGTTGCTGCGCTGGCCTATGTGGCCCAGAGTAACGAGTTGGCGCTGAAGCCACAGGTGCTTGAAATTTGATGGGAGGTTGTGGTTTTGGAGCGGACTGTTCTGTCCGGCGAGCATCAGTGTACTCGTCGGCTAGACGAGCAGCCTCAGGTAGCGTTAGAGGCCTCCGGTCACGTACCCACTCTCTTAGCTCTGGTTGCAGGGCATTGAGAAAATGTTCTAGTAAAAACAACTGTAGTACATCCTCAGCGGTCGTGGCTTTGCATCCAGTGACCCAGTGTGATGCTGTACGATGGAGGCGACATGCCCACTCCGTGTAAGAATCCCCTCCCTTCTTTTGGGATTCCCGAAATCGTCGCCTGTAGGCTTCCGGGGTGACAGCGTACCGGGCTAACAAAGCCTCCTTTACCAGATGGTAGTGTGGTAAGTCCGCATCAGGGATGGCCCGGAAAGCATCGGAAGCTTTCCCCGATAGTTTCCCTGATAATATGGTGACCCATTCCTCCGTGGGTACCTGGTGTAAAGCGCACTGCCGTTCAAAATCGGCCAAAAATCCATCACTCATCGTCACTTTCCTGGAAGGACTTAAATGCTGCAAATGGAATCTTTTTCCCCCCAGTGTAACTGAGGCTTGGAGACACAGGGGCGCTGAGAGGCTGCTGGGTTGCGAGTCGTCGATCTTCCCTTCGCTTACTGGCCTCTGCCTCCGCTGCGGCGAAGACTCGGTCGATCAGTTCCTGTGATGGATTCGGGCCATAGACCGACAATCTGTTCCGAACCGCTTGAACAAGAGCAGCGTCTTCATCGATCTCTATATTGGTTTCGGTCCTCACTGCTGCATGATCCATTTCGATCAGCTCGGCTATCAGTTCCCGACGTGGGCGGTTGCTAGCTGACCTTCCCCGGCTCTCGAGTAGATCCTTCAGGGTCAGCCTTTTCAACTTGTCCTACTGACTCTCCATCAGGGTAGCACTCTCTCTGGGTACAAAGGACCATCCGACCGCTTGCCACCAATTGTAGCGATAACCCTTATCGCCGGAGGGCTTCACCGCCCGAGACGTCCTTTCCCAATGGTGAGAGGTGCTGCTGGAATTTCAGAGTCGTCCGTGAGGAAACAGGAACAGCCCTTACAAGGACTAGTGAATTGTAATATAGCGTTTCCCCCAATAAGAGACAGAACTTCAGTATTGAGGGTGAAGGTGAAGTGTTTTTATTAGTGCCACTCTAGGCCTTATATACACAAGTCTCCATGCAATGGGACCTCCCCCGTGGACCTCATGACAAATACACAGACCAACTCTGCCGGTGACGCAATCAGCAAAACAATAGGCGTCTGTAATACACTCAATCAGAACAATGCCATTGCCTGTGACGTAATCAATTAACACAAAGGCAGTTTATAATACAATCCAAACTACAATGACCTAATTAAGAAAAGGCCAGTGAATGACCCGGTGGGCAACTGAATAGTGATGACATCCAAAAGACAGAGCGTCTGTCACACCTATGAAAGTGGAGATCCAGGGCCTATGGAAGTGGAGGTCGTATGTGGAGAGGAGAGTGGAGAGCCTATGAAAATGGAGATCCAGGGCCTATGGAAGTGGAGGTCGTATGTGAAGAGGAGAGTGGAGAGCCTATGAAAGTGGAGATCCAGGGCCTATGGTAGTGGAGGTCGTATGTGGAGAGGAGAGTGGAGAGCCTATGAAAGTGGAGATCCAGGGCCTATGGAAGTGGAGGTTGTATGTGGAGAGGAGAGTGGAGAGCCTATAAAAGTGGAGATCCAGGGCCTATGGAAGTGGAGGTCGTATGTGGAGAGGAGAGTGGAGAGCCTATGAAAGTGGAGATCCAGGGCCTATGGAAGTGGAGGTCGTATGTGGAGAGGAGAGTGGAGAGCCTATGAAAGAGGAGATCCAGGGCCTATGGAAGTGGAGGTCGTATGTGGAGAGGAGAGTGGAGAGCCTATGAAAGAGGAGATCCAGGGCCTATGGAAGTGGAGGTTGTATGTGGAGAGGAGAGTGGAGAACCTATGAAAGTGGAGATCCAGGGCCTATGGAAGTGGAGGTCGTATGTGGAGAGGAGAGTGCAGAGCCTATGAAAGTGGAGATCCAGGGCCTATGGAAGTGGAGGTCGTATGTGGAGAGGAGAGTGGAGAACCTATGAAAGTGGAGATCCAGGGCCTATGGAAGTGGAGGTCGTATGTGGAAAGGAGAGTGGAGAGCCTATGAAAGTGGAGATCCAGGGCCTATGGAAGTGGAGGTCGTATGTGGAAAGGAGAGTGGAGAGCCTATGAAAGTGGAGATCCAGGGCCTATGGAAGTGGAGGTCGTATGTGGAGAGGAGAGTGGAGAACCTATGAAAGTGGAGATCCAGGGCCTATGGAAGTGGAGGTCGTATGTGGAAAGGAGAGTGGAGAGCCTATGAAAGTGGAGATCCAGGGCCTATGGAAGTGGAGGTCGTATGTGGAAAGGAGAGTGGAGAGCCTATGAAAGTGGAGATCCAGGGCCTATGGAAGTGGAGGTCGTATGTGGAGAGGAGAGTGGAGAGCCTATGAAAGTGGAGATCCAGGGCCTATGGAAGTGGAGGTCATATGTGAAGAGGAGAGTGGAGAGCCTATGAAAATGGAGATCCAGGGCCTATGGAAGTGGAGGTCGTATGTGGAGAGGAGAGTGGAGAGCCTATGAAAATGGAGATCCAGGGCCTATGGAAGTGGCCTATGTAAGTGGTGAGGATTTACCAATGAAACGCGTTAGGCAGGGGAGTGTGGGCTCTCTTGTTACTCTTTGTTGATTGGAGTGATTTTCTCTATTTCCCAACGACTGCCGCGTGTGGGAACTTGGGGGAACACCTCTCAGACGGGAAATCCTTTTATGCTATTAATCTACATTACTGTGTAAGTGCATATGAGTTTTATTAAAGCCTGAATCATTAACTGACAGAGTTGCACTAGATATCTTTTCCTTTCCTTTTTTGGTTCTTGGACTACATTGAGTCCAATGGTGTATAAAGACTGAAAGAGGACCTACAAGCATATATTTTGGGAAGACGACCTCTGCACAATAGGAGAGTGTATGACATCTGTTTCTGCCTGCTAATCTTGAACCTTTTGGTAAGAATATTTCCTAAGGGTGACGGGCACATTGTGGATTTTGTGCATGCGCACTGGGATTACAGCTTCTTTTGGATCATACCGAGCAGCTGCGTATTAGTTGAAACACTGAACTGTTTTTGCTCTGTGCTTATTTGGTTACATTCTATTGAGGACTGGAGGGATAAGTGGTCCAGCACGTTTGAGCATTTTTAAAGACATAAAGTTATCTTCATATGTAATTGAACCATCATTATTGAGATTAAGCGCGGTGTTTTCCTGTATTTGATTTTATAATTGGTGAGGAGGATTTTCCTGGCTCAGGAACTACGTGCCCAGTTGGCCGGTCTAAGACGCCACGTTTTGGTCTGGGCAATAGGTAAAGGGGCACCAGGCATCAGCGGGGACACCTTTCAGATGACATCTATGGTGATATTTTTTCATGCTGAATCTATTTGAGCCGTTTCAAAGTTTCTCTTTCTGTATTGATTAGTGTTGCACCTTATAGAGCACTTTTGGAACGCATTGGCACTTTATATATACATTTTGGGATATTTATATATGGGATTGATATTTATTTTTTGTGATGGATTATATTATTGGATGTAGCGCAGCACTTTTGGCTATGATGTCCTTGCTATTAAACATGATTTTAGTTATAAAATGCTTGTATAGGGATTACCAAAACTGGTGTCCCTATTGATGGTGGGACCCATCTTTAGTTGGTTCCTATTCCAGCTCATCTAATAAGGTACTTTTCTTGGGGCTTTTTTTTAAAAGCTTGGGTACAGCCTAGCTCCAAGAAAAGTACCTGATTTTAGTTATATGTTGTGAGTCTTTTTTAATTGAATAAATTCTTGGTTATCATGTGATTAATTAGTTTTGTGATTTCTTAGGTTGTTGGTGTCTATTTGGTTACCCTTTGTGGTTGCTGGAGCCACAATTCTTGGTTGCTCTGGGCAATGGTTAGTTCGTAGAGAAAGGCCCATGATTAGGAGATGGGGAGGACAGAAAGGGATAAAAGGTTAATAAAGAGGGGCAGTCTGGATCCTGGAGGGAGGAGGTGAGAGGAGATATGCAGGAAGCATCCTACAAAGTATTTGGGTGAAGAGACATCAAGACCCATGAAAGGGAAAGGTAATTGGTTGGAAGTGAGCAGCAATATTCTGACTCACCCAAATGGCAGTAAATGGAACCCTGTAGACAGCTCCACGTTCCTTGTGTGTGTCTGTTATTGATGTTTTCTTTACTCCATAAGGCTTGGCAGATAGCTTACTCGGTTGTTCTTAGATCCAGTACAGAATCTTGTTACAGCAGACATGTACGTTCAATAAAGATGGAAACTTGTGGTGTAATACATACAGCAACAACAGGTAAAAGGACTGTAGCTACAGAAAGTGAGCAGCATGTGTGCACTGCAAGGATGTCAGACTAAAATGGCATAAGGAGAGGGGACGAAGGGAGGAGTTACTTGCATCAGAGCAAGACTAATGGAGTCTGGAAGGGACAAGGGGAATTAAAGGCACACTGCTCAGTCTATGCAAATAAACATTATATTAAAACATTGCCCTGGGTAGAATAAAAATGCACGTCATGGGACATGACAAACAAGTACTATGGAGGGAGGAAGGGGGTTGCCGTGATTATCCAGCAAGGTATATAAGGGGGCAGTGGGGAATATAGGAAGATCACTGCAAGGAGCACCCTGTGTGGTATTTAGGTGGGGGGATGGCAAGGCCTCTAGTCAGAAATGTAGCTTGGCTTTCTGGGCAAAGATTCAAAATGGCGCCCCCACCTGTGTTCAGGCCCCCCTGACCCGCTGTACCCGGGGGGAACGTGTCCCGCCTGCCCCCCCCAGCTACGCCTCTGCCCCTAGCACAAGGCCTACCCAATAGTCTTTTTTAAATGCAGTTAAAATTTAGGGCAGGTACTTTACAGTCATTCAGCGGACAGCTAAAAGAAAAACAAAAGAGTACTTACCTTGTCACACACAGCTGATCGGTGCCAGTCCGGTGATCTGTAACTCACCTGATCTCTAGAACTGAGCTGTGTGTGGCACAAATGCCATTCCCGGTCGCTTTCGTGCCCGACTCTCCCCCCTATCGGTCACACCCCCTCCATTAACTACAATAGAGAAGGGCGTTTTTTCAGGCCTTGGCCCATTACCTCCATTGCAATCAATAGAGAAGATGGGGCAGTGCGGTGTGTTTGATGGGGAGTCGTGATCCCAATCCGCCATCAAACTTCAGGTGACTTCCGGTCAGGCCCTGGACTGTGTGGGATGCGACGGCTGTGGCGGGGGCTCAGTGCCGGCGATCAGGTGAGTTACTGATCACCGGACTGGCACTGATCAGCAGTGCAGGACAAAAGGTAAGTACCCTTTGATTTTTTAGCTGTCTGCCGAATGATTTTAAAAGCCACCCAATGCCAATACCTGGGACAGGTGCCTACAAAATATACGTCTACCTTCCTGTGAGTGTTGAATTTTTGGAGAAGTAAGAGGAGAACTTATCTCTCCTGTTTCCTGTACAAACATCTGAGAGTGCTAAACACTTGTCATGTATCGGAAAGTTAAAACTTCAGTTGTTAATAGCGAATTTAAATTTGTTTCACAGAGACAGGTACGGATCAGCAATGCTGATTATGGAAATCTCTGGAAGACATGAAGGCTTGAAGGGATATTTTTTTCTTCAACGAATGAATATGTCGGTTCCATTTACATGTTTGGGATGAGGGACCACTTCAAGGGCAACCGGGCTTTCTGCATTTACACTATGCTATGTTTAGAAATGTTGCACCATTGGCAATGAGCTATCCGTTAAATGCTGAAACTCCTATGTCCTCGTTCTATCAAGTGGAAAAAGCTTGTGAGCATGCAACAGATATGGTATATCCAAATCCTGACCCTTCAGAGCCTAGATGAGAAGCTCCAACCTTCATTCTAATATAGTGGTAGAAGGCGGGCTCCTAGTCACAGGAGGCAAGGGTGCAATTTTAGCACTGGAAGCCTCAGGGCCGGAGGGTCGGACTATGGCTCTACCACTTGTTAAACAGGGATAGTGGCACCTTTACCACTTCCGAATTGAGGTCTGGAAGTCTGAAAACACTGCCCAAGATCTAAACTTGATTTTTAAGCCAACATGTGCCCACTAACTTGTTTCAGTTTTCTAATATATATATATATATATATATATATATATATATATATATATATATATATATATATATATATTATACAACACTTTTGCATCGGGCCCCTTGTGACGATTGCACGGATTGATCAGACCTCTTGATCGTTCATCTGATCAAACCGGCCAATCGTACCCCACGTGTGTCACCGCAATTGTTCAGTTGGCAACACGCGTGGTTATAAATCACTGCCACCAGAGCAAAAACAGGGCTCAACTCTATATAAGCCACACACAACACAATCAGATCAAACAGATCGATCGACCCACAACCACTTCCAGGCGGGGGGCGATTGAGCGTCCTAGGCAAGTAAGGTAGCCAGGCTCTTCAGAAATAGCGTGAGCTTTTTAGATCCTTAATTCAGAGCATCAGTGACCCTCTGCTGAATTTTTAGACTTTATTTAAACAAACAGAAAAAACACAAAAACAACAAGAAACAGGTGATAAAAACAGAATTAACTATAAAACACGGTAAATAAGATAAATAGCAAGAGATATAAAAAAAATATGGCAAAGTACTTAGGAGTCTGGGCTGCGGTCCGATCGAATAAAGTCCTTACACGCTTTCTGGTCTTATTCTGCTTGGATGTTAAAGGCCAGCGTGTGTCACTCTTGATGGTAAGATTAGAGTGTCTCTGGCCATTTTTGCCAGCCATGCTTATAGGCCCCAGAGAGGGGGTCTCCCTCTCCCCCTCCCACCAGGGGGCTGGTGTTGGTATCACAGCCTCAGAATATTCCAATCTCATTTCTGCTATATGATACCAACTGACCACATTCTAAGGGAGGGGGTGAGACAAGCAGGAGAGGAACTTTGGGACTTTGTGATCTGTTGTTTATTTGGTTTCCACACTGGGGTTTTATTACCCTCAAACACTCCGTATTTATTACTAGGGGGGAGGGGGGGAAGGATGTGTGTAGGACAGGACACATTTGAGGTCAGAATTGACCTGGCATGTGAGGGTTAGATAAAGGTGAAACCCAAGTGGGAGGGGGGACAAGAAATGAGTGGTTTACACCAAGCAGTCAAGGTCCATATACATATATATGCATATATATATATGTATGCATATATACACACACATATATATATATATATATATATATATATACAGACAGACACATTCAATACCGGTTTGGTCACACCCTTAACATCCCACCTCTTCCTGCCATCTGTAAGCTCCTAGTATTAATACTTAGCATTAAAGAGAATGCAGGTAACAGGAGTAGGTGAGTCGTGTTGGGTTAGGGTTCCCTGCATACCAGCACCCTCCATGACACAGTGTTGCCTAGGAGGGTTTAACTCTGCCTTAGGTTTCTGGCAACTGAACCAAGGTGGACGGGTGGGTTTACACTTTGTGGTGGGGGGGAAGAAGGTTGCGACTACTACAACTTCTGGGCATATTTCACAAACGTATACCAGTATATATATAGGAAAAACAATATACTGTATAATATATATATATATATATATATATATATATATATATATATATATATAATTAATAAAAACAAAATAAAGAAGTAATATAAAAGCATAATCATAGTACGGTATATAGTATAATATATTATAAAAGTAATATAAAGCATAAGAAGGTAGGTATCAGTGTGTATAATGCATTAAGGAGCGGAGTCTTATAATGGACACTAGCAGGTCCAGGTCTATCTGTAAGACAAGGCTGATGGAATTAATCAACGTGAAGGAAACTCTCATTTTTTTCAGTTGTGCCGAGTGCGTTTTAACCCTGCGCTGGGATTTCATTGACTCAATTGCTTTTTATTAGTTCTCAGGCTTCTTGTTTGCTCTCTTTTCTTATTGGATTGTTGGCTCTGCCATTTATGGGCCTGGAAGTATTTCTCATGGGGGCTACATGGGATAAATTAAGAGTTATTAGCTGGCGGACTGGTGACTGGGGGGCATCCTCACATGCAGTTAGATGCTAACCAAAGGGTTTAAGTCTGCGGCCTCTGGGACAGTTCAATAAAAGTCTTTATAGTAAATCCAAGATTGAATTGAACAACCGGCCAATAAAAATGGCCGCGCATAGCTCAGAGCAGCTCATCCTGAATATGGAATATAACTAATCTCACTGATAATGGCTCCTTCCCGAGATGTGTCAGGGTTTGTGTTCTCGGCAGATATTTCTATATGTATATATTTCTCGATGCATTTATAGAGCAATGTGACATGAACGAATTCATAAAAATAGCTGCCAGTTTAATAAGGATGTTCCTCCTAAAAACGTATTGAAATGTAAATCCTCAATATTTAAAACTAGTGGTAAAATATTGTAGAATGATCTACAGGAGAGCTATGTAAAAAACAACATGGAAGATCATCTATCTATCTATCTATCTATCTATCTATCTCATATCTATCTATCTATCTATCTATCTATCTATCTATCTATCTATCCCATATCTATCTATCTCATATCTATCTATCTATCTATCTATCTATCTATCTATCTATCTATCTATCTCATATCTATCTATCTATCCCATATCTATCTAACTATCTATCTATCTATCTATCTATCTCATATCTATCTATCTATCTATCTATCTATCTATCTATCTATCTGTCTATCTATGTATTGTTGTTAGGGATGATTCACCACCGTGAGAATTTTTAGTCTCACGGTTTTTAATGCTAATCAGCATCATTTTAGCGGTACAAATTTGTATATATTTCGCACAGCTAAAAATGAGGGTGAATGGCGAAAAAAAATCATTCTATTGTCTTTGTCTCTGTATCTATCGATTTGCCATCTACAGTAGATCTCTATCTAGCTATTTATCTATCTATTTATCCCTGTTTACCTTTATAACTCCCAGTTTGCTATATGTTTTCTCTCTATTGTTATTGTTTTTCTAAATCTTTGTATTTTTGGTCTCTCTGTCTATCTTATATCTGTTAGGGCGAGCGCTGCACGCCCATCTCGCAGCACTTCCCTCACCTCCATATCTGCTCCCAGCCGTCTCCCTTCCCCCCATGCTTCCTCCTCGCATGGTCAGGTGCGCGCACATCCCCGTCCACTGGAGGGCGAGCGCACTGGATTCCTGAGATTTAAAGGGCCTGTACACCATTGATTGGTGTCTGTTCATCCAATCCTGCATCCACTTCCCCTATTTAAAGAGGCACTTCCTTTCCTTCAATGCCGGATCTTGGTCTTTCCATGCCAGTTGTAAATCAGTTGCTTTTGGATTGCTCGCCCGTGTACCGACCTCTGCCTGTCCCCGACGCTGAACTTTTGCCGCCTGCCCCGACCTTGGCTACTCACCTTTACTACGAACCTCTGCTGCCTGCCCTCACCTCTGCCTGTGTGTACTACGCCTTTTGCCTGCCTCTTTTGTACCTCGCTGAGCCTCAGCTAGCCGTGGGACTGGGCCACTGTTTGGGGGTAATGACCTGGGGGTCACTCGCCGCACAAGACCAACCTGCCTTGCGGTGGGCTCTTGTGAATACCGGTGGCCTCTTAGACTCCGCTCCCCTGACACGGTACCTGCCATCTGTTCCACAAAGCGGATCCACATCCAAGTCCGCTCCACCCGGTCCGTGACAATATCTATATATCTATCACCTATATGTCTATCCTCTATCTATCTATCTATCTATCTATCTATCTATCTATCTATCTCATATCTATCTCATATCTATCTATCTATCTATCTCATATCTATCTATCTATCTATCTATCTATCCCATATCTATCTATCTATCTATCTATCTATCTCATATCTATCTATCTATCTATCTATCTCCTATCTATCTATATATCTATCTATCTATCTATCTATCTATCTATCTATCTATCTATCCCATATCTATCTATCTATCTATCTATCTATCTATCTATCTATCTATCCCATATCTATCTATCCCATATCTATCTCATATCTATCTATCTATCTATCTATCTATCTATCTATCTATCTATCTATCTATCTATCTATCCCATATCTATCTATACCATATCTATCTCATATCTATCTATCTATCTATCTATCTATCTATCTATCTCATATATATTCAATTCAATTCAAAAGATCTTTATTGGCAGGTCCAAAAAAACATTTAGCATTGCCAAAGCAAAAGGGAATAGCAAATGGGGGGGTGTTGGGTTATAGGGGCAGGATTGGGTGTACAATGGTCCAGTGGTGGTGGGAGTTGGAGACGTATAGAGGCAGTAGGGAGTTGGGCTGGATTAAGGGGCAGTATATGGGTTTGAAATTCATAGATTCTAATTGTCCTTTAATTTGGAGCAGTATAGAGGTGGGGTATAAGGGCAGTATAGGGGTATATCAGTCCATTGTGTCTCATGCTCCTCTCAGTTGATGGCAGGTGGAGACATATAGGGGGCAGTATAGAGGTGGGATATAGGGGCAGTATAGGGGTATATCAGTCCATGGTCTCTTATGTTCTTCTCAGTTGATGGCAGGTGGAGACATATAGGGGGCAGTATAGAGGTGAGGTATAGGGGGCAGTATAGGGGTATATCAGTCCATGGTCTCTTATGTTCTTCTCAGTTGATGGTAGGTGGAGACATATAGGGGGCAGTATAGAGGTGGGGTATAGGGGGCAGTATAGGGGTATATCAGTCCATGGTCTCTTATGTTCCTCTCAGTTGGTGGCAGGTGGAGACATATTGGGCGGCTATTTGCAGGGTGGGCTCCTCTTCCCCCAGCAGGATGTGGAGTTTCCTCTCATCATCTATGGAGGTGAAGTCCGGGATGAGGGTGGAGAGTCTCTGGAAGTAAGTGTCCCTGGTGGATCCTCCAGGGCCCCCTGCTCACAGTGTCGGCACAGTCGAGTCTCCCGTGGCTTGTATGTCTGCCTGTGCCAGCCTGTCTCCATCTCCAGGCTGTGGGCGCTCAGTCTATAGAGGCTCAGGGTCTGCCCGTGTTTGGGGTGGTGCAGCCTCTCCAGGTATGGGGCCATGGTGTAGCCTCTCCAGGTATGGGGCCATGGCGCAGCCTCTCCAGGTATGGGGCCATGGTGTAGCCTCTCCAGGTATGGGGCCATGGTGCAGCCTCTCCAGGTATGGGGCCATGGTGCAGGATCTCCAGGTATGGGGCCATGGCGCAGCCTCTCCAGGTATGGGGCCATGGTGCAGCCTCTCCAGGTATGGGGCCATGGTGCAGCCTCTCCAGGTATGGGGCCATGGTGCAGGATCTCCAGGTATGGGGCCATGGCGCAGCCTCTCCAGGTATGGGGCCATGGTGCAGCCTCCCCAGGTATGGGGCCATGGCGCAGCCTCTCCAGGTATGGGGCCATGGTGTAGCCTCTCCAGGTATGGGGCCATGGTGCAGCCTCTCCAGGTATGGGGCCATGGTGCAGCCTCTCCAGGTATGGGGCCATGGCGCAGCCTCTCCAGGTATGGGGCCATGGTGCAGCCTCTCCAGGTATGGGGCCATGGTGTAGTTCCTCTTTAGTGATTGGTAGATGGTAAGTTTCTGAGAGTTACTTATTTCTTTCTTCCAATCCTCTATATATTGCTCCTGGCAGCTCTCTATCGCCCCCTTTAGTTGGGCTTTTGTCAGGGCATGTCGGGGGTTTTGGCTGGACAGGTGACTGACACTCAGTTGGAGGGCACAGGGTTTGTTCTGGGCCCCATGGCTCAGGGAGGCTTTATGGTGGTAGGAGTCGGGGCTGCTGCTCTGTATGTGCCCCCAGAATGACAGCGCCCTCTTCTGCACCTGGAACCATAGAGGGAACCTGCCCAGCTCTGCCCGGCACGCCATGTTGGAGGTGCTGCGATGGACCTGGAGCAGGGACTTGCAGAACTCCAGATGAAAGGTCTCTGTTGGGCTTGAGTCCCATTTTGACTGGTCTATCTATCTATCTATCTATCTATCTATCTATCAATCTATCTCATATCTATCTATCTATCTATCTATCTATCTATCTATCTATCCCATATCTATCTATCTATTATCTATCTATCTATCTATCTATCTATCTATCTATCTATCTAATATCTATCTATCTATCTATCTATCTATCTCATATCTATCTATCTATCTATCTATCTCATATCTATCTATCTATCTATCTATCTATCTCATATATATATATATATATATATATATATATATATATATATATATATATCTACCCCAGGTTTTATCTATACACTATGGCTGTATTTTTTGTTTTGGGTTTAGTTACCCTTTAAGTTATCAGTTAAGCAGTCTTTGCTGTTTGTTCATGTTCTGATAGATATCTTAAGTTTTCCTTGTTGACAATAATGTATTTAGTATATATATATTATAGTAACATTGTTTTTTTTTATACTTTCTCCTTTCACTTCACTTGCTGCCTTGTGTTACATAAATCTGAATAGATTTTCCATGTTGCATAAACAGCGCGGTTTTCCTAATCGCTGGTGACATTATGGGGGAATCCAAACACATTTGGAGAGGCTCATTTTTAATCTGTTTGGAGTCCCCAAAGGCCGCTGTTATTTTGCAACATTTAAAGCGGAACTATGTTGGAAAATGATCATTGCTCTGCTGTAGTATATAGCAGCGGGACAGCATGACCCAGGATGCCCTGCTGTGCATCGCTGCCATTAAAACAAGAAACCCGGCCGCCTGGGTACTCACCGCTTCCCGTCCGGTTCTGCGGCCACCGCCACGCAACCAATCAGCTTCAAGGGTGCTCCCACGTGACCTTGAGAAGCTTATCAGCGCAGCCTCCTGGGGGGCTGATTCTACTGCTTTTCAATTAAACTGGATTGGAGGAAGTCAGCCGGAAGGATACAGGCCCGGGAGGAGGAGCCACGTCTTTGTTCTTGCAGTCCACGCACTTCGGCCGAGATGTTAACCTAGTCGTGACAGAATTACTCTGATGTCCTGAAGGCCGATCAGCGTCGGCTGTCGCTGGCTCTGGAAGCTGATAGGCTGCACCATGGCACAGAAGAGGCCCAAAAGCGATGAGTATCCGGGCGCCCGGGTTCATAGTACAGAGAAACTATGGTCATTTTTGATGACGGGGTCATTGAATACTTCCTTTTTGGAAGCCAATGTTAAAGTTGCCATCTAGTGCCTTCTAGGCCATCAAGTCTTTACCCAGATGCCTCAGCATTATTATTTCAGGAATTTATGGGATTACCTACACACAGGGGTGTACATGGCCCCATAGCAGGGCATCAGCTGCTGCCATGTGGACACTCACCTGCGGGAAAGTATCAGACTTTCCTATGTACCAAAGAATCTCTCTACATCGGCCTCCCTATGACACTGGGCTTCCACCCATCTATTTGGAAAATATGCTTTCATTTAGTAATGACAAGAGTAAGGGGAAATCCATTGCTGTGGGATAGTTTTTTTTTGGCCATTGCAGCTATAATGGTGGCTGGTCTTTTACTACCCCTGGTTAGTCTACGTAACCCGTCAGGCCAAATCCCCAATATTGCCCATTGTGGGGTATAGGGAACATCATTTATAAGGAATCCTAGGCTATATTCAATGACTTGTTGCCAAAAAGGTTTTATTACATAAACCTAATTGCTGCACCAGTAATTCATTGCATCAGCGTGCAAACCTCTGGCTCCTATTATGCCTGAACCAAACCAAAAAGGGGTTTCCCACACCCCCACAAACCAGAGAAGTATGTTGCACCACTGGTATAACAAGAATAATAAAGCTTTATTTCATCTACAAAATAACACAATAGACTCATTAAAAAAAACATTAAAAACATATATACACACTACAAACAGCTCCGGGGGGGGGGGGGTCTGCTGGAAATACCGCGGCAGTTCCCAAGGCCAAATAATCTAAATATACAATAAAACCATGATCCCTCTTATGAATAACCCAAGGTCCATTATCGTCATAAAGTTCAAGTGCTATACCCACTAATTCATATAATAACTCTCAAGTGCAAAGTGCATCAATCACATTCAAGAATCACAATAAAAAAAATCACATCATAAAAATATTATGATGTTATTTTTTTTTCGTTTATCATTGACTGTGATTAAAGTGGACCAACACCCAGGATTTTGACTATCCTGGGTTTTGGTCCACTTCGGAGGGGCACCCCTATTGGGGGTGCCCCGCTGTGTGAAACCCCCCAGAAAGCCCCAAAAACTCACCTCTCCCCGCTCCCACGTGACCGATGCAGCCAATCCCCGCCGGCGGACAAGCGAGAGGCAGCGCCGGACAAGCAGAGCGCTGCCGCCGCCGCCTCCCGCACGTCCCTCTTACAGGGAGCACACCCGCGCAGGCCATTCACAAACGGCCGGCGCGGGAGCGCGCCCTGCTAGAGGGACGCGCGGAAGGCGGCGGCGGCAGACGCGCATGCGCCGCTGGAACGTGGAAAAGGTAGGCTTGTGGGCATCCTGGGGGGTTTCATCCCGCGGGACATCCTGATTTCGGATGCTCCGCGGGGAGGGATCTGATCGGCCCGGGAATCTTATAGATTCCCGGGCAGATCCCCCCTGGGTGTTGGTCCACTTTAAGTCTATTCTGTTATTTTGTAGATTAAATAAAGCTTTATCATTTTGTTATACCAGTGGTGCAACGGATTTCTCTGGTTTGTGGGGGTGTGGGAAACCCCTTTTTGGTTTGGTTCAGGAAAAATGTTTTATTATTCGGCAGTCCCAGAGCTTATGGTATAGGTTCGCACCTGCCGCTGAAGACTATCTTCTTTTAATATACTCCAGGGCATTCCTACTAATAGTAGGACCTCTTCTTAATAAAGGGGTCAGGAAAATACCTTATTTGTAATACTCAAGCAGCCATTAGGTTTAAACTTCTCCACTGCGGCAGAGTATTTATAGACATCTACGAACATGAAGCTTACTACATTCTAGAACGACATCTTCCTTATCTTTTTTCCATTCTTTACAATATCTTGATGTATTTTATTGTCTCACCTCTGGGTATCCCTGAGGCTTACAACAAAAAAATGGTTTCTGCCCTTACCTTCTTTATATGTCAGTAGACGGCGTGTGGCTTTTTGTCTATTATCTGTCATTTGGGTTAGCTTCAGTATCACTAAATTTAACTGCTCTTCTCCTGCCTCTCTTTACTTGTTCATAAGCAATTGAAAATACAGTGAATCAGTACTGAGACATCTGATTAATGCGGCCCGAGCACTGCTCCCCAGACTATGGAAAACCAAGAACATCCCAACAGAAAATGATTGGGTCAAGGAAGTAGATAGAATAAAGGAAATGGAGGAACTGACAGCCACCATCCAAGATAAAGAAGAGGAGACCAGAATTTTATGGACTCCTTGGTATATGTTCTGATACGGTACAGGAGGACGGGAGAGGAACTAATTCGGGACTCTTCACCGGAATGCTGCTTCTTGGCCAATACCTCCCCCACCACTGGTGGTGAAACAAGCAGTCATGGCTCTCCTTCTCACTTCTTTTACCACCCCTCAGTCCAACCACCTCCCCCTCTCTCCCTTTCCCCCCTCCCTTTCCTTGACCCCCTACTGCCTCTTGCACATACTCTCTTCTCTTCTTACATCACACACTTACCTGTTTTCTCTCTTCCCCTCACTCTTCCTTCTCTATTTGCTGACTCTAGTGATCTAGCCCAGGTTGAGTGACACCCCCAGTCGATCACTACACTCCCAAGGGATCGAAGCTTGACGCAAAATGGCTGATGGCCTACAACAAGGGGAAACTCATGGAGCCCCGCTAGCGCCCTGGTAGCGTTGGCGAGCAGACCACATATGGAAAAAGGCGAATAGAACCCAAATTGGTCCCAGCGAGGAATCGGAGTAGAGGGTCTGAGTTCGCACCTTAGGACCCCACTCCGGATCTGAAGGTCAGCGATGTTTAAGAGTAGAGTGTATGTGACTGAATTATGTATAGTAAAATATAGAAGAGGACGGGGGTTGACACATCCGAATGTTACCTAGCTTGCGTGCTGGATCTTCCTATACCCTGTATTGTCTATTGTTGAAACCTTTGTCTGTACTCTTAAAAACTTAAATAAAGAATAAAAAAAAAAAAAAAGAAAATACAGTGAATAGTTTATCAGTAGGTGGTGTTGGGGCAACTAGACCCTTTTGCTGATGTTCTTGGTGATCCTCATTGAGTGGGCAATGCCCTGTGGTCAGTACTGGCCAATTGGAGTCAAACAAGTGCAGAGACACAACTGTTCAGTGTCTTGCTCGACTCTCTCTCTGAGCTGCATTTAATTGGACATATTATAAAGAGGAAGAGGAGGTTAATGATCATAACTTAAAGTCTAATTGGTTAATTAAATATACAGCATCTTAAGGTTTGTTTTAGGGTAGGTGCGCAGAAACGCTCAGGTGGAGTGCAATGTATTCCGCATGATTCATGGCTGCACGCGCATGCTGGGTGCACGTGCAAATCGCACCAAATGGCAAGTTCATGGGAGAAGCACAAGTTGTCTCTTCTTGCGTCAATTTGCGCCTTCAGCAAGGTAAATCTACTGTTTTGAAGTGCAGATGTCCCTGCCCCATGTGCATTTGACTGGCTAAGCCTCTGGTCCTGACGGTTCCCCATGTTTCTCCCCTTTCCTTTCCTTTTTCTCCATAGTGATTTGATCTCTTCAGCTCCTGTGTTTTCTGTGAAGCTCTCTTCGCCATTTCGGAGTGTATTCTCTGGAGAACCTGTGTTCTCCATTTTTTTGGGGGGGTATTCTGATTCCAGGTAATTATTAATGTTTTCTTGCCCAATGTTTTGTCCCAGATGTTCTCTTTAACCTTCCCTCCCCTGTTTGGTTTGCATATTAATGCTTAATAATTTGATTATAATTTTTTTTTGTTTTTGTCTTTGCTATACTTTGGGGCCCAATATTGAATTTTTTGTTGTTTGGACCTTAATTTTGGTGATTTTGGGCGACTTTTTATAATTATTTTTTTCGAACAAAAAAGAGTTCAAGGGTCTAGCTCTGGAGTTTCTGGAGGCTGATGTCTTAGCCGAGCTGGCACATCTAAAGGTAAGTAAGGTGATGGGTCCAGATGGATTCCACCCCAGGGTTTTAGGTTTGTGATTGCCGCCCCTCTGACTGATTTACTTAACCATTCCCTTTCATTCCCTGGTGAGGTTCCAGATGATTGGAGAATGGCCAATGTCATACCAATCCATAAGAAGGGGAGTCGAGAAGTAGCCAGTAACTGCAGGCCAGTTAGTTTAGCATCTATAGTGGTCAAACTAATGGAAACAGATATCTTAAAAACAGATAATTTCTCATCTAAAAATTAATGTGTTGTACCAAAACAGCCTGGCGTTAATGAGGGCCGATCATGTCAGACCAATCTTATTGATTTATTTGACAATGTCACTAAAGTGTTAGATGAAGGTGGTGCTGTGGATATTGATATCTGGATTTTAGCAAAGCCTTTGACACTGTACCACATAAAGATCATAGATAAGTTATTGAAGGTAGGACTCAATCCCTGGATAGTTCAGTGGATTTCCAGCTGGCTGAAGAATGATTTCTGAGACTTTGAGAAGCTAAGCTTTCTGGCACGGAGGGCAAAGATTCGAAATGGCGCCTCCACCTGTTCTCAGGCGCCCCCTGACTTGCTGCACCCGGGGCAAGTGCCCTCCCTGCTCCCCCCTAGCTACATCCCCGTGTGAAGGCCAACACCATTCTTTTTCGTGTCTCTAGACCATTCCACTGTATAGACAATACCTTCTATCCCTCACGCGTTCCGTGACGTACCACTTTCTCAAGGTGTCAGTGCCCTCTCCCCTCCGTCCCACCGCACGGGAGCACGTGATGCGGAGGGGGCGGGTGACATCATCCTTCTCATCTCTCTTACCATATATAAGTGATGGGGCGGAGGGGAGAGGGCCCTGACACCTTGAGAAAGTGGTACGCCACTGAACGTGTGGGGGATAGAAGGTCTTGTCTATACAGCGGAATGGTCTCATTTTGAGGTGGTATTGTTCCTTATAACAGTTTGCTTTTTTCACTATACACGGCCCATTGGCCTGCTTGGTTTTTGTTTGATTTCTCTTTTTCTGATAATGAATTTATGATTAATTTAAGCAGGAGAACTTTAGCGCTACCCTCACTTTATTTGCAAATAGTGTATATTTTTAGGGTTATATTAACTTTGTAGCTTTTTGAATGGATTGCACATTTAAAGGAGACACAACCGCTGTAGAGTTTTTAACATAGAAACATAGAAGGTTGACGGCAGAAGGAGACCATACGGTCCATCTAGTCTGCCCTTATGTAATGTCTTATATATGTAATGTCTTATATATGTAATGTCTTATATGTTATTTGTTAAAGTGGACCAACCCCTACCCCTGATCGGCACGGGAATCTATAAGATTCCCGGGCCGATAAGCTCCCTCCCCGCGGGGCATCCGAAATCGGGATGCCCCGCTGTGTGAAACCCCCCAGAAAGCCCCTAAAAAATTAGCTTATCGGCGACAGATAAGCCGCCGCCGCCTCCCGCGCGTCCCTCTAGCAGGGGCCGTTTGTGAATGGCCGCGCGCCCTGTAACAGGGATGCGCGAGAGACGGCGGCGGCAGCTTATCCGTCGCTTGTCCGTCGCCGATAAGGTAATTTTTTAGGGTTTCACACAGCGATCGGGGTTCCCCCGCGGAAGTGGACCAACACCCAGGATAGTGAAAATCCTGGGTGTTGGTCCACTTTAAATGTAGTAGATTGTTAGTATATATGTTTCTAATTTATTGAATAAAATAATGATGATTTAATCGGATAGTTTGATCAGTTTTCTATGATCCTGTGGTAACTGGAACCACACTTTCTTGTTAGGAATGTCTCGCATCTGGCGTGATTTTTTTTTTCTCGTTGTGCTCGTATTCTGGGCTCTCTGCCTCCGAAGCTCATTCCTCTAGGCCTGGCCGTCTCTCTGATTTGTCGCTCTTCCACTTTTTCCGTTGGCCCCCAACTCATTGTGGCTGCGACAAATTAAATTAATTTTGCCTCTTGAACCAGTCAACCTTTACAACTTGGCGACTTTTCCCGGCCTTCCTCGTTCTCGTTTACAGAATAGGTGGTGCACCATGGGAGATTAAAAAAGAAAACTCATTACACCGTACCAGTGATTCGGATCCATTTTTGGACAAGGGAAAATATTATAGAAGGAACCAAATAACCTCAATCTGCAGCTTCTGGAATCCTGTCCTAAATGTTTAACAAATGTAGACATTTTGAATAAAAGTCATCACCCTGAATAAGAGCCTATCTTATATGTTTCCCCCACCCTGTACATACAGATTGCTCACATTAATCCGGACCTTCACCCTGAATAAGAGCATATCTTATATGTTTCCCCCACCCTGTACATACAGATTGCTCACATTAATCCGGACCCTCACCCTGAATAAGAGCCTATCTTGTATGTTTCCCCCCTGTACGTACAGATTGCCCACATTAATCCGGACCCTTACCCTGAATAAGAGTCTATCTTGTATGTTTCCCCCTCTGTACATACAGATTGTCCACATTAATCCGGACTTTCACCCTGAATAAGAGCCTATCTTGTATTTTTCCCCTCCCCATACATTCAGATTGCCCACATTAATCTGGACCTTCACCCTGAATAAGAGCTTATCTTGTATGTTTCCCCCCCCCTGTACATACAGATTGCCCCCATTAATCCGGACCTTCACCCTGAATAAGAGCCTATCTTGTATGTTTCCCCTCCCCGTACATTCAGATTGCCCACATTAATCTGGACCTTCACCCTGAATAAGAGCTTATCTTGTATGTTTCCCCCCCTGTACATACAGATTGCCCACATTAATCCGGACCCTCACCCTGAATAAGAGCCTATCTTGTATGTTTCCCCTCCCCATACATTCAGATTGCCCACATTAATCCGGAACCTCACCCTGAATAAGAGCTTATCTTGTATGTTTCCCCCCCCCTGTACATACAGATTGCCCACATTAATCCGGACCCTCAACCTGAATAAGAGGCTATCTTGTATGTCCCCCCCCCCCCCCCCCCGGACATACAGATTGCCACATTAATCCGGACCTTCACCCTGAATAAGAGCCTATCTTGTATGTTTCCCCCACCCTGTACATACAGATTGCCCACATTTTTTTGAGCCTTTAAACATCCAAGATGGGGGCCCATGGAATCACAGGCTGCCTGCAAACAGCATTCTGGGATTGCTGTCCTTTTCATGACCCCAGCTCTGCTCTGTCTTTAACCATTTTGGCCAAGGAGCCCATAGGAAGTTCAACCTCAGTTTTATGTACTTTCTCTATCAGTCTGGTTTGAAACTGTTTTCAAGTTTCTATGACTTTCTAACTTTTTGGACAAGAAACTCTTTGGAAGGAAAACTTCAGAAGCCTACTTTTAAGTGGACCAGAACCTGCCATGGAGGTTAAGAGACTCCACGGACGGCTGATTACCCTCTTGAACTGAAGTATCCCACTGTGTGGGATGCCGGCTGGGATTCCATTTAACTACTCTAGCTGCACATTAATATGCCAATCTGGAAAAGCTGATTGGACGAGCTTTGCCCATGCGCCGTTGGACCGAGGAGAGGTGAGTATAGTCGGCGAGCCCAAATCGGAGTGACCCAGGGGTACCGACCAAAACTCAGAATAGAAATCTGCTTTAAAGTGGACCTTCAGTTTTAAAGGACCCCCTGCTCTGCCACGCTACCCTGGCACTGAGGCAGGACGGGGGGATTCCAAAGAAACAAAAACATAGCCAGGCCCCCGCCATCCTCCTGGTCTCCCTCCGCACATACAGAAGCAAAGCCACATCCCCCAGCTCTGCAAAACCCACCCCAGGAGTATATGAGACTCTAGGGCAGTGGCGGACCAGGGTGCGAATGTGGACCTAGGTGCCAGATTTCCGGACCCCTGCCCTGACAGCCCTGCACTCAGTTGCTTTTGTGTTGCTGTGATCAGAGCTCCCCCTTTACTTGATCGGCGATGTAGTGCTGCGATATCCTGGCCTGGCACCTAGCATTGCACTATGATGTACTGGACGGGCGGGAAGTGGCATTGCAGGGTACACACAAACAAGGTATGCTCAGCCCCATCCCCCAGCTTTGCCCCATCAATCTCAACCCCATCCATTCCTGCCCCCCCCCCCCAGATCTGCCCCATCCATTCCTGCCCCCCCCCCCCAGGTCTGCCCCATCCATTCCAGCCATTTTTAGTTTTGCTTGTGGAATCTATAGTTCCCCCCCCCACCCCAGGTGCATGGATTTCTAACTATCCAACCCCCTTGCCCGGACCTTCGGCTGTCACCAGATGCCTGTATATGGACCTTTACAAGAAGTGGTTGAGTACCCTTGCTCTAGGGCATGTATACTCATTGTCTCCGGGGCATCCAGATGTATGTAAAACCCCCGAGATTGCCTGGGAACTCACCTTCTTTCCTGGTCCAACGGCACATGCGTGAGCAGCAGTCACATACCAGCTATCCCTTTAGCAGGGTACGTGCCCGCGCCAGGCATTTGTGAATAACCAGCAGGGGCATGCTCCCTGTTAGAGGGAAGCGGGGGATGCGGTCGCCAGAGCGCTCAGATCCATATATAGGACCTGCACAAAGTGCAGAGCGCTCAGATCCATATATAGGACCTGCACAAAGTGCAGAGCGCTCAGATCCATATATAGGACCTGCACAAAGTACAGAGCGCTCAGATCCATATATAGGACCTGCACAAAGTACAGAGCGCTCAGATCCATATATAGGACCTGCACAAAGTGCAGAGCGCTCAGATCCATATATAGGACCTGCACAAAGTGCAGAGTGCTCAGATCCATATATAGGACCTGCACAAAGTACAGAGCGCTCAGATCCATATATAGGACCTGCACAAAGTGCAGAGCGCTCAGATCCATATATAGGACCTGCACAAAGTACAGAGCGCTCAGATCCATATATAGGACCTGCACAAAGTGCAGAGCGCTCAGATCCACTCGCCTTAGACGAGCTCCTGGATAAAGGGGCGCAATAAGATGCGGGTGCACTGACTGGACGAGCAGCCGCACATGCGCCGTAGGACCGGGGAAGGGTGAGTTGGCATCGGTGACCTCGGGGGTTTCACACAGTGGGGCATCACCGATCGGGGTGCCCTGGGGGCAAGAACCAATATCCAGGATAGTCAAAATCCTTGGTTTTGGTCCACTTTAAAATCCTTTCTCACGGTGCATGTACTTTTTTTGCATTTAACACTTTGTGAACTGGTAAAAGGTTTTTGAGACCAGGAGGGGCAGGCAAGTTACCTGCCAGCAAGTGGGTGACTTGCTATAATACCCCAGCCCCCATTACCTGCCTCTCTAAAGCTGGGGGAGAGGGGCAGCCCATGAGGGCTTTGCGGACCGATAGTCTTCAGGACCAGGGACCAGCTGCTCGGCCTCTGCACCATGGTCTACCAGCCCCCATAGCTGGAGGCTGGGCTGGTTTTCCTGGAGAGAGCGCAAAGTGGCCGGCGCCAAGGAAGCGACCATGGCCCATGTGACCGCCCAGCAGCCAGTGTTCTGGGGGGGTATTATTCAGGGGGGGGGCTCCAGCATTCTGGTTGCCCTCCCCCGAGCTTGTTCTTATTCGCTGTCTGTGGGACCAACACCCGTTAAACAAAAAACGGGTGTTGGTCCGGGTTTAGACATGTATAGCGCAAAATGGGGAAAAATGGCCCGGCAACAGAGGGTGCAAATGTCAGTGCCTCCTATTGGGTGAATGTAAAAAAAAAAATATATATATATATACTTACATGAGTCTTGCGCTGTCTGCTGTCCCCACTCTGGCCTCCGGTGCCGCCACTGCCTCTCGGGCCGCTGCGCACTGACCCTCAGGTGTCAGCATGCAGTGGCCTGAGAGGCGGCGGCTCCGGAGGCCAGAGCGGGGACAGTGTTCATGTACGTAGACATTTTTTCTGGTGGGTTGGGGTGATCTTGCCACATTGGTTATGGAAATGGGAGGGGGGATGCAACACTACCTATATGGGGAATTCCACACTGCCTATATGGGGAATGGGAGGGGGGAATGCCACACTGCTTATATGGGGAATGGGAGGGGGAATGCCACACTGTCTATATGGGGAATGGGAGGGGGAATGCCACACTGCCTATATGGGGAATGGGAGGGGGGATGCCACACTGCCTATATGGGGAATGGGAGGGGGGATGCCACACTGCCTATATGGGGAATGGGAGGGGGGATGCCACACTGCCTATATGGGGAATGGGAGGGGGATGCCACACTGCCTATATGGGGAATGGGAGGGGGGAATGCCACACTGCCTATATGGGGAATGGGAGGGGGGATGCCACACTGCCTATATGGGGAATGGGAGGGGGGAATGCCACACTGCCTATATGGGGAATGTGAGGGGGGATGCCACACTGCCTATATGGGGAATGGGAGGGGGATGCCACACTGTCTATGGGGAATGGGAGGGGGGATGCCACACTGCCTATATGGGGAATGGGAGGGGGGAATGCCACACTGCCTATATGGGGAATGGGAGGGGGGATGCCACACTGCCTATGGGGAATGGGAGGGGGGATGCCACACTGCCTATATGGGGAATGGGAGGGGGGAATGCCACACTGCCTATATGGGGAATGGGAGGGGAAATGCCACACTGCCTATATGGGGAATGGGAGGGGAAATGCTACACTGCTTATGGGGAATGGGAGGGGGGATGCCACACTGCCTATGGGGCATGGGAGGGGGGAATGCCACACTGCCTATGGGGAATGGGATGGGGGAATGCCACACTGCCTATGGGAATGGAATGGGGGATTGCCACACTGCCTATGGGAATGGAATAGGGGTATGTCATATTGCCTATGGGAATGGGAGGCTGAATGCCACACTGCCTGTAATGTGGTGTTTTAGCACAGCATTTGGTTTAGAATATTTTTTTTTCTTATTTTCCTCCTCCAAATCCTAGGTGCATCTTATAGCACGGAAAATACTATAATCTTTCTGGATTGTGTGCAATTTATCGATGCCTCTTAATTCCGCGGTACTTAAAACATTTTGCAGTTCCCCCAGGAAATCTCCCGCACGCAGCCATGCACGGCACATTGATGTTTGACCATATTGGAGCTCCTGGCACGACTCGAAGTTCGTTTCGTTACTGCTTTGGTTGTTTTCTTGCGAGATGAAATCTGTTGCTCTTGCTTTCGGCCGCTTTTCTCGTTAACCCCCTGGAACGGATCTCCCTATAGGCGTAACTGGCTTCTTCCTACATTTTTTGGCCGGCTCTTTGTGCTTTCTCAGGTCTTTTCCCCCTGCGTCTCGCTCCCGCAATGTGCTAACTGTCTCCCTTCCTGCAGGCTGCTAGTTTTTCTTTTTCCTTTTGGGTAAACTCATTTTCTCCGCTTGGCTGAAGCTATCTCATTCTTATCTCTGGGTGATTTAAAACATAAATGCCGTAGTAGGGACGGGCGACTGTCCCTCGGGCGCTCAATTTAATAAGCCACCCATTGTGACCGCGACTCGCGCGTGTCTTAAAGATCTGCACGACTAAGTGCAGAGGTGGCGCTAACAGGCACCGCAGCACATAATGGGCTATTGAGACGCAGGACCCTTTAATGCCTTGTGACGGCCGCAATGTAGCTGCCCCGTGTAAGTTCAGAACCCCTTTAGTTCATCTTCATTACTCATTCCCCCTGCAGGCCGTCTCGGCTCGTTCATGGTAATTAATTCTGATAGGGCCAATCATGGCGGCGCTCCAGAAGAGACTGTGCGCAACTCTCTGCTCTAGAATCAATGCAAATCCCAATGAAGAAAAAAAATAACGTAACAACTTTTCCTACATCGATTCTGATCTGTGTTCTGCGTCCAATTATTGACGCCGCGCTCCTGTCTCATAGGGAGAGGCTGCCTGACAGTCCCCGAGCTAAAGAAAAAGACTAACAGTCTATAACAGTGATTTGTCCAGCTTCTCCTTAAAACATAGCTTTTAATCCATCCAGTTAAAAACAGCTTTTTGTGAAACTATTAGGTAATTGAAATGGCCCAGTAACAACAACAAAAAGCAAGCCCCTAGTGACGCGTTTCAAGCCTGGTCAGGCTCTTAATCAACGACCAATGTACTTTGGGCAACTTCCAGTGACCAAGGTCTTGGCTTTGGAAGGTTCCTCTCGGGATCTTGATACTTGCTCCCATGATATTGGCTTACTGTATAGCGCTCCATAAGACGCACCTGCCCATAAGACGCACCCAGGATTTGGAGGAGGATAGTAAGAATAAGTACCAAATGCTGTGCTAAAATACACCCTCAACCACCCCATTACAGTGTGCAGAATTCTCCCAATCACCCCATTACAGACAGTGTGCAGAATTCTCCCAATCACCCCATTACAGACAGTGTGCAGAATCCTCCCAATCACAACACCCCCTCCCAATCACCCTATTAAAGACAGGGTGCAAAATCCCCCTCCAATCACCCCATTACAGACAGTGTGCAGAATCCCCCTCCAATCACCCCATTACAGAAGAGATTGTGCGCAACTTTCTGCTCTAGAATCAATGCAAATCCCAATTAAGAAAGAACAAATAATGTAACAACTATTCCTCTATCGATTCTGATCTGTGTTTGTATTTTCCTGCCTCAATTAGTCCCTTATGCTAAACGCCAGTTACTGACGCCGCGTTCCTGTCTCATAGGGAGAGGCTGCCTGACAGTCCCCGAGCTAAAGAAGAAGACTAACGGCCATTGTACTTTGGGCAACTTCTTAAATAACCCCCCTTGTTATACTTCTTCCCCACCGCTTGTTTCCCCGGTTTGCCTGCTACATCCAGGGTCGCTGGGGTCTTGGGACCCCTTTTGAGTGGTTTTATGATAACTGTGTGTGTTGTCCATTCCATGATATTTTGAGCGTATTGAATAAAGATTGCGCACATGCGCACAGCAGCGATTTTCTGGTTCTCCAAAGCTTACCTTCAATATACTCAGGGGGTTATTTAGGAAGGGATAGCGCCAGGTAGCGCCTTGTAGGTGGGGCTCTGTACGAGAAACCACATTTATGAAAGTGAATATGGTGAGCGCCTCTTACAGCGCCATGTAGCGTCACATGTATTATTACAGGCGGCGCAGCATATAGCGCCGGGGCTCTAGCTTCCAGAGCACCAGGTATTACCTTTCGCTACCTGTCGCTCTTCCATACATTTCAATGGTGTTTTATTTTCTTTGACATTTTTTTCTTTCTTTTTTGCTCAAATCATTGTGTGACGTCTCCTGGCTGCAAACAAACACTTTTAGAAACTTTTTATATTTTTTTTTGCAGAATTGTCATTACAGGTCTGGCACTAAAGTGTTAATGGTGAATATGTGTTCAAAAACAGACACAGCGTCTGGCGCTCTATGCTACAGTGCTCAGCTTTAGAGCGCCGACGTTGTGTGTGTGTCCTTTTTTGATAAGTATGGTGTGGAGCGCCGAGTGCCGGACGCACTGCGCTGGCGCTACCTCTCGCTCGCTGCAGCGCTGTACTGGTGTTAGAGCGCCCAAAACACATCACATTCATCAATGCTGGCCAGGTTACTACAAAGACTGAGATGCTCTGTTACTGCGCCCCATACCCGCTTACAGTGTATACTATAAGCGCCGCTATACAGACGCTCATCTGCCAATATCTGGCGCTAGTAATGAATCAGCCTCAAGGTGTTATGTAGAAAAGCAGAAAAACCTTGGGCCCTTATTTAACAAGGGATAGCGTCAGGTAGCGACTGGTGAGCGGCCGGTAATGACGGGCACCGCCACGAGAACGCCGGCTCCCCGCCACAATCACACATTTATCAAGCCAATCCTGCTTAGCGACTGAGATAGCGCCATATAGCGACTCATTCATCATTATTCCAGCCTCACCCCACAGCGCCAGCGTCCGACCTTGAACAGCGACAAGTATGACCTCTCGCTACCTGGCGCTCTCCAATGCATTTCAATGGAACAATCTTTCGCTACCTGGCGCTCTCCAATGCATTTCAATGGAACAATCTTTAAATATTAATAATTAATTGTTATTAATGTTTGTTTTTTTTAATGTGAAAAATTCTGTGACCACTTCTGCCATTTTAAATAATTTTTTTAAGGTAAAAAAAAAAAAAAAATGTACAGAATTGATATTACAGGTCTGATATTAATGTATTCATATTACAAAATTATTTTAAAAACTAGTTTTTTTGGGTTTCCAAAAATATGGTTGTTTGGGGGTAAAAGACTTTTAACCCATCGCCGCCAGCGCTCTGGGGTTTAAACAAGCATTTCACAGCGCGAGAATTTTTTGAGCGTGATTTGTTAATGAATATGGTGGGAGCCGGTTGCTAGGGCCAGTCGCTATCATGCGCTCCCATACAGCGCGGAACCTGTCAAATAGCGACTCCTCACCCAATATTCAACATTACGGCAAACCGACTGAGTCGCTATCAACTACCGAACAACGGCCAAGCACAGCGACTACTAGCGGGCGCTCTGAAAATGCCGCTACAGTCGCTCAACTGTCGCTACCTGCCAATATCTGGCGCTAGTAATGAATCAGCCTCAAGGTGTTATGTAGAGAAGCAGAAAAACCTTGGCGTGTAACCAGCAGCGATTTTCTGTTTCTCCAAAGCTTACCTTCAATATACTCAATTAGTCTTAAAAGGTATCACCTTAATTCTCTGACAAAGATAACTAGGAAAACTCGAAAATGACCTTAAATATCCACAGCCTTTAATGGCATCACCTTAATCCTTCTCCTCCGCAATCTTTAGATGTGAGTTTCTTTAAAATCGCTTTTTGCGGCAGATTATATTTGATAACGGGTTTGATGTCTTATTTTACAATTCTGGAAATAGCAAAGCATTTGGGGAGGTTCGTTGGTAATGACATGTCAATGTGTCATTTCAACAGGCTCCCGTCTTTTCCAAACTTAAAAAAAAAAAAAAAATAATCTACTGCATTAGCAATGATCTGCACCTAACCTGTGGATATAGAAATAAAAGAAAACTGATTTCTCCCACTTTCATGTGAGCGAAGCGCTAAAATAATCAGATGGCTAAACCCCAATGTTTTACTTTACAGAATAGCTCCTAAATGTGCTTTACAGGATACATCTAATATAATATAATATAATAATATATGGGGAGGCCGATTTATTAATAGCGCCAGGTAGCGACAGATGAGCGACAGTAGCGTGATTTTCACAGCGCCGGCTAGTATTCGCTGTGCTTGGCCGTTGTTCGGTTGTTGACAGCGACTCAGTCGGTGTGTGGTAATGTTGAATACGGGGTTAGGAGTCGCTGTTTGACAGGTTCCGCACTGTATGGGAGCGCATGACAGCGAATGGCCATAGCGAACGGATCCCAGCATATTCATTAACAAATCACGCTCCAAAAATTCTCGCGCTGTGAAATGCTTGTTTAAACCACAGAGCGCTGGCGGCGATGGGTTAAAATTAGTTTTTTTAACCCCCAAACAACCATATTTGTGTAAAAAAAAAATAAACATGTTTTTATAAACATTTGGTAATATGAATACATTAATATCAGACCTGTAATATCAATTCTGCACAAATTTTTTTTTTTTTTTTTTATTACCTTAAAAAAAAAAAACTAACATTGCAGAAGTGGTCACAGAATTTTTGACATTTAAAAAAAAAAAAACATTAATATCAATTAATTATGAATATTTAAAGATTTCTCCATTGAAATGCATTGGAGAGCGCCAGGTAGCGAGAGGTCATACCTGGCGCTGTGATGGGATTAGCAGCGGCGCTGTTCGCTGAAGTCTGCAACATGATGAATCCCGCGCTAGCTGACGCTCTCGCCGGTGCTAGCCTCATTTAGCGTGATAAATGCGTGATTGTGTCCGCCGCCTGGAGTCGGTAGCCGCCGATAGCTGGCGCTACCTGGCGCTAGTGAGACACTACCTGGCGCTAGCCCTTGATAAATAAGGGCCTAGATCAAGTTTGTCAATTCAAAAGCACATGGGACTGAGTCACATGCAAAAAGAAAATAATGAAATCAAATGAAATGATTATACATTTATATTGATTGATAGATACCTTATATTGTTGTTATATATTATATAATATTGTTTTATGTTACGGTATATATTTTATATTGTATAGCATGGTTTGGTAATATATATATATATATATATATATATATATATATATATATATATATATATATATATTATATACTACACTATATATATATATATATATATATATATATATATATATATATATACTATATATACTATGTTTTATACTATACTATAGTGATTCAACGGGGGAGGCCGATTCATTAATAGCGGCAGGTAGTGACAGTTGAGCGACTGTAGCAGCATTTTCAGAGCGCCCGCTAGTAGTCGCTGTGCTTGGCCGTTGTTCGGTAGTTGATAGCGACTCAGTCGGATTGCCATAATGTTGAATATTGGGTGAGGAGTCGCTATTTGACAGGTTCCGCGCTGTACGGGAGCGCATGATAGCGACTGGCCCTAGCGACCGGCTCCCACCATATTCATTAAAAAATCACGCTCAAAAAATTCTCACGCTGTAAAATGCATGTTTAAACCCCAGAGCGCTGGCGGCGATGGGTTAAAAGTAGTTTTTTGACCCCCAAACAACCATATTTTTGGAAACCAAAAAAAAAAAAGTTTTTTAAATAATTTTGTAATATGAATACATTAATATCAGACCTGTAATATCAATTCTGTACAATTTGTTTTAATTATTTTTTTTACCTTAAAAAAATTATCTAAAATGGCAGAAGTGGTCACAGAATTTTTCACATTTAAAAAAAAAAATTAATAACAATTAATTATGAATATTTAAAGATTGTTCCATTGAAATGCATTGGAGAGCGCCAGGTAGCGAGAGGTCATACCTGTCACTGTTCAAGGTCGGACGCTGGCGCTGTGGGCTGAGGATGGAATAATGATGAATGAGTCGCTATATGGCGCTATCTCAGTCGCTAAGCAGGATCGGCTTGATAAATGTGTGATTGTGGTGGGGAGCCGGCGTTCTCGTGGCGGGGCCCGTCATTACCGGCCGCTCACCAGTCGCTACCTGTCGTTATCCCTTGTAAAATAAGGGCCTTATATTTATATTGATTGATAGATACCTTATATTGTTATTATATATTATATAATATTGTTTTAGATTATATATTTTATATTGTATAGCATAGTAATATATATATATATATATATATATATATATATATATATTATATATACTATATTTTATACTATACTATAGTGATTTAACTAATTTTATTATTATTGTTGTGTTTTATTTGCCATCCTTTTGTCAAGCCTCTTTCATTAGGTACTACTTTCCATTTTTTAATGATTTAAAGTACCCCCTGGGTGCTATGTATGGATTGTTAGCCACATAGAACTGTGTTAAATATGCACAAAACAACCATTAAAAGTGCGGGAAATGCAAATCCATTTTTTTCATCGCATTTTGTGACAGTTACGTATATACTGAGCACATTTATTGTGGATAAATTATAGATGGCAGACGATTAGGTTGGGGGACAGGTCATACTAAAGCCTCAGCAAGTGCCACTGATTCTGAAGTTTATATGTCCAAATTAGTCAGACACCATTCATTTAATTTTGAGAGAAAGCCCATAAGAATATGGTGACAGCAAACAGTCGTTTAAATACTTTTTACGTTCCTCCAACAAGGTTTTTTAATTAATGTGAAACCACAAGTGGAAGTAACAAAGCCATGCTGAGAATATACTAACAACCTGTAGAAGATAGGACTTGTGTGGCAAGTCAAGTGTAAACCAGCCAACACGATGCCCAAAAAATGCCGACTGTATACTGAGAGGTCCTTTATGGCACTGCCTGTGATGGACGTTTCCTCGGACATTACTATCATCTGATGTGTGCAGTTGATCAAGTCAGTATACTGTAGGGTCATGTATTCCCCTGTTATTTAAATAGGTCTATCAACCTATACTGTAGGGTCATGTATTCCCCTGTTATTTAAATAGGTCTATCAACCTATACTGTAGGGTCATGTATTCCCCTGTTATTTAAACAGGTCTATCAACCTGTGCTGTAGGGTCATGTATTCCCCTGTTATTTAAATAGGTCTATCAACCTATACTGTAGGGTCATGTATTCCCCTGTTATTTAAATAGGTCTATCAACCTATACTGTAGGGTCATGTATCCCCCTGTTATTCAAATAGGTCTATCAACCTATACTGTAGGGTCATGTATTCACCCGGTTATTTGAATAGGTCTATGAACCTATACTGTAGGGTCATGTATTCACCTGGTAATTTAATTAGGTCTATGAACCTATACTGTAGGGTCATGTATTCCCCTGTTATTTCATTAAGTCTATGAACCTATACTGTAGGGTCATGTATTCCCCTGTTATTTAAATAGATCTGTCAACCTATACTGTAGGGTCATGCATTTCCCTGTTATTTAAATAGGTCTATCAACCTATACTGTAGGGTCATGTATTCCCGTTATTTAAATAGGTCTATCAACCTATACTGTAGGGTCATGAATTCCCCTGTTATTTAAATAGGTCTATCAACCTATACTGTAGCGTCATGTATTCCCCTGTTATTTCAATAGGTCTATCAACCTATACTGAAGGGTCATGTATCCCCCTGTTATTTGAATAGGTCTATCAACCTATACTGTAGGGTCATGTATTCCCGTTATTTAAATTGGTCTATCAACCTATACTGTAGGGCCATGTATTCCCCTGTTATTTAAATAGGTATATCAACCTATACTGTAGGGTCATGTATTCCCCTGTTATTTAAATAGGTCTATCAACCTATACTGTAGGGTCATGTATTCACCCGGTTATTTGAATAGGTCTATGAACCTATACTGTAGGGTCATGTATTCCCCTGTTATTTAAATAGGTATATCAACCTATACTGTAGGGCCATGTATTCCCCTGTTATTTAAATAGGTATATCAACCTATACTGTAGGGTCATGTATCCCCCTGTTATTTAATTAGGTCTATGAACCTATACTGTAGGGTCATGTATTCACCCGGTTATTTAATTAGGTCTATGAACCTATACTGTAGGGTCATGTATTCCCGTTATTTCATTAGGTCTATGAACCTATACTGTAGGGTCATGTATTCCCCTGTTATTTAAATAGATCTGTCAACCTATACTGTAGGGTCATGTATTTCCCTGTTATTTAAATAGGTCTATCAACCTATACTGTAGGGTCATGTATTCCCGTTATTTAAATAGGTCTATCAACCTATACTGTAGGGTCATGAATTCCCCTGTTATTTAAATAGGTCTATCAACCTATACTGTAGGGTCATGTATTCCCCTGTTATTTCAATAGGTCTATCAACCTATACTGAAGGGTCATGTATTCCCCTGTTATTTAAATAGGTCTATCAACCTATACTGTAGGTTCATGTATTCCCCTGTTATTTAAATAGGTCTATGAACCTATACTGTAGGGTCATGTATTCCCTGTTATTTAAATAGGTCTATGAACCTATACTGTAGGGTCATGTATTCCCCTGTTATTTAAATAGATCTATCAACCTATACTGTAGGGTCATGTATTCCCGTTATTGAAATATGTCTATCAACCTATACTGTAGGGTCATGTATTCCCCTGGTTTTGAAATAGGTCTATCAACCTATACTGTAGGGTCATGTATTCCCCTGTTATTTAAATAGGTCTATCAACCTATACTGTAGGGTCATGTATTCCCGTTATTTAAATAGGTCTATCAGCCTATACTGTAGGGTCATGTATTCCCCTGTTATTTAAATAGGTCTATGAACCTATACTGTAGGGTCATGTATTCCCCTGTTATTTAAATAGGTCTATGAACCTATACTATAGGGTCATGTATTCACCCGGTTATTTGAATAGGTCTATGAACCTATACTGTAGGGTCATGTATTCCCCTGTTATTTAAATAGATCTATCAACCTATACTGTAGGGTCATGTATTCCCCTGTTATTTAAATAGGTTTATCAACCTATACTGTAGGGTCATGTATTCCCTTGTTATTTAAATAGGTCTATCAACCTGTACTGTAGGGTCATGTATTTCCCTGTTATTTAAATAGGTCTATCAACCTATACTGTAGGGTCATGTATTCCCCTGTTATTTAAATAGGTCTATCAACCTATACTGTAGGGTCATGTATTCCCCTGTTATTTAAATAGGTCTATCAACCTATACTGTAGGGTCATGTATTCCCCTGTTATTAAAATAGGTCTATCAGCTTATACTGTAGGGTCATGTATTCCCTGTTATTTAAATAGGTCTATCAGCCTATACTGTAGGGTCATGTATTCCCTGTTATTTAAATAGGTCTATCGACCTATACTGTAGGGTCATGTATTCCCTGTTATTTAAATAGGTCTATCGACCTATACTGTAGGGTCATGTATTCCCTGTTATTTAAATAGGTCCATGAACCTATACTGTAGAGTCATGTGTTCCCTGTTATTTAAATAGGTCTATCAACCTATACTGTAGGGTCATGTATTCCCTGTTATTTAAATAGGTCTATCGACCTATACTGTAGGGTCATGTATTCCCTGTTATTTAAATAGGTCCATGAACCTATACTGTAGAATCATGTATTCCCGTTATTTAAATAGGTCCATGAACCTATACTGTAGGGTCATGTATTCCCCTGTTATTTAAATAGGTCCATTTAAACACACCTCCTGGTTGGGATCCCCTGTTCTAAAGTATATATGTCCGAATAGGTCAGACACCATTAATCTGCGAAAAACATTTTTGGGACAGCATTTTTGACAGCAAACCAACTTTTTGATACCTCCAACCATGTTTTTGGGTTGGTGTAGGGAACCAAGTCCACAGGTGGATGCAGCAAAGCCATGATGAGAATATATGAATGCCATGTAGATGGTGGACAAGATGTGACTGAGATTAGTGATTCAAGCCAAGCGTTAAGCGTTAGTATGACGGACCAGTATGAAGGCATCCTTGGAAATTACTTTTAAAACTATCATCAGGAAAATACATGACCCTATACAGTGCACAACTGTAAGAAACCTGTGTGCACCGTATAGGGTCATGTATTTCCCTGTTATTTAAAGGAGCACGTTGGCTAATAAAAGGAGGGGTCACTTATATACCCGAACTGAATAAAACTCCCACCCAGCTTGTGGTTTATTCTCTCATGGTGGGATTAAAATCTAGGGGTGACAGGTTTAGTCTATCAGGGGTGACAGAGTCACCCTGGATGTCCCCTACTTCCCATTAAAAGAAAGAAAAACAAGCCTGGATATTTCTTGATGTCAGGTGTATAAGTGACCTCTGCTCCCGCCATCTGGCAAATTTATATGGGTTTTATTAATTTCTCCATTTCTCGCGATAGAACTCCTTTAAATATGTCTATTTGAAAGCACCACCTGGTTGGGAGCCCCTGTTCTAAAGTATAATATATATATATATATATATATATATATATATATATATATATATATATATGTAAATGAGTGAGACAACATTACTTGTACATTTTGGGGAGAAAACATTTTCCGGACAAAAAATAGTGCAAGATCCTTTATGCATGTGATGGACCTTCAGTATAAAGACATCCTTCGGAATTATTTTTTAAATCTATCATCTGTAAGAAACTTAGGTGCACTTTCTTGACCAAGTCTGTATATAGGGTCATGTGTTTTCCTGTTATTTAAACAGGTCTACTTCAAAGTTCTAAGAAAGATGATTCTGTCTCTTATTCTGATTGGAGGTGCAAAGCTTGCAAATAAAATTTTTACATTTTGAATTATTAAGATGTTTACTAGCAGGAAAGGAAGCCCGATTGCCCATAGATGTCAGTACGCCTACAGATACATACTATAGCGTGTGCAGAGAAGGTAACGGCAAAGAGCCGGCATTCGCATTCGCCAGCGCTCGATCGGGAAACTTGGGAGCAATGGAAGCAATGGAAGCTCCCTTTCCATATAGTATAGTGACATGTGTGATGTCTGAAGAACACTTGCCATGGGCACACAATATACTGGCATCTTTTACTATACTATATACTATACTATACATACTATATACGAATACGAATACTTTATTGGTCGCCAAGTATGTACAGAATACAACAAGGAATACTTTTTGGAAGGGGGGGTTCTCCATAGAGCTTGAACAATTGCTAGACATACTACTATATACATCAACACATACTATATACATCAATGAGGGTATAAACATTCGCTAGTTATACATATTTACAAAGGATTTTAGTTACATACGATATTCCTTTAAGTGACTAGGGATCAAAAGTTTACCAGGATTCTTAGAGTTGATTGTTCAGTGCTTTAACAGCAAGTGGGAAGAAACTGTTTTTATACTATACTATACATAATAAAGCCTGTGCAGAGAAGGTAACGGCAGAGAGCTGACATTCTCATTCGCCAGTGCTCGATCGGAGGGAACTTGGGATCAATCGAAGCAATGGAAGTGCCCTTTCCATACAGTATATTATTATTATTATTGTTTATTTATATAGCGCCATCATCTTCTATAGCGCTTTACAAGGTATAGTGACATGTGTGATGTCTGAAGAACACTTGCCCATGGGCACACAATATACTGGCATCCTTTACTATATAATATACTATACTATACATACTATATACTATACTATACATAATAAAGCCTGTGCAGAGAAGGTAACGGCAAAGAGCTGACAATTGCATTCACCAGCGCTCGATCGGGGGAAACTTGGGATCTATCGAAGCAATGGAATGGCCCTTTCCATACAGTATATTATTATTATTGTTTATTTATATAGTGCCATCATCTTCCGTAGTGACTATGTGTAATGTCTGAAGAACACTTGCCCATGGGCACAGAATATACCGGCATCCTTGAATTGCAGGTGGATTTTCCCCTTCTAATCACCGGCAGCTAAAGGAGTTTGACCATTTCTCGTAGTTGTACATTTAAAGGCGCCGTCATGGTCTGGCATTTAAAGGATGTAAATAGTTACAAGGATTAATCAAGGGCGACATTATGGCCGCCATGTTGCTTGTTACAGTTCCGCCTCCCTAAACAAGCGAGGAAAATAAATACTTCCTAGTTCTTTCAGAACTTTCCTAAGTTTCGTAACTTAATTTCATGAACATTGGATTAAGTAAAACTGAAGTGTGGCTAAACTCACCTGCCCATTTTTGCAAAGGTCCGCCCACATGCTGGTGCCGTCCCCTCCTCTCATCAGGACGTGGTAGGTGAAGAAGTAAGTGCCGGGTACCGTACAGCTGAAGCGTCCACTCGCTGCGTCATAGTTGTTCCCAAGGTTGGTGACCACATCATCAAATTTGAGTATCTCATATCCCTCGTGAGGGTTCTTCAAGCCAGCGTAAAACGCCACGCGAGGGACTGTGGTATAGGTGGCCGTACTGATGGCACCAGCCACTCCTCCTCCTGGTAAGCCTTGCGCTCCAGGTTTGCCCGGCTCCCCTCGTTCTCCAGGCGGACCTACAGGACCTGGTGGACCAGGTGGACCCGGCTCTCCGGGAGGTCCTGGTTTGCCTGGACGTCCTGCCTTTCCTTGAGGACCTTGAACTAAAGTTGATGGGGCCGGTTGTCCTCGATCGCTCAAAGGCTCAGCCCCGGTACCGGCTCGGATACCGGTGCTGGTGGTCGTTGTCCCAGTTTTGCTGAAGTAGGGGTCGCAAACCATCCTGCAGGTTCCGAGCATCTCGTAGTGGCCGTCTGAGCCCACTGAGTTGACCAACACCGGAATCAGAATTACCAGTATCAGAACCATGACTACGCCAATCGCCACCGCTATCAAGGTCTTCCTCCCAAGGCCAAACGGGGCCAAGGGGCGAGAGGGGGCGCGGCTGGGGGGAGCTATGGTGCCGAAGTTTGTGGAGGAGAGGCAAAGGTGGCCCCTCCAGGGGAAATGAGCTCTTGGACAAGACGCACAAAGTAACCAAGTAACAAAAGCAAAAAACTCGGTTGCTCAATAAAGATAAAACAAAGAACAAAACAAAAACAGGAAGTGCGAAAAGAAAAGACAATAAAAACGTAGCAGAAGTAAAGAAAAAAAAGCAAATGCAAAAAATTCAGAGCAAAATGAAACAAGCTAAAAAAAAATGAGATGTGAGGAAAGTGAGCAGGAAATATATTACAGAAGAACGAATAAAGCAAAGATTAGAATATTAAGGGAAATGTAGAAGAGAGATAAGAAGGTGGAGGAGGAGGGGAGGGGGGCAGGTGAATGGGAAGACTTATAAAGAAAAGGATTAAATCACACAGAGGAGAAGCCAGAGAGAGAGAAAGAGAGAGAAGAGGCGGCGGTGCCGGAGAGGGACAGAAGAGACGCGCACCGCCAAGAACAGATCACAAGAGATGGGGAAAAGCTGCCCAGGCAAAGCACTAGAAGGAAGCAGGGAATGGAACTTGTGTGTAGGAAAAGAGTCTTATATATGAGACAGCACAGTGCCCCCTGCAGGAAGCAAAGCAGTATGCAGCTGGATTGCAGGTGCACTGACCAGGTGTATAAGGTGAGTGACACTGAGCATCAAGCAGCTAACTGCTTGTCTGTCTGCCCAAACACACACACATAAATATATATACACAGACACACACGAATATATATATATATATATATATATATACGCACACACACACTCACACACACATAAATATATATACACAGACACACACATGAATATATATATATATATATATATATATATATAATATTAATATATACACACACACACACACACACACACACACACACACACACACACACACACATATATATATATATATACAGACACACACATACACACATATATAATATTAATATATATACACACAGACACACATATATATATATATATATATATATATATATATATATATAGACACACATCATATATACACACACACAGACAGACAGACAGACATATATATATATATATATATATATATATATATATATATATATAGATAGACACACACACACACACACACACACACACACACACACACACACACACATATATATATATATATATATATACACACACACATATATATATATATATAGAGACACACATATATATATACATACAGACAGACAGACAGACACACATATATATATACATACAGACACACACACACACACACATATATATATACACACACATATATACACACACACATATATATATATATATATATAGACATATATATATATATATATATATATACAGACACACACACACACATATATATATACACACACACACACCACACATACACACACATATATACCAACACACACACACACACACACACACACACACACACACACACACACACACATATATACGTAAATGAAGCCACACCCCCTCATTGAGGGATAGATGAAGCCACGCCCCCTCATTGAAGGATGGATAGGAGATACATTGTAACAGTTACAACAATAAAAACACTTTGAATAGGCAAATGAATCATTTATTGCTGCAGATCTGCATGTTACACCTTAAAGAGGGACAAATGAGAACAATGAGGGACAGGGGGACATGAACTCAAAATCAGGGACATTTGGGAGGTATGCTATACACTCGGCTTAACAATTGCAGTCGCAGGGGAGTGAGCGCCCCCCCACATCATCATAGGCCCCATCACCACCACAACCCCAGGAGCGTTTCTTTTTTTTGAAATGTTTTTGTAAAAAATATTTAACACCCTGCATTGTTTCTTATGTGTGGATGCGCTTTATTTTTTTTCTGTCTGTCTAGAAAGTGTCGATAAAAGGAAGTGAGAACAAGGCGTAAAAACACATGTCAAAAAGAAATTGAATTCCACATTTCTGACACGCATGCACGCCTTTCTGTCTCACGTGTTACATACTGGAGATCATACGTGCTAAATGGGCTCATATAATAACATGATCATAAGAAAGATTGCCTAAAGCGGATCAAAACCCAGGATTTTGACATGTTTGTTCCTTGCTCCCTAAGCATCCGTATTAGGGATGAGCCTCTGTGTTAAACCCCCCATCCCCCCTAGTTCAACTGTAAAAACTCACCTCTTCCCGGTTCACTGTGCTCTTGTCCAATCAGAGCTGTTTGTCGTGCATATGAATTTAAACATGCCTGGGATAAGCACACATCTATCCTAAGATACAGAGAACATACAGTATACACATAAGATACAGAGAACATACAGTATGCACATAAGATACAGAGAACATACAGTATACACATAAGATACAGAGAACATACAGTATACACATAAGATACAGAGAACATACAGTATATACATAAGATACAGAGAACATACAGTATACACATAAGATACAGAGAACATACAGTATACACATAAGATAAGAGAACATACAGTATATACATAAGATACAGAGAATATACAGTATACACATAAGATACAGAGAACATACAGTATATACATAAGATAAAGAGAACATACAGTATATACATAAGATACAGAAAACATACAGTATATACATAAGATACAGAGAACATACAGTATACACATAAGATACAGAGAACATACAGTATATACATAAGATAAAGAGAACATACAGTATATACATAAGATGCAGAGAACATACAGTATATACATAAGATACAGAGAACATACAGTATATACATAAGATACAGAGAACATACAGTATACACATAAGATACAGAGAACATACAGTATATACATAAGATAAAGAGAACATACAGTATATACATAAGATACAGAGAACATACAGTATATACATAAGATACAGATAACATACAGTATACACATAAGATACAGAGAACATACAGTATACACATAAGATACAGAGAACATACAGTATATACATAAGATAAAGAGAACATACAGTATATACATAAGATGCAGAGAACATACAGTATACACATAAGATACAGAGAACATACAGTATATACATAAGATACAGAGAACATACAGTATACACATAAGATACAGAGAACATACAGTATACACATAAGATACAGAGAACATACAGTATATACATAAGATAAAGAGAACATACAGTATATACATAAGATGCAGAGAACATACAGTATACACATAAGATACAGAGAACATACAGTATATACATAAGATACAGAGAACATACAGTATATACATACGATGCAGAGAACATACAGTATACACATAAGATACAGAGAACATACAGTATACACATAAGATAAAGAGAACATACAGTATATACATAAGATGCAGAGAACATACAGTATATACATAAGATACAGAGAACATACAGTATACACATAAGATACAGAGAACATACAGTATACACATAACATACAGAGAACATACAGTATATACATAAGATACAGAGAACATACAGTATATACATAAGATACAGAGAACATACAGTATACACATAAGATACAGAGAACATACAGTATATACATAAGATACAGAGAACATACAGTATATACATAAGATACAGAGAACATACAGTATATACATACGATGCAGAGAACATACAGTATACACATAAGATACAGAGAACATACAGTATACACATAAGATAAAGAGAACATACAGTATATACATAAGATGCAGAGAACATACAGTATATACATAAGATACAGAGAACATACAGTATACACATAAGATACAGAGAACATACAGTATACACATAAGATACAGAGAACATACAGTATATACATAAGATACAGAGAACATACAGTATATACATAAGATACAGAGAACATACAGTATACACATAAGATACAGAGAACATACAGTATATACATAAGATACAGAGAACATACAGTATATACATAAGATACAGAGAACATACAGTATACACATAAGATACAGAGAACATACAGTATACACATAAGGGCAGAGACTAGATGGACCGTATGGTCTCCTTCTGCTGTCAACCTTCTATATTTCTATGTGATGCTCAGCAAACGGCGCTGTTTATGGCAATCGTGAGCTTAAAGAGAAAATTCTGAGGCCCTGCCGTCTAAATGACTCCTGGGCTGCCCAGGTTTCTGTCCTTGTAGCTTCCTGAATTGGGATGCCCCACAGTGTGAACCCCCCAGATGGCCAGATCCACTCACCTTCTCCCGAGCCCTCGTCGCGTCTCTGCGCTGCGGCCGCATTCCCGCACACCTCCATGGCCTGAATGAGCGGCGCGGGCACGGCTCGGCCGCAAGGTGAGCTGAGAACGCAGCTGGTGGTGCACTCACTCCCTTCGGTGCCGCTCGGGTGCTTAAAGTGCAGGATCGGCCTGGAAATCTATAAGATTCCCAGGCTGATCCAATCCCTCCCCGCGGGGCATCCAACATCAGGATACCCAGCTGTGTGATACCCTCCAGGTCGCCCCATTCACCTTACCTGCATCCCGATCCAGCGGTGCATGCTCGGGCCACGGCCGCATCTCGCGCTTCTCTCTAGCAGAGCAGGCATTTGTGAATGGCCGGAGGGGACGCGCTCCCTGTTAGAGGGAAGCACGAGTTACGGCCGCCAACATGCTCGGAGCCGCTGAGCTATGATGGAGCTTTGACGCACATAGATCAGCGGCTCCGAGCGCGCTGATTGGACAAGGGGCCGCGCATGTGCCATAGGAGCGGGGTGAGTTTTATTCGGAGATTTGGGGGGTTTCACATAGCGGGGCATCCCCGATCGCGATGCCCCGGGGAAGTGGACCAATACCCAGGATAGGCAAAATACTGGGTGTTAGTTCACTTTAACCATCAGCAGCGCTGAAGGGAGAGGAGTGACAGCAGGCCGCTCAGCCAATCAGCACGCTCGCTTGAGTTGATCGGGCAACCTGGGGGAATACACATAGCAGAGCATCCCCCGCTTCCCTCTAACAGGGAGCGTGCCGCGTCAGCCATTTACAAATACCTGGCGCAGGCACGCGCCCTGATAGAGGGATAGCGGGGATGTGGCTGCAGCTCGCGCATGTGCCATTGGACCGGGAAACAAGGTAAGTGAATTGGACAACCTGGGGGGGGGGTTCACACAGCGGGGCATCCCGATTTTGGATGCCCCAGGAGGAAGGGGAATCGATCAGCCCGGGAATCTTATAGAGTCCCAGGCTGATCGGCATGGGTTTTGGTCCACTTTAAGGTCAATATTCTCCCAGAACATGCCACATTGGTGAATATGATCATTTAGAATTTTCTTTTTACATTGGCGCACGTTGCAAGAAACACATTTACTAACACATTAGTGTAGCCGCCACACTTCTCTAATTTGTACCAATGTGGCGAATTCTGGCAGATTCTGCTTGATAAATCAGGCCGTTTATTTACGACCAGATGGCAGTAAACCGAAAAAAAGACTGACCAGGTTATAGGGCATGGTAAGTCAATAGGTGGACCCCGGTCCAGATGGGGACCGCAGCCAGCAGTCTTCCGGCTATTGAGGCAGAGGCCGGCTCACAGGCTGATTCATTACTAACGCCAGGTAGCGACAGATGAGCATCTGTAGAGCGGATTTCAGAGCGCCCGCTAGTAGTCGCTGTGCTCGGCCATGGATCATTGTTTCAGAGCACCTCAGTCGCTGTCCGGCATTGATGAATATTATATGTGAGTCGCTATACTACGCTGTATGTGAGCAAACCGTAACGCCAGCTCAGTGCGACTGACTCACACAAGATTCATAAAAAAAAACAGGCTCACACAGCGCCGGCGCTCAAAATCATGTAGTTGTAGCCCATAGCGCCAGAGGCTGTGTGATTAAAGTCTGTTTATGAACATGTATCCACCAGTAACAAATCGAAGACACATGGAATGACATTGTTATTACATTGTAACATGAACACTTTAATACCAGACGTGTAAGGACAATTCTGCATAAAAATAATATTTAATCCAAAAAGTTTTCAAAAATGTCATTTTGTAGCCCAGGAAACATGTCAGAAGGTTTGTGGTTTTTTTTTAGGAAAAAAAAATTGGGATCAGGAAAGGGATTTAAGGATCATCCATAGAAAAGTATAAGAGAGCGCCAGGTAGCAACAGGTAAGACGTGGCGCTCTGCAAGGATGAACGCCGGCGCTGTACGCTGAGGCTGGGATAATGATGAATCGAACGCTACATGACGCTCACCAGATTTGGCTTCATAAATGTGCAATTGCTGCCGTGTCCGGCGTTCACCTGCCGCTAGAGCTTCATTAATAAGGCCCTATGTCGCCTGCATACGATCACAGATCTTACTTATTTTGCCCAGGATAGATGCAGACAAGCCCTGAAATATTTTGCCCAGGATAGATGCAGACAAGCCCTGAAATATTTTGCCCAGCACAGCCATATAATAACTTTGCTCAGGACAGATACAGATGCTGACTTATTTTGCCCAGGATAGATGCAGACAGGGCCTGAATTATTTTGCCCAGGATGGATGCAGGCAGGCCCTGAAATATTTTGCCCAGGACAGATGCATACAATATTAGAGATCTAGGTTATAGTCGCACACCATATATATCTAATAGTAATAGTCTCATTAAATAAGATATGGGGTTCAGATAATAGCAAGGTGTGCCCACTCACTGGACACCTAAAAGGCAACTGTTAAATTCTGATAGCTATAAATGAACACCCATGAAACAAAGCTATGCAAAGCGTGTGTAAATTTAATCCAAGTGAACAAATTAGTGCACAACAGGTATATATGTAAATGCTTATATACACAATGTTAGCAGTATACAGTATTAGCAATATATGTATAGTCTGAACAGTAGCTGCCTGTCCAGACACTAATCACTAGATAGATTAAATAGGGTTAAAGCATCATGGAGCACCATTAAAGCAACAGTCGATTTAGATCTACATAAATGGTTAAGATACCAAGAGTACATGGAGGTAGTCCCATCTAGTGCTTGCTTCACCCTTTTACAATTATGCATAGCATCAGTCAAACACAGAATTATAAGCAAGTATGGTAAATAAGCAGGTTAAGGCAAAAAAGACCAGGCAGTACCTAGTGCATATTTGACACCATAAGCCCCAACGTTTCGGTAGTTACACCTTCATCAGGAGGGCATGCTGTATCCTTTCGTTATTGAAACTGATTTTTATAGTGGTTGCACTGTTCCAGCTCGGTGGCGTGCACCCGGAGCGCGCCTATTGGCGCCCAGTGATGACGTCATCGTCGGTCACCCAGTCCGATCCCGGCCGCACTGAGATGTGGCAAAATTAGCCAAGTACTCCCAGATGAGGCGCATGGGGTCAAATGAATGCCGATCCCTATCTGTAAATTCTAAAAACCTGCGTATGTGGGTCACTACAAAAGCCCTGAAATATTTTGCCCAAGACAGATGCAGACACTAAGCTACAATAGTTTGCACACAGGACAAATGCAAGTGCAAATTTTTGTTTTGCCCAGTACAGCCACTGAATTTCTTTGCCCAGGACAGATACAGACAGGCCCTGAAATATTTTGTCCAGGACAGATACAGACAGGCCCTGAAATATTTTGTTCAGGACAGATGCAGACAGGCCCTGAAATATTTTGCTCAGGACAGATACAGACAGGCCCTGAAATATTTTGCCCAGGACAGATGCAGACAGGCCCTGAAATATTTTGTCCAGGACAGATGCAGACAGGCCCTGAATTATTTTGCCCAGGACAGATGCAGACAGGCCCTGAAATATTTTGCCCAGGACAGATACAGACAGGCCCTGAAATATTTTGCCCAGGACAGATACAGACAGGCCCTGAAATATTTTGCTCAGGACAGATACAGACAGGCCCTGAAATATTTTGCCCAGGACAGATACAGACAGGCCCTGAAATATTTTGTCCAGGACAGATGCAGACAGGCCCTGAAATATTTTGCCCAGGACAGATACAGACAGGCCCTGAAATATTTTGTCCAGGACAGATGCAGACAGGCCCTGAAATATCTTGCCCAGGACAGATACAGACAGGCCCTGAAATATTTTGCCCAGGACAGATACAGACAGGCCCTGAAATATTTTGCCCAAGACAGATGCAGACGCTGAGCTACAGTAGTTTGCACACAGGACAAATGCAAGTGCAAATTTTTGTTTTGCCCAGTACAGCCACTGAATTTTTTTGCCCAGGACAGATGCAGACAGGCCCTGAAATATTTTGACCAGGACAGGTGCAGACAGGCCCTGAAAAATGTTGCCTAAGACATATACAGACAGACCCTTAAAGATTTTGCCCAGGACAGATGCAGACACAGAGCTACGGTAGTTTGCACAGGACAGATGCAAGTGCAAAATTTTGTTTTGCCCAGTATAGCCACTGATTCTTTTTTGCCCTGGACAGCTGCAGACACTGAACTATTTTTCCCAGGACAGATGCAGACAGGCCCTGAAATAGTTTGCCCAGGACAGGTGCAGGCAGGCCCTGAATTATTTTGCCCAGGACACGTGCAGACAGGCCCTGAAATATTTTGCCCAGGACAGTTGCAGACACTGAGCTACATTAATTTGCACAGGACAGATGCGAGTGCAAATTTTTGTTTTGCCCAGGAGAGATGCAGACAAGCCCTGAAATATTTTGGCCAGCACAGCCATAAAATAGCTTTGCCCAGGACAGATACAGACACTGACTTACTTTGCCCAGGACAAATGCAGACGAGCCCTAAAATATTTTGCCCAGGACAGGTGCAGACAGGCCCTGAAGTATTTTGCCCAGAACAGATGCAGACAGGCCCTGAATTATTTTGCCCAGGACAGATGCAGACAGGCCCTGACATATTTTGCCCAGGACAGATGCAGACAGGCCCTGAAGTATTTTGCCCAGGACAGATGCAGACAGGCCCTGACATATTTTGCCCAGGACAGATGCAGACAGGCCCTGAATTATTTTGCCCAGGACAGATGCAAACAGGCCCTAAAATATTTTGCCCAGGACAGATGCAGACGCTGAGCTACAGTAGTTTGCACAGGACAGATGCGAGTGCAAATTTTTGTTTTAGCCAGTACAGCCACCAGAATTTTTTGCCCAGGACAGATGCAGACACTGAATTATTTTGCGCAGGGTAGCCCTGTAATTATTTTTCCACCCCCAGTTTGTCGGGGCGCTTTACTTGCCTCGCCAGACACGGTTGCCCCCAGGACTTCGTAGCACAAAGGATGTGGGCTTACAGGGCTGAAGGCGGGTGAACCAGAGGCAAGACGGATGATGTTGGGTAAGCCGGGGTAAGTCCACGGGAAGTCTGTCGCAGCACCAAAGGGAGAGACAAGAGAGGAGTCGAGGTCAAGCCAAAGGTCAATTCGGAAGGTCAAGGGTACGTGGCACAAGGGATGAGGCAGAATCGGTCCAGGTGGCAATCAGGGGATGGTCAAACCAAACGAGGTCGGCAATGGGATAAAGCAGGAAATCTGAGGATCAAATTACACCCAGCTAAACGCTATCACGTGCAAAGAATCAGTGTGGGGAAACAAACTTTATATGATGGGAACTAATGGGATTGGCTGGGGGGTATGTCGTGATTCGTGCAACTAGAATCTTTGGGCTGATTGCCCAGTTTAAACCCTCTGGGTGTTCTGCCCAGAACAACACTTGGGCTCACTGGCCCTTTAAGTCTGCCTCCAGCGGCGCTGCACACAGGGCGTAAGGGCATAAGAGAGGTGTGCACGTGCGAGCCCATGTAGAGATGCTGGGGATGCGGCAGCGAGAGGAGGAGGCGGCCGCCAGGTGGGAAGAGCCACGGCCAGGCGCCCAGAGACAATGTGGGACCGGAGCCCAGGTAAGTTCACAGTGACACTGCCCTAGAAGCGGAGATACCCAGCTATGCTGTCTGGCAGCTGTCAGGGGGCCACGTAAAAGTTTGGAGGGCTGTATCCAGCCCCCAGATCTTGAGTTTGACACATGGGGTGTAGAGGATGAAGATCAGGGGGCACAATACACATCCCCTACACTGCTAGTTCTTGCACTGGACTTGATGGTTCCTACCCCTGACGCATTGGGTTCCGACAACAAGAAAGTTGGGTTATGTTGGCTACAAACTTTTTTATAACTTTTGTGGCTTTCATTTAAACAATAAAATGTCTAGTTTTGAAGAGCGTAACCCACATACACACACTAAGTGCACCTTCATGCCACCACGAACACCATTGTTAAATCATTTTCTCAGAATGAACATCTAACAATAAAGCCGGCAACTTTCAGAGAAGATCCATATTGGAGGAGAGTCATTGTCTGGTCATGGTGACTGCAAAACACAACGCAATTTGTTCCTATATTTATGTTTCATTCTATTTCACTTAGAGAAATGTGACTTAACTTAACTTTTAACCAAGCTTTCATCATTCCTCCCCATGTTTTTCAAAAATCTTATAGAAGACTGTAGAAGAGTGAATGTTGTGCTCTAGCTGACCTGATGAATTTGCTTTACCACCATGCAATCCTTACAATTGCATGGGGCCCTCTCGCCTGTCAGGGGCCCCCCAGAACTCTGCTGCTGTGTAATACTAATGATGCTGTCAGTGCCCAGGCTACGTGAGAAAGAAAGCTGCTTCTCTCCGTCAATTGTTCCTCTTTATTATTGTATTTTGTTATATAAAAATGCCTTTGATTAGGGCCCCCGGACACGACTTTCTATGGGGCCCCAGAAATTATAAGTCTGCCCCTGGTGACTACTGAGATGCAGGTGAATAAGACACTAAAATGTATTAAAGTGAAAGTCCAGTGACCATTGTCCATTGCTGTTGAGTGTTTTAAGTCTTTCAAGTGCCTGAGGTGGTAGAAAGACCAGGTGTAGTAATGAGCAAACCCATAGAAGTTTGGGTTCTCTAAGTTCGGGTACCCGAACTCACCTCAAACCCGAACCCCAAATCAATAGGGATCCAAACTTGGTGACCCAAAAATAGCTGTAAAATGGGAGTAGTACATGGTACAGGGCTGCAAAATAGGGTTTAGCCAACATGAAAGTTGGGTTATGTTGGCTACAAACTTTTTATAACTTTTGTAGCTTTCATTTAAACAATAAAAACGCTGGTTCATGTTCTCTGTCTCGTTTTGAAGAGCGTAACCCACATACACACACTAAGTGCACCTTCATGCCATCATCAACGCCATTTTTAAAGCATTTTCTCAGAATGAACTTCTAACAATAAAGCCGGCAACTTTCAGAGAAGATCCATATTGGAGGGGAGTCATTTTTGTCTGGTCATGGTGACTGCAAAACACAACGCAATTTGTTCCTATATTTATAAATCACACATTCAAAGTGTTTCATTCCATTTCTTTTAGAGAAATGGAACTTAACTTTTAACCAAGCTTTCATCATTCCTCCCCATGTTTCTCAAAAACCTTATAGAAGACTGTAGAAGAGTGAATGTTGTGCTCTAGCTGACCTGATGAATTTGCTTTACCACCATGCAATCCTTACAATTGCCTCTCACCGGCCAGGGGCCCCCCAGAACTGGCGTGTAATACTGGTGATGCTGTCAGTGCAGAGGCTACGTGAGAAAGAAAGCTACTTCTCTCCGTCAATTGTTCCTCTTTATTATTGTATTTTGTTATATAAAAATTGATTAGGGCCCCCAGACACCACTTTCCATGGGGCCCCAGACATGATAAGTCTGCCCATGGTGACTACTGAGATGCAGGTGAATAAGATACTAATATTTATTAAAGTGAAAGTCCAGTGAACATTGTCTATTGCTGTTGAGTGTTTTAAGTCTTTCAAGTGCCTGAGGTGGTAGAAAGACCAGGTATAGTAATGAGCAAACCCATAGAAGTTTGGGTTCTCCAAGTTTGGGTACCCGAACTCCCCTCAAACCCGAACCCCAAATCAATAGGGATACAAACTTGGTGACCCAAAAATAGCTGTAAAATGGGAGTAGTACAAGGTAGAGGGCTGCAAAATAGAGTTCCGCCAACATGAAAGTTGGGTTATGTTGGCTACAAACTTATAACTTTTGTAGCTTTCATTTAAACAATAAAAATGCTGGTTCATGTTCTCTGTCTCGTTTTGCAGAGCGTAACCCACATACACACACTAAGTGCACCTTCATGCCACCATTAACGCAATTTTTAAAGCATTTTCTCAGAATGAACTTCTAACAATAAAGCCGGCAACTTGATCCATATTGGAAGGGCGTCATTGTCTGGTCATGGTGACTGTAAAACACAACGCAATATGTTCCTATATACCGTATTTGCTGGCGTATAAGATGACTTTTTCCCCCTGTAAAACATGCCTCCAAGTGGGGGGGGTCGTCTTATACGCCGGGTGCACCTGGGTCACATACAGCGGCGAGCATCAGCAGCCCGTTCTGCTGGGCTGGAAGCAGTGGCGTGCCCCCCGCAGCCTGGTCCGAAGCTGCAGAAGGTAGCCGGGAACAGTCAGTGAGTGTGTGCGCAGCTCCCCCGCGCTGCCCCTCTCCCCCCTCTCTTCCTCCTCTCCCCCCTTCCTTCCTGTTTCCTGTGTCAGCGCGCCATTATATCTTTCCCTTCCCCTGGCCGTGTGTGATGATAGTGCAGCGCCGTCTCTCCACGGTCTCCTCTCCGTGGAGCTCCCCCCGCGCTGCCCCTCTCTTCCTCCTCTCCCCCTCCTCCCTCCTGTTTTCTGCATGCGCCAGTATGTGTTCCCCTTCCTGGGCCGTGTGTGAAGTGATGAGCTGCCGGGACTGACTTGCTGATAAGAAACTGATAAGAAGATGGCTACAGAAGAAACATGAAGCAGCAGAGCAGGTCAGAAGGCAAACTGTCAGTACCTCAAAGCAGACCCAATCCCAGGAGTTTCCCTCACCTGGTTTTTGGTCTACATTACAGGGGCATCCGAATTTTAGATAACCATGTGTGTGAAACCCACATTGGTTTTTACTCTACTCCAACCACCCACCCACGGCGCATGCACAGGCTAACATTTAATCAGAAAAGATTGTGGTGCATATTATTGACCACAATCTATTCTGAATGCAGCAACCTCTGCTGACTGCTCCTCGGTGCTATGCACAGCCACTGCCTGCCATTCAAATATGCTGGCAATGGATGCCACATGAGCTGCAGGAGTAACAGGGATTCACACAGCCAGGCAACCCGTATTGGGATGCCCTAGGATCAAGCTGTAACCCAGCCTTTGAGTGCTTTAGAGCTGTTTTACCAGAGTTTTGGTGTGTTTTGAAGTGGATCAAATCCTGATTTGGGATACCCAACTGTGTCAACCCCCCTGGATCAGTGCATAAACGTACCTATCCAGTGATCCAACGGTGCATGCGCGAGCGGGGATGGCTCCATTTGAACTTTAGCCATCGTGTTGTTGCCTGCTCTGCACATTCACTGCATACAGCTCCCATGGCAGCTTTAGATTCCCAGGACAGAGTTTTGGTGTGTTTTGAAGTGGATCAAATCCTGATTTGGGATACCCAACTGTGTCAACCCCCCTGGATCAGTGCATAAACTTACCTATCCAGTGATCCAATGGTGCATGCGCGAGCGGGGATGGCTCCATTTGAACTTTAGCCATCGTGTTGTTGCCTGCTCTGCACATTCACTGCATACAGCTCCCATGGCAGCTTTAGATTCCCAGGACAGGTAAAGTGTTTAATCCCAAATTGGGATGCCTCATTATCAACACCCACTATTGCCTAGGTGCTGGTCCTGCTGCATCACTATTAAACATCCAGAAAAGAACATTTGATTTCTGAGCACTAGAAAAGAACAGCAGAAAATCACAGACATGATCACTGCAAGGGGCCCACTGTGACACTGTCGCCCAAGGGCCCAACAAAACCCGGAGCCAGCCCTGGCAGGTGTACACAAGGGTTTGATAACATATAGCCTTGTGACAGTTTTCCTGCATGTCATAAGCATTTGAATATAAATTAACATGTTGAAATAAAATCTGATGTTCTTTTACGTTTTATTTGGTGTGCGGAAGAGGGAGTAGTCTTATACGGCGAGTATATAACAGACTCTATATTTTGAGTGGAAATGTTGGGGGGTCGTCTTATACGCCGGCAAATACGGTATATATATCTTATGTAAGACACGTTCAAAGTGTTTATTTCTATTTCTTTTAGAGAAATGGAACTTAACTTTTAACCAAGTTTTCCTTATTCCGTCCCAGGTTTTTCAAAAACCCTCTTATTATAGAAGACTGTAGAGGAGTGAATGTTGTGCTGTCATTGAGCTTGCTTTGTCACCATGCAACCCATGAAATTGCATTGGGCCCCTCACCTCTCAGGGGTTCCCCAGAACTCTGCTGGCGTGTAATACTGGTGATGCTGTCAGTGCCGAGGCTACGTTAGAAAGAAAGCTGCTTCTCTCCATTATTTGTTCCTCATTATAATTGTATTTTTTTTTTTATAAAAATGCCTGATAATTATGATGAGGGTCCCCGGACACGACTTTCCATGGGGCCCCAGAAATGATAAGCCTGCCCCTGGTGATAAGTCATGTTACTACTGTGGTGCAGGTGAATAAAACACTAACATTTATTCAAGTGAAAGTCCAGTAACCATTGTCTTAATAGACAACTGTTGAGTGTTTTAAGTCTTTTAAGTCCCTGAGGTGGTAGAGTGGCCAGGTGTAGTAATGAGTGAACCCGTAGAAGTTTGGGTTCTCCAAGTTTGGGTACCCAGACTTGACCCCGAACCTCAAAGAAATCAATGGGGACCCGAACTTGGTGACCCGAAAATAGCTGTAAAATGGGAGTAGTACAGGGTAGAGGGCTGCAAGATAGGGTCCCGCCAACATGAAAGTTGGGTTATGTTGGCTACAAACGTATAACTTTTGCATCTTTCATTTAAACAATAAAAACGCTGGTTCATGTTCTCTGTCTCGTTCTGAAGAGCGTAACCCACATACACACACTAAGTGCACCTTCATGCCACCACGAACGCCATTGTTAAAGCATTTTCTCAGAATGAACTTCTAACAATAAAGACGGCGACTTGATCCATATTGGAGGGGAGTCATTGTCTGGTCATGGTGACTGTAAAACACAACGCAATATGTTCCTATATATATAAATCTTATGTACGACACGTTCAAAGTGTTTCTTTCAATTTCTTTTAGAGAAATACCGTATTTTTTGCCATATAAGATGCACTATTTTCCCCAAAAGTGGGGTGAAAAAGTTGGGGGGGGGGGGAATACCAAACTGCATAAGAGGAATGGGGGATGGGGGAGTGCCATACTGCCTATCTGGGGAATGGGATGGGGGATGCCACACTGCCTATATGGGGAATGGGAGGGGGAATGCCACACTGCCTATATGGGGAATGGGAGGGGGAATGCCACACTGCCTATATGGGGAATGGGAGGGGGAATGCCACACTGCCTATATGGGGAATGGGGGGGGGATGCAACACAGCCTATATGGGGAATGGGATGGGGGATGCCACACTGCCTATATGGGGAATGGGATGGGGGAATGCCACACTGCCTATATGGGGAATGGGAGGGGGGATGCCATACTGCCTATATGGGGAATGGGATGGGGGATGCCACACTGCATATATCGGGAATGGGATGGGGGATTGCCACACTGCCTATATGGGGAATGGGAGGGGGAATGCCACACTGCCTATATGGGGAATGGGAGGTGGAATGCCACACTGCCTATATGGGGAATGGGAGGGGGGAATGCCACACTGCCTATATGGGGAATGGGAGGTGGAATGCCACACTGCCTATATGGGGAATGGGAGGGGGGAATGCCACACTGCCTATATGGGGAATGGGATGGGGGATGCCACACTGCCTATATGGGGAATGGGAGGGGTAGGGGGGAATGATAAGCCCTGCCCTGCTGATAAGCCTTGTTACTACTGAGATGCAGGTGAATAAGATACTAAACATTTATTACAATGGAAGTTCAGTGACCATTGGCTATTGCTGTTGAGTGTTTAAACTGCCTGAGGTGGTAGAGAGGCCAGATGTAGTAATAAGCGAACCTGTAGAAGGTTCACCAGGACTCGACTCAAATTAAAACCCCATAGAAATCAATGGGGACTCAAACTTGGTGACTCAGAATTGGCTGTAAAATGGGGGTAGTAAGAAGGGGTATATGGCTGCAAAATGGGGGTAATATCTGGGTGATTGCCCTGCAATATGGAGTTACAGAAGGTGCTTCAAATAATCATATAAAACCCCCAAAAATGAATTTAAGAAATACTCAAATAAATAAAAAATACATTAAAAACAAATATAATAATAATTTTTATCAGGTATCAGAGGTCTGGGGGTGGGGTGTGATGGCATAGGTGCCATGAAAAGGACAATTAGCAGAGGTTTCTTGCCCCCATCTCAGTATATGAGCAACCTGTCCCTTCAAGTGCCCTGAAAAGGACAATTAGTTGAAGTTTCTTTGCCCCCCCCCCTTCAGTGTATCAGCAGCCTGTCCCTTCAAGTGCCCTGAAAAGGACAATTAGCAGAGGTTTCCTTGACCCCACTCAGAGAGTTATGGGGGGTTGCCTCTCAATGTGTTATGGGGGGGTTCTGCTTCTCAGTTTTTTATGGGGGGTTCTTCCTCTCAGCGTGTTATGGGGGGGGGGGGTTGCCTCTCAGCGTGTTATGTGGCCACTCAGTGTGTTATGGGGGGGGGTCCAGATACTGGGCTGGACACACTGCAGAAGGGCCGGTGTGACCAGAAAAGTCCCGGGCTGTTTTTAACCCCAGTCCGCCCCTGGCCGTGGAGAACGGATAGACCATGCCCTGACTGAGTAATGTGCACACTAAATGTAAATGTACAATAAAACACTAAAATATAAAAACACATAAAAACACAAGTACATAGACACTGCAAATTAAAAAATGTGGGGGGCTATCATGCGTTGCTGAAGCAGGTGGGTTCAATCATTAAACAGTGCCATATAATGCCCAGCAGGTAAATATCACTAGGGCAGAAAATTATTTATTTTATTTTTTAATGTTTCAATTAAAATGAAAACAAATCACGGTCCCCTCCTCCAAATTACCAGGCTAATGCACCCGTCTGGTCCTGGTAACTCGCTAGACCCTTTAACCTTTGGCTCGGCTTTGGTGCTCTGCCTGGGGTGTCGGCAGTTATTAACTCAAACAGTCATAAAAAATATAAAGTTAATTCGCCGTGTCTTTTACACTGATAAAAAAAAAAAAATCTGGCAATTGCTAACCTCGCATTTTTGGGTAAAAAACACCATAAAGGAATGTGCTGAGAATCTTTTACACCTCCTCGGGGCAGCTGTAAATAATTTGTTCAAAAGAGGAGTAAAAACTCACTTGTTGAATCACACTAATGTTTTACACTTGAAGATTTTAGTTATATTTTTTTTCACTTTATGACAGAAGACGAGTGAAAAAAATTAGTGTGATTCTTTCTTTGCTGAATCACAAGAATTTCAGAAAAGCTAAAACTGTCGTATTATTCTGAATTGCTGGGGGTGGGACTGGACTCACACCTTGAAGATTTACAACAGCAAGGGGCCACGGGATCAGGTCCAGGACCAGGCCGCAAGGGTTTTGTTCCACTTTAACCTGCACTGTGTTGTGGTGCAGTTTGGCACCTGCAACCAGAGGCATCCAGGCCATAGGGGGACAATGCCCGGTGGGCTGCACTGCTCCCCTTAGTCTCCCTCTCAGCCCCCTGTACCCAGCCTCACTGTACCCAAAAGCCAACGAACCCAAGTCCCCAGGGGCTAACCATAGGGAGACCTGGGACAATGCCCAGTGGGCCGCATTGCTTGGGGCCAGTTGGGCTGCTGTTTTTAACAACCACATTCATTCCCTGCCCCCTTAGTCTCCTTCTCAGCCCCCTGTACCCAGCCCCACTGTACCCACCATCCAAGGAGTCCCAACCCCCAATGTTATAGCCCCGGCATCATGGTTGGGGGGCCTCCGCAGGTGTGTATCGGGCCAGCCGGGGGCTGGTAAAATGCAGGGCTGATTTTTGGCCCCAGTCTGCCACTGGCTACCGCTGAAACCCGCTCTGTCACCAATGCTCCTGATGGTTCCTGCCACACTTGGTCCTTGATCCTCACTGTTCATATTGCTGTCATCCCAGCGCTATCGCTGTGCCACCTCCTCCACCATGCCACTGGCGACCTGTTAAATAGAAACATTGGGGGAGGTTAAAACTAATCCGCTGCCCCCTCCTCAGGTTTTACCTTTGGCTAGCTTCTACTCACTTCCCTGGGGGATTCATCCTCTGTATCCCTCCAGAGGGCAGCACCATCTTGCATCCCATCAGGCACTGCACACGGCTCCTGACATTACGCATGTGCAGTGCCCATGCCTGGCATGCGATGGAGCTGCCTAAAATCTCGCAAGACTTCGCTGAGAGGCGCATGACTTTGAAGAGGCCGGCTAAAGCCATATTATCATTTACAGACGGCTAAGCCAGGGGCAGGGGTGAGGATCAGATCCCGAAGCAGCCGGATGTCACCACAGCAGGTAAGTAGGAGCCGATGGGGGAGGGAATCGGCCCCTTTTTATTTTATGTACGAAGTTCCTCATGAAATATGGCCCCTGCATGGCAGCCGATCGGGCGCATGGGAACCGCACAATGCAAACATGGGCACATTGTGGAAGTCACCCAAGAGGGTATTCACTGGCACTGGGAAGTCATTGATAGGAGGAGAGTATTTTGGATTTTGTGGTAGCTCCTAGGGAGACCCATGAGAATTCCCGGTGGGCTGCACTGTTTGGGGCCTGGTTGGGCTGCGGCTTCTTATACCCCCATCCAATTCCTGCCTCCCTTGTTTCCCTCCCCGCACCCCTCTACCTGCCCATACCCCAGCCCAGTTTCTGCCCCAATGCTGTAATCTCAGAATTATGGCTGTGCCTTGTGCCACATTATGCGCCGCCTACAAAATATAAGCTTCACTATCATTAAAGCGGAACAAAACCACCAAAAAAAACTCAATTTATTTTGCTCCCCCACCCCGGGTACATGTGTAGTGTTTGGATGTTTTCTGCCCTCAATGCTGCATGCCGATCCTTTATAGTTATAGTGATTTTCTATTTCCTTGTCCCCGGCTATGCCATTGTATGCCATTGGTTTCTGACAGGACGCCATTGTTCTAAACTAGCTGTTCAAGACCTCCTCCTTACTGCCCATGCTGGGAGCAATTGCAGCCTATCAAAAACGGCGCTAGAAAGAAGACAAGAGCCAAAAGAAGATTAAATTATCCCTTAAACCGGCCTCTCAGCATCATTTAAAGAGGATCATTGGAGGCCCTGGAGTCTAAAAGACCATCCGAGTTCCACTCCTTGGGGCATTCCAAAGGTGTGAACCTCTCCCCCGATCATAAGTTTCACTCAGCTTCTCCCCTTGCCGCGTCTGTGCGCTCTGGGCGCATCCCTGCTCACCTCTAGCCGTGTGCGCGCCCAGCCTTTCTGGATGACAAGGTGGTTGGGGGGATTCGGCTGGTGGCGCCACTCGGCTCCCTTTAGCGCTGCTCGGCTGCTTAGCGGCACTGAAGGGAGCTAAGTGACAGCGGGCCAATCAGCGCACTCACCATCGCTGGATTCTGCGCCGCAGGAAAGTAGGGTTTCTGTGTGTTGTTCCTCTGTAACAAAAAGCCCGAACCCTTAAAAAAAACGATTCCCCAGTATCTAAAATTAATATATTTTACATTTTACATCACTTACTTATTCTTTCCCCCTCTGGGCTGCAATTCTGTTCAGGACTCTAGGATATGGGCGCCGCCATCTTGACTCACCTATTGAGGAGAGGGGGAAAAGTGCAGGGGGCGGGGTTATATCTGTGCTTTGCACGGACAGAGCAGAACTGGGAGTCAGGAAAAGGACAGCAATCCCAGAATGCAGAGCAGCACAGTCAGAACACACTTCCTGCCTGAGACTCCACGGGCCGCCATCTTGGATGTTTGAATGCTCAGAAAATGCACTAGGTGCAGGTAGGATGATTTTTAATTTGGGCAATCTGTATGTACAGGGTGGAGGGGCATACAAGAAAGACTCTGACAAGCCACGCCCCCCTCATTGAGAGATGGATAGGAGATAGGATGTAACAGTTACAATAGAAACACTTTGAATAGGCAAATGAATCATTTATTGCTGCTGATCTGCATGTTACACCTCAAAGAGAGACAATATGTAAATAAAGTCACGCCCCCTTATTGAGGGATGGATGAAGCCACGCCCCCTTATTGAGGGATAGCTGAAGCCACGCCCCCTCATTGACAGATGGAAATAGGAAGTAACAGTTACAACAATAGAAATACAATAGGCAAAGGAAGAAATTATTGATGCAGATTTATAGAGGTACAAATAAGAACAAGGGACAGGGGGACATGGACTCCAAAGAGGGACACTTAAGAGTTACGCATGAATAACTAAAACAAAAAAGAAGACATTAAAGCTGTTCAAAGAGAAAAACAAATCTTTCGAAATAAAACAAGTGGCCGTTGGGCTTGGGCTCCGTCGGGGAGGGTCCGGGGGGTTCCTCACCGACACAAAAACAAGCAGAGTAAACCCGTAACGCCGTTATAAACCTCAGGCACCCGGGAGCCAATCTCCTGAGCGTTATTAACAAACACAAGGAACGGCGTCTGACCCCGGCGAGGAGAAGAAAGAGAAATAAGACCACACAGGAGAGATCAAATAAAAAACGTAGCCTGAGTAATAATTGCTGCGCGGGCTCCAGAGGTCACCGGGCGTCTTGGAGAGAACGCCTTATAAACCTGGCAAAGCAAATAACAGAGAAAACATTAAAAGATCCAAGAGAACGGCGCAACACAAATAAACATCGGCCCTCTAATGGCGGCGGCGGCGGCAGCGTGCAACCGATGTGACCCACGCGACCATCACCACAAACCTCAGCAACAACCGCAGGCCAATGTGCAAAAACTCTAATTAGAATAAATACGTATTAATGTGAGATCAGGGCAACATGCAGATCTGCAGCAATGAATCATTCATTTTCCTATTCAAAGTGTTTCTATAACTTGTAACTGTTACATTCTATCTCCTATCCATCCCTCAATGAGAGGGCGTGCACACCTCCCAAGTGTCCCTGATTGGACAGGACTGTCCCTCTTTGAGTCCATGTCCCCCTGTCCCTCGTTCTTCTAATTTCATGTCCCTCGTTCTTCTCTGGATTTCAGGACCTAGGGGGGCTAACAACCCCACTGGAAAGAGGAGAACCTCAGGTATATAGCTTTGTAAGGGCATGTGGATTGTGGCAGATCGAACCAAGTGGCGGTACCACCAATTCCAGGTAACATTGCTCGTGGGTGCTGGGGTCTGGCTCACCAGGCCTAGGGGGACTAACAAGCCACTGGAGGTGCCGATGGAAAGAAGAGAAACTCAGTTATACACTACTGCAAGGGCATATGGATTGGGGCAGATCGAACCAAGTGGGGGTACCACCAATTCCAGGTACCATTGCTCGTGGGTGCTGGGGTCTGGCTCACCAGGCCTAGGGGGACTAACAAGCCACTGGAGGTGCCGATGGAAAGAAGAGAAACTCAGTTATACACTACTGCAAGGGCATATGGACGGGGGCTGACCGGACCAATAGTGGTGCCGCAAAGTCCCAACCAGCCCCAAAGGTGGTGGAGGCCCTCTTGCAGGGCCAATGGTGGAGGCCCAGGGGCACACACCTCTTGCGCCTGGCCTATAATCTGTCTCTGTATCTATTGCTTCCAATCGCACAGGGGGATCCACAAAAATGATTTAGGTACCTGACTAATTTGATGTGTAACATGCAGATCTGCAGCAATAAATAATTCATTTGCCTATTCAAAGTGTTTCTATTGTAACTGTTACATCCTATCTTATTTTGACTCTCCAGATGGCAGTAATGTGAATCCTGTAGTCAGCTTCACCACGTCGGTGTGGATGTGTCCTTACTCCATAAGGCTTGGCAGATAGCTTACTCAGCTGGTCATGAAGATACGTAGATAATTTCCAGAATCTTTATTTCAGTACAGAATCTTGCAATAAACACTTCTACAGCAGGAATCTTGAAATATATGTTCAGTACAGCAGGAAAGCTGTGATGTAACCCCATAACAGCAGCGAGTAAAAAGACTGTAGACTGCAGGAGGGAACCGCACATGTGCACTGCTTGGATGCAAACTAGAAAATGAATGAAGGAGAGAGGAAGAAGAGAGGAGCTGCTTGCACCGCAGCTAGACTAAGGGAGCCAGGAAGGGGCAAAAGCAGATAAAGGCACACTGCTCGGCCTATGAAAATAAACACTGTATCAAGCCTTTTGGATGGAAGTGTGGAGAGACAAAGGGTGCAATCGGCTAGATGCAGAGTATGTGTGTGGAGGAGGGAGAGGGCACAAATGGGGAAATGTAGAGAAGCAGGCAAGCATGTTCCATCTTTTATGACATTTAGACATACAGGAGTCACATGATCACACCAGTGGAAGGGAAATGCTTTGGCCTGTGTTCAACTCATTGCACTGCACTGCACCCTTCACACAAATACACTCTGCGTCCTTCTGTGGTTGGGGGTTAGGCTTGTTAGGAGGCATTAATTTTCTGGCTATGGGAGTTTTAATTTTTTCTTTACTACAGTAGTAAGAGCAGCGCCCCCCTTCCAGGTTGCCACCCTAGGCATGTGCCTAGGGTTGCCTAATGGGAAATACAGCCCTGCACATGACATATCTCCTTTCTATCGCTCAATGAGGGGTGTAGCTGCATTTAATATTTGTCCCTCTTTTCCACCTTGAAAAGTTGGAAGGTATGCTTTTGTTCCCCCACTGAATAGTGCTGGTCAACAACTCACCCGATCACTAGGTCCGAGCCCTCACCACAGCCCGTGCTTGTCATAAGAGCACTGCCACACCCTCTGCATTCATCGCAATGGAGGGGGTGTGCCAGGCCTGACATGCTCCATTGTAGTGCTCCCCTGTGACTGATGGCAGGGGTTGGTAGTCGGCACAGAAGTGTTGCTGAATAGATTTTAAAGCCCGGAGCGAATTGAGAATTAAGGGCTGTGGTGCAGGCTCGGATCCAACAATCAGGTGAGTTGCTGATTATTGGACTAGCATCGATCAGCAGCAGGGGACAAAAGGGAAGTACACTTTCTTTTGGGTTGGCTGCTGACATAAAGCAAAAGAAACACCCAATGACTCAATGACGCATATGCTGAAGATCCTGCATGTGGTAGAACATTCTGCCCCCTCCCTCCCCATTACCAGATGTAAATAGGAACATTGAGCAAAAATAACAGACAGTCTCTGAAAAACAGGCCGACACATTTACACGTACAACCGTCAACCTACTTAGTTCAGTGCTCTGTGTTATTTCCTTGCAGCCTGGCACCGAGCCCAGGCCAGAGACAGCATAACAGCTTCTAAGCTGCTCAACAAAATTAAATTACAACTTCTACTTTTTCTCACCACCAAGTTTGACAAATCAATTGGAGCTAAAGAAATCAGTCGGCTTCGCCGTCCCAATCTGGCCTTTTGTATTTACTGGGATAATCCCGCACTTCTATATAATGTGGTCTCAGGCTTCCCATCCTATAACAGTGCTGGATGTTCCCTGTACCTTTGCCTGGGGGACCCCGGCTGGGTATTAAAAGCACTTGCTATAGGATCTATTCAGGGCTGGATTTAGTGTGGTGGAGGCCCCTGGCAGGGCCACCGTCAGCACCGGGCAAGCCCGGTCAGCTGCCGAGGGCCCCCACCCCCCAGGGGGCCCATTGACAGCTGACACAGTGTGGTTAACCTTTCTAGTGCCAGCTTTGTAAGTCTCACTTAAAAAACAGCTCCAATAGGGGGTTGTAGGGCAAGCAGCCCCTCTTAGTTTTGGCCATGGAATTTATAGACCCGTGACTCTCCACCGCAAAGGAGCCCACTGAGACCATGCAGCCCAAGGGCTCACCTGGAGCCGGCCCTGGCCCCTGGGCAGAGAATCTGGTGGAGGCCCCAGATATTATATTCTTTTTTCCTTTAAAGCAAATGACCAGTTTCTTCATGCAGTGTCCAGAGTACCCGGGGGTACACCTCCATGCGTCGGATCTCCGGACCTTGGGCGGCTAATGACTGGTGTCATTGGAAAGGAGAGGCCCTCAGGTATACAGCCCTGCAAGGACATGTGGATTGGGGCCGATCGGACCAAGAGGCAGTACCGCCAATTCCAGGTACCGTTGATCGCGGGCGCCGGGGTCTGGATCTCTGGGCCTAGGGCGGCTAATGACTGGTGTTGTTGGAAAGGGGAGAACCCCAGATATACAGCTCTGCAAGGGTATGTGGATTGTGGAAGATCAAACCAAGAGACAGTACAGCCATTCTCAGGTACCGTTGCTCGAGGGAACCAAGGTGGTACAATTCCGACCCATGTATCTCCAGGTCTAGGGGGGCTAACAAACCACTGTAGGTGCAGAACTCAGGTATACAGCCTGGGATCGGACCAAGAGGCAGTACCGCCAATTCCAGGTACCGTTGCTTGCGGGCACCGGGGTGGTACAATTCCGATCTCTGGCTCTCCAGGCCTAGGGGGGCTAACAACCCACTGGAGGTGCCGTTGAGGAGAGGAGAAACTCAGGTATTCAGCCCTGGAAGGGCTGTCACCTCTGCCCCATCCATCCCTATCCCCTGAGCCCTGACCACTCCATCCCTATCCCCTAAGCCCTGACCAATAGATCCCTATCCCCTGAGCCCTGACCACTCCATCCCTATCCCCTGAGCCCTGACCCATCCATCCCTATCCCCTGAGCCCTGACCACTCCATCCCTATCCCCTAAGCCCTGACCAATAGATCCCTATCCCCTGAGCCCTGACCACTCCATCCCTATCCCCTGAGCCCTGACCCATCCATCCCTATCCCCTGAGCCCTGACCCATCCATCCCTATCCCCTGAGCCCTGACCCATCCATCCCTATCCCCTGAGCCCTGACCCATCCATCCCTATCCCCTGAGCCCTGACCCATCCATCCCTATCCCCTGACCAATCCCTCTCTATCCTCTGAGCCCTGACCACTCCATCCCTATCCCCTGAGCCCTGTCCAATCCATCTCTATCCCCTGAGCCCTGACCCATCCATCCCTATCCCCTGAGCCCTGACCCATTCATCCCTATCCCCTGAGCCCTGACCCATCCATCCCTATCCCCTGAGCCCTGACCACTCCATCCCTATCCCCTCAGCTTTGATCCATTCATCCCTATCCCCTGAGCCCTGACCCATCCATCCCTATCCCCTGAGCCCTGACCAATCTATCCCTATCCCCTGAGCCCTGACCAATCCATCTCTATCCTCTGAGCCCTGACCACTCCATCCCTATCCCCTGAGCCCTTGCCAATCCATCCCTATCCCCTGAGCCCTGACCACTCCATCCCTATCCCCTGAGCCCTGACCACTCCATCTCTATCCCCTGAGCCATGACCACTCCATCCCTATCCCCTGAGCCCTGACCACTCCATCCCTATCCCCTCAGCCTTGATCCATTCATCCCTATCCCCTGAGCCCTTACCCATCCATCCCTATCCCCTGAGCCCTTACCCATCCATCCCTATCCCCTGAGCCCTGACCACTCCATCCCTATCCCCTCAGCCTTGATCCATTCATCCCTATCCCCTGAGCCCTGACCACTCCATCCCTATCCCCTGAGCCCTGACCAATCCATCCCTATCCCCTCAGCCTTGATCCATCCATCCCTGTCTCTCTGCTCCATCCTTCATCTTTGCCCCATACATCCCTGTCTCTCAGCTCCATCCATGCCTGTCTTCTCAGCCCTGCCCCATTGGTTTTATGTCAGCTCTGCCACATCCATCCCTATCCCCTGAGCCCTGACCAATCCATCCCTGTCCCCTGAGCCCTGGCCCATTCATCCCTACGCCCTCAGCCCCTACCCATCCGTCCTGTCCTTGTTGTCCATTTATCCCTGTCCCCTTGGCTCTGCCCAATCCATCCCTGTCCCCTCGGGTCTGCCCCATCCATTCCTATCCGCTCTGCCCCACAGCCCTGCCCCTTCAGTTCTGCCCCATCCTCTCAGCTCTACGCCTTTCCATCCCTGTCCTCCCAGCTTTGTCCATCTACCCCTCCTCCATCCAACTCTCCCAGTCTATCTATCTTTTTATCCATCTACCCCAATCCCTCCACCAGCTCTACCCAGCATTTCCTGTTCCTATTTTTTTTGTCCATCAATCCCTCTTCCTCCCAGCTATCTCTCCATCCATCCATTCCTGCCCTCCCTGTTATGTCCATCCCTCTTCCTTCCAGCTATCTCTCCATCCATCCATTCCTGCCCTCCCTGTTATGTCCATCCCTCTTCCTTCCAGTTATCTCTTCATCCATCCATTCCTGCTCTCCCTGTTATGTCCATTCCTCTTCCTCACTCTGCCCATTTATTTTGTGCCAACATAAAAAACAGCTCCAAAAGGGGGTTGGAGGGCAAGAAGCAATTCTTAGTTTTGGCCATGGAATTTATAGACCCCAACCCGCAACTCTGCACTGCAAAAAGGCCCATTAAGACCATGCCGCCCGAGGGCCCACATAAACCTGGAGCCGGCCCTGTGCTCAGGCAAAAAAAAAAAAAAAAAAAGTGGAGCTGTGTGACACTGACGCTTCCTAAATAAGGTTCCCCATGTTAACCTACAGAGGTATTGATCTACAATATCTATGATTGTGTTGTGAGTCTGATCAAGCATTATGTGTCTGAGGTTCCCCTTTATTTTTCGGCACCCGCACTGTTGGGTCCCCACAATCATCCCCGAAGGTCTCGGCTTTTAGATTTGTATTCAGGAGTCTGTCCTGTGCTGCCGGCCGCATCTGTTAGGAAGTAACACGGTGACACGAGCGGAATAAAAAGTCACCTGAGCGTCACCGGACCTGGAGGACAGGCTGCCCTTTCTGAAGATACACACAAAAAACCTCTCCCAGGTGATAAATCTCTTTAGCCCACCTCCCCCTAATTAAACAGCAACGGAGACGTGTGATATTTACATTGAAAAGGCCACCGCATAGCTTTACTAATACAACACGATGCTGATTAAAGGCACAGATCCAGCAAAAGAGACAGCGGGGGGTAACGTCACACTCTATGAAAGTGCATCAACTGCCCCATCGGGCAAAGCTGCCAAGGTAAAGGCATACAGTGGGCAAAGGTTACACCATTGCGTCGACCTGCGTTTGTCGCTGTCCTAAACTGTTTTCTGTTTTTTAATTGAAGAATAAATGGCCAAGATAGCGAGGGTTACAGTTTCATCATACCTCCCAACTTTTCAGAATGGGAAATCGGGACAATATGTAAATGAAGCCACACCCCCTCATTGATTGATGGATAGGAGATACATTGTAACAGTTACAACAATAGAAACACTTTGAATAGGCAAATGAATCATTTATTGCTGCAGATCTGCATGTTACACCTCAAAGAGGGAGAATATGTAAATTAAGCCACACCCCTCATTGAAGGATGATGAAGCCACGCCCCCTCATTTAGGGATGGATAGGAGATACATTGTAACAGTTACAACAATAGAAACACTTTGAATAGACAAATGAATCATTTATTGCTGCAGATCTGCATGTTACACCTTAAAGTGGACCAACACCCAGGATTTTGACTATCCTGGGTTTTGGTCCACTTCGGTGGGGCACCCCCCAGAAAGGCCCAAAAACTCACCTGTCCCCGCTCCCACGTGACCGCTGCAGCCAATCCCAGTCGACGGACAAGCGAGCGCGCCCGCCGCCACCTCCCGCGCATCACTCTTACAGGGAGCGCGCCCGCGCCGGCCATTCACAAACGGCCGGCGCGGGTGCGCGCCCTGCTAGGTGCGCCGCTGGATCGTGGAGCAGGTAGGGATTTCAGGGCTTTCTGGGGGGTTTCACACAGCGGGGCACCCCGATGCTGATCAACCCGGGAATCTTATAGATTATAGAGTGTTGGTCCACTTTAAAGAGGGATACATGAGAACAATGACAGTCCCTGCAAATCAGGGACACTTGGGAGGTATGGTTTCACGGAATTCAAGTTTGTGTTGGGTATAGGTAACCCCAAACTATAAGACCTCAGAGTTTGACCACGCCAATAAATTGTAATTAGTACATGATTATTAAAAATATACAACATTCTTTATTTAGGGGGTTCTTTAGGAAGGGATAGCGTCAGGTAGCGCCTTGTCAATGACAGGTAGTGACAGGTGAACACCGGACACGGCACGCAATTACACATTTATCAAGCAGAATTTGTTGAGCGACTGGGATAGCGCCATGTAGCGTCCGATTCATCATTATCACAGCCTCAGCAAACAGTGCCAGCGTTTAGCCTTGCACAGCGCCAGGTATTACCTCTCGCTACCTGTCGCTCTCTCATACATTTCAATGGATGATCCTTTTCTTCTCTTTAAACTGTTTTTTTTTTTTTTTTTTTGGAATCTCAAATAATGTTGTGACCTCTTCTGGCATTGAAAATGCATTTTTTATTCTAAAACTTTTCATTTTTTATATATTTCTGCAGAATTGACATTACAGGTCTGCCATTAAAGTGTTCATGTTACAATGTTATTACAATGTAATTCCATGTTTTCGCTTTGTTACTGGTGGATAGATGCTGAAAAACAGACTCTAATCACACCGCCTCCTGCGCTCTGGGCTTCATTTTTCAGGGCCCGAGTTATGTGAGGCTGTTTTTATGCTGAATATGTTGTGAGTCGGTTGCTATGAGCAGTCGCTAACATGCGCTCCCATACAGCGCTGTACTGGTCAAATAGCGACTCCTCACAATGTATTCATCATTACTGCACAGCGACTGAGTCGCTAAGAACTAGCGACCCACGGCTGAGCACAGTGACTACTAGTGGGCGCTCTGATATTGACTGCTACAGACGCTCATCTGTCGCTACCTGGCGTTAGTTATGAATCAGCCTGCCCGGTTCAGTGGTCGCTGGAAGTCGGGGCATGTGTTGGGGTGCCCCCCGCCTCTCGTGAGCCAGCAGGCTGGGGGAGTTGGTATGGCAGCGGCCGTTACACGCTTCCACACTGTCCATATAGGGCCTTTGATTTACTTTTGAAATATGAGGGCGTGGCCCTGGGCTCTGTGATGCCGCATAATAATTAGCAATGGGCGTTGCCCTTTAAGTGCCTGAAATTGGGCTGTGCTCCTTCATCTCTCCCATTGCATGCCTAGACCAGTGCTCCCAGACACTCATGTGTGCACCCCCATATGCACATGCACACCCGCATATATATATATATATATATATATATATATTTGATTGAAAATTGTAACTGAAATGAATATATACACTATAAGCACATTTTTTACATAACATAAGGCAAACAATAGATAAAAATATGGCAATACTATTTTATTCTGGGCATTTATAAACTATTACCAGTGTTCTTATACTTTGTTTTTAAGGATAAAACCCTTGGTCCCATTGACCCCGCTATACACTCAATCACAAAAATAATTAGGGCGGCCCACGGCTCCGGGCATGTGTACACTCACTGCACGGATGGGTTAAATGCGGAGCACGAATTCCTATGTGTGTGCAAGAATACAATGCCCATCTATGCATTAAACCAAATTGACAAGGGTCATAAGAAAGGGGCACAACTCCACAAATACCATAAAACAATAATATTTTATTAAGTGTTACACTATAGCAAAAATAAAAACACACATGCAACACAAAGACACTGGTAATATCAATTCATCCACTGTTCCTGTGATGCTACTTTTTGATACCTTCTGGTCTTCTATAATATGGATTGCTAAGAGGCCGATTCATTAATAGCGGCAGGTAGCGACAGTTGAGCGACTGTAGCAGTATTTTCACAGCGCCCCCTAGTAGTCGCTGTGCTTGGCCGTTGTTCAGTTGTTGATAGCGACTCAGTCGGTTTGCAGTAATGCTGAATATTGGGTGAGGAGTCGCTATTTGACAGGTTCCGCGCTGTATGGGAGCGCATGACAGCGAATGGCCATAGCGACTGGCTCCCACCATATTCATCAAAAAATCAGGCTCAAAAAATTCTCGCGCTGTGAAATGCATGTTTAAACCCCAGAACGCTGGCGGCGATGTGTTAAAAGTAGTTTTTTAACCCCCAAACAACCATATTTTTGGAAACCAAAAAAAAAATTTTTTTAAGAATTTAGTAATATGAATACAATAATATCAGACCTGTAATATCAATTCTGCGCAATTTTTTTTTTTTTTTACCTTAAAAAAATTATCTAAAATGGCAGAAGTGGTCACAGAATTTTTCACATTTAAAAAAAAAGAAAACAATAACAATTAATTATTAATATTTAAAGATTGTTCCATTGAAATGCATTGGAGAGCGCCAGGTAGCGAGAGGTCATACCTGTGTCGCTGTTCAAGGTCGGACGCTGGCGCTGTGGGCTGAGGCTGGAATAATGATGAATGAGTCGCTATATGGCGCTATCTCAGTCGCTAAGCAGGATTGGCTTAATAAATGTGTGATTGTGGTGGGGAGCCGGCGTTCTCGTGGCGGTGCCCGTCATTACCGGCCGCTCACCAGTCGCTACCTGTCGCTATTCCTTCATAAATAAGGGCCTAAGTATTTTAGCATCACAGGAATAGTGGATGAATTGATATTACCAGTGTCTTTGTGTTGCATGTGTGTTTTTATTTTTGCTATAGTGTAACACTTAATAAAATATTATTGTTTTATGGTATTTGGGGAGTTGTGCCGCTTTCTTATGACCCTTGTCAATTTGGTTTGGAGCATGTTCTAGTAGCTTGAGGGGTCAGGCAGCACGCTCAGTTATCAATATTAAAAGCTGTGCCTGCTAAGTAATATCTTTGACAAATGTTATTATTTTTCTAGGCTAGCACTGCCTACAATATCAATAAACAATATAACAAACAATTACACATAATATAAAATCACTTAAAAACAAACTATTGCACAATGTTGTTATTTGAATATACAGAACCGCTCCATGCTGTGGCAGACTTGTACAAGTTTCAAATATCTTCTTCAGTGCCAGAGCTCAGGAGCAAAGTGAAATTCAATGGGCTGTTGATGTCAGTAATTCCCATGTTTTTCATGGATATTACTATTCTAGGTCCGCATGAAACATATCTGGATTTCTGTGCTTATATACATCTGAATCAACTCAGAGCAGGGAACACAAAGATGGCGAATTGCCTCAAAAAGCCTGGCCTGGCGTGCGTTCCTCTACCGCTATCAAAAGGACTAGTAGCGTGTTGCCCTCAGAGACATTCACCAGCCAATAGTTGGAGCGTTTCCGGTCAGTACGGTAAGAGCGCTGGCGTCTTATCGTTTTCCATCTTAGAGGTGTAATTAGGACTTTAAGAGGCCGATTCATTAATAGCGCCAGGTAGCGACAGATGAGCGACTGTAGCGGTATTTTTCACAGCGCCCGCTAGTAGTCGCTGTGCTTGGCCGTTGTTCGGTAGTTGATAGCGACTCAGTCGGTGTGCAGTAATGTTGAATACAAGGTGATGAGTCGCTATTTGACAGGTTCCATGCTGTATGGGAGCGCATGATAGCGAATGGCCATAGCGACCGGCTCCCACCATATTCATTAACAAATCACGCTCCAAAAATTCTCGCGCTGTGAAATGCATGTTTAAACCCCAGAGCGCTGGCGGCGGTGTGTTAAAAGTAGTTTTTTAACCCCCAAACCACCATATTTTTGGAAACCAAAAAAAAACAAGTTTTTTTAAATAATTTTGTAATATGAATACATTAATATCAGACCTGTAATATCAATTCTGCACAAATTTTTTTTTTTTTTTTTCTTACCTTAAAAAAAATATCTAACATGGCAGAAGTGGTCACAGAAATTTTCACATTAAAAAAAAAAAAAAAAAATTATTAACAATTAATTATTAATATTTAAAGATTGTTCCATTGAAATGCATTGGAGAGCGCCAGGTAGCAAGAGGTCATACCTGTCGCTGTTCAAGGTCGCTCACTGGCGCTGTGGGGTGAGGCTGGAATAATGATGAATGAGTCGCTATCTGGCGCTATCTCAGTCGCTAAGCAGGATCGGCTTGATAATTGTGGTGGGGAGCCGGCGTTCTCGTGGCGGTGACCGTCATTACCGTTCGCTCACCAGTCGCTACCTGGCGCTATCCCTTGTTAAATAAGGGCCTCATTGTTCACAGGCTGATGATCAATAGTGAAGGGAGGGGGTGCAGTCTCTATTGTCCTGTTCCAACCACAAGCACACAGACAGCGACGGGTGATTCAAATGGTAGCTAGACACATGCTCAATTATTATGCTAATGATGTTCTATGCATGCACACAGGGGGGGGGGGCAGAAAGGTGGAATGGGAGCTGACTGTGATGGATCAGTCTGCTTAATACTAGTTTGCTCATTCTTGCTGCGCTGACAAAAAAGGGCGTAGCTATAGACCTCCAGTCGAGCCCTATGATTGGTGGTCTATGGCGAAGGAATTCAGGAGAGCTGTGCCACTACTTGTTTCTACTTCCAGGAGCAGCTGTGTTCTGACAGAAAAGGAGAGCGCAGCCATGACGAGGTGAGCTACTGAATGATACTTTATACACTTTGTCCCTTTAAAGTGGATCAACACCCAAGGGGGATCGGCCCGGGAATCTATAAGATTCTCGGGCCGATCAGATCCCTCCCCGCGGGGCATCTGAAATTGGGATGTCCCGCGGGGTGCGACCCCCCAGGAAGCCCAGAAACCTTACCTTAACCCCGTTCCAAAGGCGCATGCGCGGGCCGCTGACCGTTTGTGAATGGCCGGCGCGGGCGTGCTCCCTGTTAGTGCGAAGCGCGAGACGCGGCCTCCAGCTCTCAGAGCCGCTGTGGTTGGACGCCGCTTGTACTTGCATACCACAGCGGCTCTGAGCACTCTGATTGGACGAGCACCCGCGTAGGAGCATGGTGAGATGAGTGTTTCCAGGCGTTCTGGGGGGTTTCACACAGCGGGGCACCGCCGATCGGGGTGCCCCACCGAAGTGGACCAAAACCCAGGATAGTGAAAATCCTGGGTGTTTGTCCACTTTAAAGGCTGAATGGTCATTAGACGATCTTGTGCTCATATCTAATATCATATATTAAGCTTAGAATGTAAGGCTAAAACAAGTGCAAATTGTAACTAAGAGCACAGAATTGTGGCAACCAGAACTGTCAGGCCCTTGTGATTCCTGCCCCTGGAGGAGGGATCCACATAGCAATTCAGAGCTTTAAATACTCAGCAACCCAAGAGAAATGAAGGAAATATAAATGAATAGAAAGAAATACTGTTGGGGGTAACTCGGACCCTGATAAGTCTATATGGCCTCTCTCACCCCAACCTCTATATTGTTCTCCCTTAGCAACTGGTTGGAGACCCATGCAGGGAACAGAGACACCTACAGCATTGAAAGTTCACCACATGAATCTACTTTATTGAAGACCAGCTTGCATCCTATATACACAGAAAAGAAGTGCTTCACCTTCACACAGAAGACTGGCGATAAATCTTGTGTGAGCAGTTTTCCTATACGTCTACTGATAACAGAGTTTAAGGAATTCCTGTGACCTACATCTAGAGGACATTCCTACACACTAAAACGTCTGTTGGCTTTATGTCCAGAATAGAGTATAGAATATGAAACGGAGTCTTCTTTGTAACATGGCCGCCATTAGGCTCAGCATTTCACCCTTCAATTCCTGCCTTGCCTTGCTGTTCCTGTTTCCAAAAGACCTTTGACCTTGCTCACCCATTGCTGACCTTCGCCTGGATGAACTTTGTCTGTACGTCGTTGTGTTGTCTGGACGTCGTTGTGTTGTCTGGACGTCGTTGTGTTGTCTGGATGTGGTTGTGTTGTCTGGACGTCGTTGTGTTGTCTGGATGTGGTTGTGTTGTCTGGACGTCGTTGTGTTGTCTGGACGTCGTTGTGTTGTCTGGACGTCGTTGTGTTGTCTGGACGCCGTTGTGTTGTCTGGACGTCGTTGTGTTGTCTGGACGTCGTTGTGTTGTCTGGACGTCGTTGTGTTGTCTGGACGTCGTTGTGTTGTCTGGACGTCGTTGTGTTGTCTGGACACAACATTTGCTACAGATTCTCATTAATAAATCTTTGCTGCCAGGCCATCTCCCCGTTCCCTCTTGCTGGGCACCTGACCCTGGTCAATGTAGATCTGTAGCATGTGTGTTTCCTTGAGCATTTCCCTTGTATATTGTTCTTTCCCTCCTGTTCTCTATTGTCAACGTGAGTTTGGCTTCTGCCTCTCAGTGTCCTGTTCAGTCACTGCCCTGCTTTCTTAGTTTATGCGTTCTTCTAGCAGTCTCTCTTTGGTCCAGTCCAAATTTGTCCCTCCTTCTTTTATGGTTAAAGTGGACCAACACCCAGGGGGGATCGGCCCGGGAATCTATAAGATTCCCGGGCCGATCAGATCCCTCCCCGCGGGGCATTCAAAATCGGGATGTTCCGCGGGGTGAAACCCCCCAGGAAGCCCACAATCCTACCTTTTCCACGTTCCAGCGGCGCATGCGCGTCCGCCGCCTCCCGCGCGTCCCTCTAGCGTTTGTGAATGGCCGGCGCGTGTGCGCTCCCTGTAAGAGGGACGCGCGGGAGGCGGCGGCGGACGCGCTCTGCTTGTCCGGCGCTGCCTCTCGCTTGTCCGCCGGTGGGGATTGGCTGCAGCGGTCACGTGGGAGCGGGGAGAGGTGAGTTTTCGGGGCTTTCTGGGGGGTTTCACACGGGGTGCCCCACCGAAGTGGACCAAAACCCAGGATAGTCAAAATCCTGGGTGTTAGTCCACTTTAACACCCCTTACTGTGTAACCACCAGTGAAAAGCAACAAAATGCCGACAGCAGGATTCTTGTGGTCCCTAGTCTCACTTCTCAGAGGTCCTCCACACACACTCCCCAGGGCAGCGATGGACAACAACCTGCAAAAGGCCCCACGTTGGGCGCCAGAAATGTAGCTCGGGCATGTCCCACAGCCGGTGCAGGTGTCCACATTTCAGCATCTTCAAATTCCTAAGGGGCCCTTCTGCTGGGATTTGGTGTGAGCAAGTGGAATACAGTCCTTTGTCACAATGCTATATGTGCTTTTTTCAATTGATGTTTGTGAGTTTTATTGTTATAACACACCTTATTTTGGAATAGTTTTACCCCTGGAGGTCCCTCTAGCATAAATCCTTGAAAGAAACAAAGAATAAATTAAATGTAAGAAGTAAGAAAGAAAATGACAGAAATAACAGAAGGAACGAAGAAGAAAGGAATGGCAGAACAAATAGATGAAAGAAACAAAGAATAAATGAAAGGCAGGAAAGAAAGAAAGAAAAATGACAAAAATAACAGAAGGAACGAAGATGAAAGGAATGGCACAACAAACAGATGAAAGAAACAAAGAATAAATGAAAGGCAGGAACGAAAGAAAGAAAAATGACAAAAATAACAGAAGGAAAGGAGTGACGAAAAGATGAAAGAATGAAACAAACAATGGAGAGATGGAGAGAAAAAAGAAAGGAAAAAAAAGAACTGACAGAACGAAAGGCTCTCCCAATACTCAATCTGCTCCTTAGTCCTGTCTACTGCACACCTGTGCATCCTGCATAGGGGCTGCCCAGGGAGGGCATGAGGTGGGGCCCTCCCAAGGTGCAGGGGCCCCGGCACCCGCCCGGGTACGCCCAGTGCTGACGCCCGCCCTGAGCACCACCCAGGTGGTTTTTGTGATAAATAGAAAATGGAAAGTGATAGAGCACATGCCACATAGACCATGATGGCCGTATTAGGATCCTATAGAGAACTGAAAGAATAATTCAGGGGCCCTTTAACTAATTATACTATTATTAGCTGATGATAAGTTTATTGAGACCATACACTTCTTATACTATTATTAGCTGATGATATGTTTATTGAGACCATACACTTCTTATACTATTATTAGCTGATAATGAGTTTATTGTGACCATACACTTCTTATACTATTATTAGCTGATGATAAGTTTATTGAGAACATACACTTCTTATACTATTATTAGCTGATGATAAGTTTATTGAGAACATACACTTCTTATACTATTATTAGCTGATAATGAGTTTGTTGTGACCATACACTTCTTATACTATTATTAGCTGATAATTATTTTATTGAGACCATACACTTCTTATACTATTATTAGCTGATAATATGTTTATTGAAAACATACACTTCTTATACTATTATTAGCTGATGATAAGTTTATTGAGACCATACACTTCTTATACTATTATTAGCTGATGATAAGTTTATTGAGAACATACACTTCTTATACTATTATTAGCTGATGATAAGTTTATTGAGACCATGCACTTCTTATACTATTATTAGCTGATAATAAGTTTATTGAGAACATACACTTCTTATACTATTATTAGCTGATGATAAGTTTATTGAGACCATACACTTCCTATACTATTATTAGCTGATAATGAGTTTGTTGTGACCATACACTTCTTATACTATTATTAGCTGATAATTATTTTATTGTGACCATACACTTCTTATACTATTATTAGCTCATAATAAGTTTATTGAGACCATACACTTCTTGTACTATTATTAGCTCATAATAAGTTTATTGAGACCATACACTTCTTATATTATTATTAGCTGATAATTATTTTATTGAGACCATACACTTCTTATACTATTATTAGCGCATAATAAGTTTATTGAGACCATACACTTCTTGTACTATTATTAGCTCATAATAAGTTTATTGAGACCATACACTTCTTATATTATTATTAGCTGATAATTATTTTATTGAGACCATACACTTCTTATACTATTATTAGCTGATGATAAGTTTATTGAGACCATACACTTCTTATACTATTAGTAGCTGATAATGAGTTTATTGAGACTATACACTTCTTATACTATTATTAGCTGATGATAAGTTTATTGAGACCATACACTTCTTATACTATTATTAGCTGATGATAAGTTTATTGAGACCATACACTTCTTATACTATTATTAGCTGATGATAAGTTTATTGAGACCATACACTTCTTATACTATTATTAGCTGATGATAAGTTTATTGAGACCATACACTTCTCATACTATTATTAGCTGATGATAAGTTTATTGAGACCATACACTTCTTACACTTCATTTACTTATTGTCCATTTTTGAGGTGTAACATGCAGAACTGCAGCAATAAATGATTCATTTGCCTATTCAAAGTGTTTCTATTGTAACTGTTACATCCAATCTCTTATCCATCCCTTAATGAGGGGCGTGGCTTTATACATCCCTCGATGAGGGTGTGGCTTCATTTACATATCACCCCTCTTTGATGTGTAACATGCAGATATGCATCAATAAATTATTAATTTGCCTATTCAAAGTGTTTCTATTGTTGTAACTGTTACATCCTATCTCCTATCCATCCCTAAATGAGGGAACGTGGCTTTATCCATCCCTCAATGAAGGGGTGTGGCTTCCTCCATCCCTTAATGAGGGGGCGTGGCTTCATTGACATATTGTCCCTCTTTAAGGAGTAACATGCAGATCTGCAGCAATAAATGATTCATTTGCCTATTCAAAGTGTTTCTATTGTAACTGTTACACCCTATCTCCTATCCATCTCTCAATAAGGGGGCGTGGCCTAATTTAACAAATGTCCCTCTTTCCCACCCTGAAAAGCAGGTAGGTATGCTACCGATATCCCACATATACTAATCCCATTTTCTACACCTAAGGCACATAGAGTCCTCGTGTGAAGTGAATGAAGATGTTGCTGTTGCTGCTTTGGAAAAAAAAATAGGAGGAGAAGAAGCGGTTAAGTAAATACATGACATGGCTCCGAAAATCCAATTTAAGGGCTAGAGAAAGGCGGCTCGAACGGGTCCAACGAGCAGCATCACAGCAAATGATCCTGGATGGAAATAAAGATGTAAACCCGGGACCCGCACAGGCTTCATCTCACCCATCATTCACAGTCATGGCAGGAAGGGCAGCACATCCTAATTAATAGCGGAAATAACAGGGGAGGCTTATCACATGAATCTATAGAAGCAAATGTGCCAATCGCAAAACTGCACGAAAAGACCAAAATCAATATTAAGCCGATGAAGCGAATTATGTTATTGTTTCATTTATTAATAGAAGTGCAAAAGACTTCAATGGCTTTACAGGAACAAAGGGGCTCAATGATAATATAATAATAATATAATATATAATAATATATTATTAATAATAATAATAATATAAAACATGCTCAGTGGCACAATCCCCCATAACATGCTGAGTGGCAGAATCCCCCCATAACATGCTGAGTGGCAGAATCCCCCATAACATGCTGAGTGGCAGAATCCCCCCATAACATGCTGAGTGGCAGAATCCCCCCATAACATGCTGAGTGGCAGAATGCCCCCATAACATGCTGAGTGGCAGAATCCCTCCATAACATGCTGAGTGGCAGAATCCCCCCCATAACATGCTGAGTGGCAGAATCCCCCCATAACATGCTGAGTGGCAGAATCCCCCCATAACATGCTGAGTGGCAGAATCCCTCCATAACATGCTGAGTGGCAGAATCCCCCCATAACATGCTGAGTGGCAGAATGCCCCCATAACATTCTGAGTGGCAGAATCCCCCCATAACATGCTGAGTGACAGAATCCCCCCATAACAGGCTGAGTGGCAGAATCCCCCCATAACATGCTTAGTGGCAGAATGCCCCCATAACATGCTGAGTGGCAGAATCCCCCCATAACATGCTGAGTGGCAGAATGCCCCCATAACATGCTGAGTGTCAGAATCCCCCCATAACATGCTGAGTGGCAGAATCCCCCCATAACATGCTGAGTGGCAGAATCCCCCCATAACATGCTGAGTGGCAGAATCCCCCCATAACATGCTGAGTGGCAGAATCCCCCCATAACATGCTGAGTGGCAGAATCCCCCCATAACATGCTGAGTGGCAGAATCCCCCCATAACATGCTGAGTGGCAGAATCCTCCCATATCAGGCTGAGTGGCAGAATCCCCCCATAACATGCTGAGTGGCAGAATCCCCCATAACATGCTGAGCGGCAGAATCCCCCCCATAACATGCTGAGTGGCAGAATCCTCCCATAACAGGCTGAGTGGCAGAATCCCCCCATAACATGCAGAGTGACAGAATCCCCCCATAACATGCTGAGTGGCAGAATCCCCCCATAACATGCTGAGTGGCAGAATCCCCCCATAACATGCTGAGTGGCAGAATCCTCCCATAACAGGCTGAGTGGCAGAATCCCCCCATAACACGCTGAGTGGCAGAATCCCCCCATAACATGCTGAGTGGCAGAATCCCCCCATAACAGGCTGAGTGGCAGAATCCCCCCATAACATGCTGAGTGGCAGAATCCCCCCATAACATGCTGAGTGACAGAATCCCCCCATAACATGCTGAGTGGCAAAATCCCCCCATAACATGCTGAGTGGCAGAATCCCCCCATAACATGCTGAGTGGCAGAATCCCCCATAACATGCTGAGTGGCAGAATCCTCCATAACATGCTGAGTGGCAGAATCCCCCCATAACATGCTGAGTGGCAGAATCCTCCCATAACAGGCTGAGTGGCAGAATCCCCCCTATAACATGCTGAGTGTCAGAATCCCCCCCATAACATGGTGAGTGGCAGAATCCTCCCATAACATGCTGAGTGGCAGAATCCCCCCATAACATGCTGAGTGGCAGAATCCCCCCATAACATGCTGAGTGGCAGAATCCCCCCATAACATGCTGAGTGGCAGAATCCCCCCATAACATGCTGAGTGGCAGAATCCCCCCATAACATGCTGAGTGGCAGAATCCCCCCATAACATTTTTGAGATGCTTGTTTAATTCAAGCGCAACAAAACTCATTAGGGTCACTCGTATTCCCCTTGGGCATCCCAAATCGGATCCAGGGGTGTCGGAAAATTAACCTTTGACAGAAGCTCCCTCATCTCTGGGCTGAGATGTGCTCCCACCCCATCTTACCTGAATGGCTGGGCGAGGGAGCGCTTCTCAGCCCAGAGATGATGAGGATGCAGTCACTTCCTCTCCCAACTTTTTCCCCGCACTGAGGATGTGACTGATTCACTTCTAACGCCAGGTATCGGCAGTTGAGTGTCTGTATAGTGGCGCTTAGAGCGACCGCTAGTAGACGCTGTGATCGGCTATCAGGTGCTGTAACAGAGCGCCTCAGCCGCTATAGTAACCTGGCCGGCATTGATGAATGTAATGTGTGTTTGGCGCTGTAACACCAGTACAGCGCTGCAGGGAGCGAAAGGTAGTGCCAGCTCAGTGCGACTGACACTTGGCGCTCCACACCATATTTAACAAAACACTAGACACACACAGCGTTAGCGCTCTGGATCTGGCCGCTGTAGCATAGAGCGCCAGACGCTGTGTGATTAAAGTCTGTTTTTGAACACATATCCACCTGTAACAAAGAGAAAACACGTGGAATGACATTGTTATAACACCGTGACATTAATACTTTAGTGCCAGACCTGTAATGACAATTCTGCATAAAATATAAAAAGTCAAAAAAGTTTCTAGAAGTGTTTGTTTGCAGCCAGGAGACATGACACAATGATTGGAGCAAAAAAAAAAAAAAAAGACAAACACGTTATTTATACACAACTAATGAAACAACATTAAAATGTATGGGAGAGCTACACAGAGCGAAAGATTATACCTGGCGCTCTGGAAGCTAGAGCGCCGGCGCTATCCGCTGAGCCGCCTGTAATAATACATGTGCCGCTACATGACGCTGTTAGAGGCGCTATACACTGACCTGCCTGTAATAATACATGTGACGCTACATGGCGCTGTTAGAGGCGCTCACCAGATTCGCTTTCATAAATGTGGTTTTGCGTGCCTGCCGCTACGAAGCTCTACCTGCCGCTATCCCTTCGAGAATAACACACTAAGCTGTCTGTCTAAACAGAGCCACATTATGTCATGCATTAATATATATGGCATATGTTGCCGATTGGACGAGAGCCCATGTCGGACCGGGAAAGGTAAGTTTGTGCTGGGCGATCACAGTGGGGCATCCCAAATTGGGGCATATATCAAAACCAAGGTGTGAGGAACAGGGCAAATATTACATTGCATTTTATCACAGATGTGGAGTTCCCCTTTTATTTCCCTCCTAGTCATCAATATGCACTCAGGAAAAGGAATTAGCATTTACAGGTTAACACAGGGCAGATCACAGACTCCCCCCCCCCCCCTGCTGACTGTTACACCTCCAGCCTGGTAAGGCTCCAGTTGGTCTGCAGCTCGCTGGACCCCTGGCTGTGAATTTGTCACATGAAAGAGGGGAGCTGCAGAAATCCGGCACCAACACAAATCGGACCATAGCTGCGCCCCCATGTGTCCCAGCACCAAACCAAGTACAGAATCTGAACCGTCTCACAAAACCGCACACGGAGGTAGGTTACTGCGGGCTCAGCAATAAAGGAAAACCAGGTAAACGGAGATCTAAGGTTCTGACCCACTTAGGGACCCCATTTCTGGACTCATCGGATGCCCGGCATCCAGCCCAATCGTTTGGTACCGCTTCCAAAGCCATACGACCCCCCTGCTCAAAGTTATAACCCCTAAAGGGTTTTAGGGGCTGAAGCGAGCCCCAGAACAGCGGGAGGTGACAACCCGTCCCACAGAGGGGAGGGGGTGGAGGGGCCTCGCCGCATAAATAGGGTAACCCTGAGCCAGGCATTTGTCACTCCTGGAGAGGTCACGATTCCCGTGTGCTAGAGGTGTCCACCCAGCTTGCCACTTACCTCTTGTGGAAGCCATCATCACCACTACTCTGCATACTAAGGTAACTGACTATTGTTTCTCTGTGTAACTCACTCTATCCTGTAACCGTCTCAGAACAGCATTTGTATCATTTGTATCATTTCATATTCCATCATAGCCAAATGTTTGTTATCACTGCCTAGTGTGCGCTCATTGCATTAAAACTTACATTTTAACTTGAGCGATCTGTTTGCCTTAAGCCAAGAATCTGTGTGTCCGCAGGCTTTGGGCCTGGTATGCCTGATAGGAGGGACTCGGACAAGGGTTTTGGGGAACGCGGTCTGTGTGTCAGGAGGTCCAGCATTTTATACAGGCGTACTGGTTTTCGAGTGGTAACATTCAATAGAGCAATACCTTTATAATGTTGTTTCCACATTCCTTCTTTTGAGTCCGTGTCCCCCTGTCCCTCGTTGTTCTCCTTTGCCTGCACACACAAAACAAAAAATGCTTTACTTGCCTACACAGTGCTACAATTTAAAAGGGGGGGTTTTAGGTAGAGGCCAATTGGACTCCCTGTTACATTGAGAGAGCAACAATCCAGCAGATCTGGCCACTGACCTGCAAATGCAACAGCAAAAAGAAAGATAAGATGTGCTCATCCAGACAATATATAGCAGTCAAGAGGTGCTAGAGGGGTGTGACCACACACTAAGCAAAAAAGAAATTTAATTGGCCTCTACCTAAACCCCCCTTTTTGAACTGTAACACTGTGTAGGCAAGTAAAGCATTTTTCATTGTGTGTGTGCAAGCAAGTTAAGTTATTGCACTGGCTGATTCATGTATTGCATTGCTTGTGCACACACAGGTAAAGAAGCAGCAATGTCTGCACAAACTTTTAAACTTACAGGCTGATTCATTACTAGCGGCAGGTAGCGACAGATGAGCGTCTGTAGCAAGCATTTTAGAGCGCCCGCTAGTAGTCGCTGTGCTCGGCCGTGGTTCGCTAGTTCAGAGCGCCTCAGTCGCTGTGCAGCAATGATGAATACGTTGTGGGGAGTCACTATATGAGCAGTACAGCGCTGTATGGTAGCGAATGGTAGCGAATGGTAGCGACTGGTCAGTGCGACCGACTCACACCATATTCATCAACAAAAACAGCTTCACACACCACCGCCGCTCAAAAATGCTTCGCCGGAGGCTGTGTGATTAAAGTCTGATTTTGTACATGTATCCACCAGTAACAAAGTGAAAACATATGGAATTACATTGTAATAACATTGTAACATGAACACACTAATGCCAGACCTGTAATGTCCATTCTGCATAAATATATAAAAAATGAAAAAAGTGTGAAAAAATGGCTTTTTCTAGGCCAGGAGAGGTCACAACATTATTTGAGAATAAAAGAAAAAATAAAAACCCCCTGTTTAAAGAGAAGTAAAAGAAAGTCCATTGAAATGTATGGGAGACACCAGGTAGCGAGAGGTAAGACGTGGCGCTCTGCAAGGCTGAACGCCGGCGCTGTACGCTGAGCATGGGATAATGATGAATCGGACGCTACATGGCGTTATCCCAGTCACTCAAAAGATTCTGCTTGATAAATGTGGTATTGCTGCCGGGTCTGGCGTTCACCTGTCGCTACCTGTCATTTACAAGGCGCTACCTGACGCTAGAGCTTCATGAATAAGGGCCTATGTTAACTAACAGTTCATGTTTTTAACAAGTGTTAGCTAGCAGGCTGATTCATCACTAACGCCAGGTAGCGACAGATGAGCGTCTGTAGCAGGCATTTCAGAGCGCCCACTAGTAGTCACTGTGCTAGGCCGTGGGTCCCTTCTTCATAGCGACTCAGTCGCTGTGCAGTCATGATGAATACATTGTGAGGAGTCGCTATTTGACCAGTACAGCGCTGTATGGGAGTGCATGTTAGCACTGATCAGTGCGACCGACTCATAACATATTCATTAAAAAAAACATCCTCACAAAACTCCGGCGCTGAAAAATGCTTCTCTGAAGCCCAGAGCGCAGGAGGCTGTGTGTTTAAAGTCTGTTTTTCGGCATCTATCCACCAGTAACAAAGCGAAAACACATGGTCTCCGGTGTTTACCTGATGCTACTTGACACTACCTGCCGCTGTACAGGCACTACCTGGCGCTATCCCTTCATGAATAAGGCCCTTAGTAATGTTAGGGACAGGGTACAAATTGGACGGCCTTGACGCGGCTACCTCACTTTTACATTCATTGCAATCTATGTTAACTAACAGTCCATGTTCTTAACAAGTGTTAGCTAGGTTTTTCAATAGTATGAGTGTGCAGAGGGTTACATTTCTTTTTTGCTTCTCTAGCACCTCTTGACGGCTATATATTGACTGGATGAGCACATCCTGTGACCAAACTGGTAATCAATGTGTTTGTGTCTGTGTGTGTATATATATATATATATATATATATATATATATATATACAGTATATACTTTAGCTGACCTGCCTGCTTGGTGTAGGCCACTCATTTCTTGTCCCCCCTCCCACTTGGGTTTCACCTTTATCTAACCCTCTTCTACTCACATCCTTTCCCCCCTCCCACCTAGTAATAAAACCACTCGGAAAAGCAAAATAAACAAATCACAAATAGATCCCCAATTTTTTGTGTTTTTCTGTTTGTTTAAATAAATTCTAAAAATGCAGCAGAGGGTCACTTATGCTCTTAAGGATCTAAAAAGCTCACGCTATTTCTGAAGAGCCTGGCTACCTGACTTGCCTAGGACCCCTCGATCGCCCCCCACGCCTGGAAGTGAATGTGGGTCGATCGATACGTTGGATCTGATTGTGTTGTGTGTGGCTTTCAATACTGACTGTGATCCTTCCCCCTCGTCTTCACCCCTCTTCCTTTAGACTGTAAGCTCGCAAGGACAGGGCTCTCTCCCCTATTGTATCTTGTACTCAGAATATCCATTGTCAACTCTGCAAAACTGCATTTGAAATAGTATATGTACCGTATGTTTCTACCCTGTCTGTAATTACTACTTTGTAAAGCGCTATGATGATGGCGCTATATAAATAAACAATAATAATAATAATATTAGAGTTGAACCCTGTATGGGTTCTGGTGGCAGCAGTTTATAGCCACGCGTGATGCCAATTGAACAATTGTGGTGACACACATGGGGTACGATTGGCCGGTCTGATCAGATGAACAATCAATAGGTCTGATCAACCCGTGCAATCATCACACATCCTATCTTTCTTTTTGCGAGTTCTCCACCCTAAGAAGAGAGAAAGGGAGTATTGACAGGGGCTTTGGCCAAATGCATTTCGCATGTTCAGTGGGTTTTGGTCCGCTTTAAATCAGCCTGCTTTTTATTTAGTCCCAGTTTCTTCCCTCCAGCTTCTCTCCCTTCCTCTCTCCCTCCATAGGACCCTTCTCCCATCTCCCAATTCCCGGGTATTATTTTTCTCCTTGATCCGTGACCCGTCTCCTTATTGTATTACCGTATTTCAGCTTCACAAACTGAGACGTGTCTTCTGCTATTTAAATATCTGTCATATAATGGCAGCGCACCCAGGCATCCCCTGATCACCGCCTTTCCGGGTTCTTCCACAGCCGCGTTAACCCTTCTCCCTCCCGCTCGCTATTCTGCATCCCGCGGTTTCATTATGGTGCAGCGGTAATCTCCAGGCGTCTTAATGTGGATTAGGCCTGAGCCGCGTCTGGGAAAAATAAAGGAAAAAAAAAAAAATTCCATAGATTTTTTTTGTACGCAGCGCGGAGCTCGCGCAGGTAGGAACTTAATTAGTGCGTCGTATAACAAGGTGAAACGCGGGTGCCTCCGCCTGGCAATCTAACCCGATGCCTTCTCACAGGAACCTTTGAACTTGCTGAAGTGACTTTGTCAAGTGATTTGATTTGGTACATAAGATAATTGGCTCGTCTCCCGGCACAATACCGGGCGCATCCGGCGCTAATTTGCAGCCCAGAGAGTCAATAAACTGCTAAATTAAACAAGGGCGGCGGTGGCGGCGGCGGCGCACAGGACTCGATTTATTCAGAAATATGGCTGAATTTCTGGACTCTTCATCATTCAAAGCAGAAATAATCAAATGAAGAGCTCACCATACATCTACCAATCTCACCTCTGCTCATCTCACCTCTGCTCACCATACTTCCACCCACCTCACCTCTGCTCACCATACCTCTACCCATCTCACCTCTGCTCACCATACCTCTACCCATCTCACTTTTGCTCACCATACCTCTACCCATCTCACCTCTGCTCACCATACCTCTACCCATCTCACCTCTGCTCACCATACCTCTACCCATCTCACTTCTGCTCACCATACTTCTACCCATCTCCCTTCTGCTCACCACACTTCTACCCATCTCACCTCTGCTCACCATACCTCTACCCATCTCACCTCTGCTCACCATACCTCTACCCATCTCACTTCTGCTCACCATACCTCTACCCATCTCCCTTCTGCTCACCACACTTCTACCCATCTCACCTCTGCTCACCATACCTCTACCCATCTCACCTCTGCTCACCATACCTCTACCCATCTCACTTTTGCTCACCATACCTCTACCCATCTCACCTCTGCTCACCATACCTCTACCCATCTCACTTCTGCTCACCATACTTCTACCCATCTCCCTTCTGCTCACCATACCTCTACCCATCTCACCTCTGCTCACCATACCTCTACCCATCTCACTTCTGCTCACTATACTTCTACCCATCTCCCTTCTGCTCACCACACTTCTACCCATCTCACCTCTGCTCACCATACCTCTACCCATCTCACCTCTGCTCACCATACCTCTACCCATCTCACTTCTGCTCACCATACTTCTACCCATCTCACCTCTGCTCACCATACCTCTACCCATCTCACTTCTGCTCACCATACTTCTACCCATGTCACCTCTGCTCACCATACCTCTACCCATCTCACTTCTGCTCACCATACTTCTACCCATCTCACCTCTGCTCACCACACTTCTACCCATCTCACCTCTGCTCACCATACCTCTACCCATCTCACCTCTGCTCACCATAGCTCTACCAATCTCACCTCTGCTAAACATACTTCTTGTAAGGGAGGCGGCGGCCGAAGACGCAGCAGAAGACCGGAGCCGAGCGCCGCCCCGCCGAGACGCCGCGGGACATGGCGCCGGGACCAGATAAGAACCTTACACTTCTACCCATCTCACCTCTGCTCACCATACCTCTACCCATCTCACCTCTGCTCACGATACCTCTACCCATCTCACCTCTGCTCACCATACCTCTACCCATCTCACCTCTGCCCACCATATCTCTATCCATCTCACCTCTGCTCACCATACCTCTACTTATCTCACCTCTGCTCACCATACCTTTACCCATCTCACCTCTGCTCACCATACCTCTACTCATCTCACCTCTGCTCACCATAGCTCTACCCATCACATCTGTGCTCACCATACCTCTACTGATCTCACCTCTGCTCACCTTACCTCTACTCATCTCATCTCACCTCTGCTCACCATACCTCTACCCATCTCACCTCTGCTCACCATACCTCTACTCATCTCACCTCTGCTCACCATAGCTCTACCCATAACATCTCTGCTCACCATATCTCTACCCATCTCACCTCTGCTCACCATACTTCCACCCACCTCACCTCTGCTCACCATACCTCTACCCATCTCACCTCTGCTCACCATATCTCTACCCATCTCACCTCTGCTCACCATACTTCCACCCACCTCACCTCTGCTCATCATAGCTCTACCCATCACATCTCTGCTCACCATACCTCTACCTATCTCACCTCTGCTCACCATACCTCTACTCATCTCACCTCTGCTCACCATAGCTATACCCATCTCACCTCTGCTCAACATACTTCCACCCATCTCACCTCTGCTCACCATACCTCTACCAATCTCACCTCTGATCACCATACCTCTACCCATCTCACCTCTACTCACCATACCTCTACTTATCTCACCTCTGCTCACCATACCTCTACCCATCTCACCTCTGCTCACCATACCTCTACCCATCTCAGCTCTGCTCACCATACCTCTACCCATCTCTACTAATCTCACCTCTGCTCACCATACCTCTACCCATCTCACCTCTGCCCACCATACCTCTACCCATCTCACCTCTGCTCACCATACCTCTACCCATCTCACCTCTGCTCACCATACTTCTACCCATCTCACCTCTGCTCCCCATACCTCTACCCATCTCACCTTTGCTCACCATACCTCTACCCATCTCACTTCTGCTCACCATACCTCTACTAATCTCACCTCTGCTCACCATACCTCTACTCATCTCACCTCTGCTCACCATACCTCTACCTATCTCACCTCTACTCACCATACCTCTACCCATCTCACCTCTGCTCACCATACCTCTACTCATCTCACCTCTGCTCACCATACCTCTACTAATCTCACCTCTGCTCACCATACCTCTACCCATCTCACCTCTGCCCACCATACCTCTACCAATCTCACCTCTGCTCACCATACCTCTACCCATCTCACCTCTGCTCACCATACCTCTACCCATCTCACCTCTGCTCACCATACCTCTACCCATCTCACCTCTACTCACCATACCTCTACCCATCTCACTTCTGCAAACCATACTTCTACCCATCTCACCTCTACTCACCATACCTTTACTCATCTCACCTCTGCTCACCATACCTCTAAAAGAAAACAAAGAACTTTTGTGGACGGGTGGATGACATCATCTGACATCATCTCACCCCTCCTCATTAAGGGATGGATAGGAGATACATGGTAACAGTTACAACAATAGGAACACTTTAAATAGGCAAATTATCATTTATTGCTGCAGATCTGCATGTTACACCCCAAAGAGAAACGATATGTAATTCAAGCCACGTCCCTCATTTAGGGATGATAAAGCCACGCCCCCTCACTGAGGGATCATGAAGCCACGTCCCTCATTAAGGGATGGATAGGAGATAGGGCGCAACAGATAAAACATTAGAAACACTTTAAATAGGCAAATTATTCAATTATTATTAATTAAATCATTTATTGCTGCAGATCTGCATTTTACACCTCAATGAGGGGTAAAAGAGAACAACAAGGGACAGGGGGACATGGATTCAAAAGAGGGACAGTCCCTCCAAATCAGGAACACTTGGGAGGTATGCTCAATTCAGAGCTAGAGCTGAGCTAAAGGGGATGGGATAGTGTTTCTAATGTTGAAAATGTTACAATGTATCTCCTATTAATCCCTCAATGAGGGGAAGTGGCTTCATTTACTTATTGTCCCTCTTTGAGGGGTAACATGCTGATCTGCAGCAATAAATGATTAATTTGCCTATTCAAAGTGTTTCTATTGTTGTAACTGTTACAATGTATCTCCTATCCATCCCTCAATGAGGGGGCGTGGCTTCATCCATCCATCAATGAGGGGGTGTGGCTTCATCCATCCCTTAATGAGGGGGCGTGGCTTCATTGACATATTGTCCCTCTTTAAGGATTAACATGCAGATCTGCAGCAATAAATTATTAATTTGCCTATTCAAAGTGTTTCTATTGTAACTGTTACATCCTATCTCCTATCCATCCCTAAATGAGGGGGTGTGGCTTCATCCATCCCTCAATGAGGGGGTGTGGCTTCATCCATCCCTTAATGAGGGGGCGTGGCTTCATTGACATATTGTCCCTCTTTAAGGAGTAACATGCAGATCTGCAGCAATAAATGATTCATTTGCCTATTCAAAGTGTTTCTATTGTAACTTACACACCCTATCTCCTATCCATCTCTCAATAAGGGGGCGTGGCCTAATTTAACAAATGTCCCTCTTTCCCACCCTGAAAAGTTGGTAGGTATGCTACCGACATCCCACATATACTAATCCCATTTTCTACACCTAAGGCACATAGAGTCCTCGTGTAAAGTGAATGAAGATGTTGCTGCTTTGGAAAAAAAAATAGGAGGAGAAGAAGCGGTTAAGTAAATACATGACATGGCTCCGAAAATCCAATTTAAGGGCTAGAGAAAGGCGGCTCGAACGGGTCCAACGAGCAGCATCACAGCAAATGATCCTGGATGGAAATACAGATGTAAACCCGGGACCCGCACAGGCTTCATCTCACCCATCATTCACAGTCATAGCAGGAAGGGCAGCACATCCTAATTAATAGCGGAAATAACAGGGGAGGCTTATCGCATGAATCTATAGAAGCAAATGCGCCAATCGCCAAACTGCATGAAAAGACCAAAATCAATATTAAGCCGATGAAGCGAATGATGTTATTGTTTCATATATTAATAGAAGTGCAAAAGACTTCAATGGCTTAACAGGAACAAAGGGGCTCAATGATAATATAATAATAATATAATATATAATAATATAATATTAATAATAATAATAATAATAATAATAAAGAACATGCTGAGGGGCAGAATCCCTCCATGACATGCTGAGTGGCAGAATCCCTCCATAACAGGCTGAGTGGCAGAATCCCCCCATAACATGCTGAGTGGCAGAATCCCCCAATAACATGCTGAGAGGCAGAATCCCCCCATAACAGGCTGAGTGGCAGAATCTCCTATAACATGCTGAGTGGCAGAATCCCCCCATAACATGCTGAGTGGTAGAATCCCCCCATAACATGCTGAGTGGCAGAATCCCCCCATAACATGCCGAGTGGCAGAATCCCCCCATAACATGCTGAGTGGCAGAATCCCCCCATAACATGCTGAGTGGCAGAATCCCCCCATAACATGCTGAGTGGCAGAATCCCCCCATAACATGCTGAGTGTCAGAATCACCCCATAACATGCTGAGTGGCAGAATCCCCCCATAACATGCTGAGTGGCAGAATCCCCCCATAACAGGCTGAGTGGCAGAATCCCCCCATAACATGCTGAGTGGCAGAATCCCCCCATAACAGGCTGAGTGGCAGAATCCCCCCATAACATGCTGAGTGGCAGAATCCCCCCATAACATGCTGAGTGGCAGAATCCCCCCATAACAGGCTGAGTGGCAGAATCCCCGCATAACATGCTGAGTGGCAGAATCCCCCCATAACATGCTGAGTGGCAGAATCCCCCCATAACATGCTGAGTGGCACAATCCCCCCATAACATGCTGAGTGGCAGAATCCCCCCATAACATGCTGAGTGACAGAATCCCCCCATAACAGGCTGAGTGGCAGAATCCTCCCATAACATGCTGAGTGGCACAATCCCCCCATAACATGCTGAGTGGCAGAATCCCCCCATAACATGCTGAGTGGCAGAATCCCCCCATAACAGGCTGAGTGGCAGAATCCCCCCATAACATGCTGAGTGGCAGAATCCCCCCATAACATGCTGAGTGGCAGAATCCCTCCATAACATGCTGAGTGACAGGATCCCCCCCATAACATGCTGAGTGGCAGAATCCTCCCATAACATGCTGAGTGGCAGAATCCCTCCATAACATGCTGAGTGACAGGATCCCCCCCATAACACGCTGAGTGGCAGAATCCCCCCATAACATGCTGAGTGGCACAATCCCCCCATAACATGCTGAGTGGCAGAATCCCCCCATAACATGCTGAGTGTCAGAATCCCCCCATAACATGCTGAGTGGCAGAATCCCCCCATAACATGCTGAGTGGCACAATCCCCCCATAACATGCTGAGTGGCAGAATCCCCCCATAACATGCTGAGTGGCAGAATCCCCCCATAACATGCTGAGTGGCAGAATCCCCCCATAACATGCTGAGTGGCAGAATCCCCCCATAACATGCTGAGTGGCAGAATCCCCCCATAACATGCTGAGTGGAAGAATCCCCCCATAACATGCTGAGTGGCAGAATCCCCCCATAACATGCTGAGTGGCAGAATCCCCCCATAACATGCTGAGTGGCAGAATCCCCCCATAACATGCTGAGTGGCAGAATCCCCCCATAACATGCTGAGTGGCAGAATCCCCCCATAACATGCTGAGTGGCAGAATCCCCCCATAACATGCTGAATGGCAGAATCCTCCCATAACATGCTGAGTGGCAGAATCCCCCAATAACATGCTGAGTGGCAGAATCCCTCCATAACATACTGAGTGGCAGAATCCCTCCATAACATACTGAGTGGCAGAATCCCCCCATAACATGCTGAGTGGCAGAATCCCCCCATAACATGCTGAGTGACCGAATCCCCCCATAACAGGCTGAGTGGCAGAATCCTCCCATAACATGCTGAGTGGCAGAATCCCCCCATAACATGCTGAGTGGCAGAATCCCCCCATAACATGCTGAGTGGCAGAATCCCCCCATAACATGCTGAGTGGCAGAATCCCCCCATAACATGCTGAGTGGCAGAATCCCCCCATAACATGCTGAATGGCAGAATCCTCCCATAACATGCTGAGTGGCAGAATCCCCCCATAACATGCTGAGTGGCAGAATCCCCCCATAACATGCTGAGTGGCAGAATCCTCCCATAACATGCTGAGTGACAGAATCCCTCCATAACATGCTGAGTGGCAGAATCCCCCCATAACACGCTGAGTGGCAGAATCTCCCCATAACATGCTGAGTGGCAGAATCCCCCCATAACATGCTGAGTGGCAGAATCCCCCCATAACACGCTGAGTGGCAGAATCCTCCCATAACATGCTGAGTGGCAGAATCCCCCCATAACACGCTGAGTGGCAGAATCCTCCCATAACATGCTGAGTGACAGAATCCCCCCATAACATGCTGAGTGGCAGAATCCCCCCATAACAGGCTGAGTGGTAGAATCCTCCCATAACATGCTGAGAGGCAGAATCCCCCCATAACATGCTGAGTGGCAGAATCCCCCCATAACATGCTGAGTGGCAGAATCCCCCCATAACATGCTGAATGGCAGAATCCTCCCATAACATGCTGAGTGGCAGAATCCCCCCATAACATGCTGAGTGGCAGAATCCCCCCATAACATGCTGAGTGGCAGAATCCCCCCATAACATGCTGAGTGGCAGAATCCCTCCATAACATGCTGAGTGGCAGAATCCCTCCATAACATGCTGAGTGGCAGAATCCCCCCATAACATGCTGAGTGGTAGAATCCCTCCATAACATTCTGAGTGGCAGAATCCCCCCATAACTTGCTGAGTGGCAGAATCCCCCCATAACATGCTGAGTGGCAGAATCCATCATCCATAACATGCTGAGTGGTAGAATCCCCCCATAACATGCTGAGTGGCAGAATCCCCCCATAACATGCTGAGTGACAGAATCCCCCAATAACATGCTGAGTGGCAGAATCCCCCCATAACATGCTGAGTGTCAGAATCCCCCCATAACATGCTGAGTGGTAGAATCCCCCCATAACATGCTGAGTGGCAGAATCCCCCCATAACATGCTGAGTGGTAGAATCCCTCCATAACATGCTGAGTGGCAGAACCCCCCCATAACAGGCTGAGTGGCAGAATCCCCCCATAACATGCTGAGTGGCAGAATCCCCCCATAACATGCTGAGTGGCAGAATCCCCCCATAACATGCTGAATGGCAGAATCCCCCCATAACATGCTGAGTGGCAGAATCCCCCCATAACATGCTGAGTGGCAGAATCCCCCCATAACAGGCTGAGTGGCAGAATCCCCCCATAACATGCTGAGTGGCAGAATCCCTCCATAACATGCTGAGTGGCAGAATCCCCCGATAACATGCTGAGTGTCAGAATCCCTCCATAACATGCTGAGTGTCAGAATCCCCCCATAACATGCTGAGTGGCAGAATCCCTCCATAACATGCTGAGTGGCAGAATCCCCCGATAACATGCTGAGTGTCAGAATCCCTCCATAACAGGCTGAGTGGCAGAATCCTCCCATAACAGGCTGAGTGGCAGAATCCCCCCATAACATGCTGAGTGGCAGAATCCCCCCATAACATGCTGAGTGGCAGAATCCCCCCATAACATGCTGAGTGGCAGAATCCCCCCATAACATGCTGAGTGGCAGAATCCCCCCATAACATGCTGAGTGGAAGAATCCCCCCATAACATGCTAAGTGGCAGAATCCCCCCATAACATGCTGAGTGGCAGAATCCCCCCATAACATGCTGAGTGGCAGAATCCCCCCATAACATGCTGAGTGGCAGAATCCCCCACACCATGCTGAGTGGTAGAATCCCCCTATAACATGTTGAGTGGCAGAATCCCCCCATAACACGCTGAGTGGCAGAATCCCTCCATAACATGCTGAGTGGCAGAATCCCTCCATAACATGCTGAGTGGCAGAATCCCCCACACCATGCTGAGTGGCAGAATCCCTCCAAAACATGCTGAGTGGCAGAATCCCCCCATAACATGCTGAGTGGCAGAATCCCCCCATAACATGCTGAGTGGCAGAATCCCCCCATAACATGCTGAGTGGCAGAATCCCCCCATAACATGCTGAGTGGTAGAATCCCCCTATAACATGTTGAGTGGCAGAATCCCCCCATAACACGCTGAGTGGCAGAATCCCTCCATAACATGCTGAGTGGCAGAATCCCTCCATAACATGCTGAGTGGCAGAATCCCTCCATAACATGCTGAGTGGCAGAATCCCCCCATAACATACTGAGTGGCAGAATCCCCCCATAACATGCTGAGTGACCGAATCCCCCCATAACATGCTGAGTGACAGAATCCCCCCATAACATGCTGAGTGGCAGAATCCCCCCATAACATGCTGAGTGGCAGAATCCCCCCATAACATGCTGAGTGGCAGAATCCCCCCATAACATGCTGAGTGGCAGAATCCCCCCATAACATGCTGAGTGGAAGAATCCCCCCATAACATGCTAAGTGGCAGAATCCCCCCATAACATGCTGAGTGGCAGAATCCCCCCATAACATGCTGAGTGGCAGAATCCCCCCATAACATGCTGAGTGGCAGAATCCCCCCATAACATGCTGAGTGGCAGAATCCCCCCATAATATGCTGAGTGGCAGAATCCCCCCAAAACATGCTGAGTGGCAAAATCCCCCCATAACATGCTGAGTGGCAGAATCCCCCCATAACATGCTGAGTGGAAGAATCCCCCCATAACATGCTAAGTGGCAGAATCCCCCCATAACATGCTGAGTGGCAGAATCCCCCCATAACATGCTGAGTGGCAGAATCCCCCCATAACATGCTGAGTGACAGAATCCCCCCCATAACATGCTGAGTGGTAGAATCCCCCCATAACATGCTGAGTGGCAGAATCCCCCCATAACATGCTGAGTGGCAGAATCCCCCCATAACATGCTGAGTGGCAGAATCCCCCCATAACATGCTGAGTGGCAGAATCCCCCCATAACATGCTGAGTGGCAGAAACCCCCCATAACATGCTGAGTGGCAGAATCCCCCCATAACATGCTGAGTGACAGAATCCCCCCCATAACATGCTGAGTGGTAGAATCCCCCCATAACATGCTGAGTGGCAGAATCCCCCCATAACATGCTGAATGGCAGAATCCCTCCATAACATGCTGAGTGGCAGAATCCCCCCCATAACATGCTGAGTGGCAGAATCCCCCCATAACATGCTGGGTGGCAGAATCCTCCCATAACATGCTGAGTGGCAGAATCCCCCCATAACATGCTGAGTGGCAGAATCCCCCCATAACATGCTGAGTGGCAGAATCCCTCCATAACATGCTGAGTGGCAGAATCCCCCCATAACATGCTGAGTGGTAGAATCCCCCCATAACATGCTGAGTGGCAGAATCCCCCCATAACATGCTGAGTGGCAGAATCCCCCCATAACATGCTGAGTGACAGAATCCCCCCATAACAGGCTGAGTGGCAGAATCCCCCCATAACAGGCTGAGTGGCAGAATCCCCCCATAACATGCTGAGTGGCAGAATCCCCCCATAACATGCTGAGTGGCAGAATCCCCCCATAACATGCTGAGTGACTGAATCCCCCCATAACATGCTGAGTGGTAGAATCCCCCCATAACATGCTGAGTGGCAGAATCCCCCCATAACATGCTGAGTGGCAGAATCCCCCCATAACATGCTGAGTGGCAGAATCCCCCCATAACAGGCTGAGTGGCAGAATCCCCCAATAACATGCTGAGTGGCAGAATCCCTCCATAACATGCTGAGTGGCAGAATCCCCCCCATAACATGCTGAGTGGTAGAATCCCCCCATAACATGCTGAGTGGCAGAATCCCCCCATAACATGCTGAGTGGCAGAATCCCCCCATAACATGCTGAGTGGCAGAATCCCCCCATAACATGCTGAGTGGCAGAATCCCCCCATAACATGCTGAGTGACAGAATCCCCCCCATAACATGCTGAGTGGTAGAATCCCCCCATAACATGCTGAGTGGCAGAATCCCCCCATAACATGCTGAGTGGCAGAATCCCCCCATAACAGGCTGAGTGGCAGAATCCCCCCCATAACATGCTGAGTGGCAGAATCCCCCCATAACATGCTGAGTGGCAGAATCCCCCCATAACATGCTGAGTGGCAGAATCCCCCCATAACATGCTGAGTGGCAGAATCCTCCCATAACATGCTGGGTGGCAGAATCCCCCCATAACATGCTGAGTGGCAGAATCCCCCCATAACATGCTGAGTGGCAGAATCCCCCCATAACATGCTGAGTGGCAGAATCCCCCCATAACATGCTGAGTGGCAGAATCCCCCCATAACATGCTGAGTGGCAGAATCCCCCCCATAACATACTGAGTGGTAGAATCCCCCCATAACATGCTGAGTGGCAGAATCCCCCCATAACATGCTGAGTGGCAGAATCCCCCCCATAACATGCTGAGTGGTAGAATCCCCCAATAACATGCTGAGTGGCAGAATCCCTCCATAACATGCTGAGTGGCAGAATCCCCCCATAACATGCTGAGTGGCAGAATCCCCCCATAACATGCTGAGTGGCAGAATCCCCCCATAACATGCTGAGTGGCAGAATCCCTCCATAACATGCTGAGTGGAAGAATCCCCCCATAACATGCTGAGTGGCAGAATCCTCCCTTAACATGCTGAGTGGCAGAATCCCCCCATAACATGCTGAGTGGCAGAATCCCCCCATAACATGCTGAGTGGCAGAATCCCCCCATAACATGCTGAGTGGCAGAATCCCCCCATAACATGCTGAGTGGCAGAATCCCCCCATAACATGCTGAGTGACAGAATCCCCCCATAACATGCTGAGTGGTAGAATCCCCCCATAACATGCTGAGTGGCAGAATCCCCCCATAACATGCTGAGTGGCAGAATCCCCCCCATAACATGCTGAGTGGCAGAAACCCCCCATAACATGCTCAGTGGCAGAATCCCCCCATAACATGCTGAGTGACAGAATCCCCCCCATAACATGCTGAGTGGTAGAATCCCCCCATAACATGCTGAGTGGCAGAATCCCCCCATAACATGCTGAGTGCAGAATCCCCCCATAACATGCTGAGTGGCAGAATCCCCCCATAACATGCTGAGTGGCAGAATCCCCCCATAACATGCTGAGTGGCAGAATCCATCATCCATAACATGCTGAGTGGCAGAAACCCCCCATAACAGGCTGAGTGGCAGAATTCCCCCCATAACATGCTGAGTGGCAGAATCCCCCCATAACATGCTGAGTGGCAGAATCCCCCCATAACATGCTGAGTGGCAGAATCCCCCCATAACATGCTGAGTGGCAGAATCCATCATCCATAACATGCTGAGTGGCAGAATCCCCCCATAACATGCTGAGTGGCAGAATCTCCCCATAACATGCTGAGTGGCAGAATCCCCCCATAACATGCTGAGTGGCAGAATCCCCCCCATAACATGCTGAGTGGCAGAATCCCCCCATAACATGCTGAGTGGCAGAATCCCCCCCATAACATGCTGAGTGGCAGAATCCCCCCATAACAGGCTGAGTGGCAGAATTCCCCCCATAACATGCTGAGTGGCAGAATCCCCCCATAACATGCTGAGTGGCAGAATCCCCCCATAACAGGCTGAGTGGCAGAATCCCCCCCATAACATGCTGGGTGGCAGAATCCCCACATAACATGCTGAGTGGCAGAATCCCCCCATAACATGCTGAGTGGAAGAATCCTCCCATAACATGCTGGGTGGCAGAATCCCCCCATAACATGCTGAGTGGAAGAATCCCCCCATAACATGCTGAGTGGCAGAATCCCCCCATAACATGCTGAGTGGCAGAATCCCCCCATAACATGCTGAGTGGCAGAATCCCCCCATAACATGCTGAGTGGCAGAATCCTCCCATAACATGCTGAGTGGCAGAATCCCCCCATAACATGCTGAGTGGCAGAATCCCCCCATAACATGCTGAGTGGCAGAATCCCCCCATAACATGCTGAGTGGCAGAATCCCCCCATAACATGCTGAGTGGCAGAATCCCCCCATAACATGCTGAGTGGCAGAATCCCCCCATAACATGCTGAGTGGAAGAATCCCCCCATAACATGCTGAGTGGCAGAATCCCCCCATAACATGCTGAGTGGCAGAATCCTCCCATAACATGCTGAGTGGCAGAATCCTCCCATAACATGCTGAGTGGCAGATCCCCCCCATAACATGCTGAGTGACAGAATCCCCCCATAACATTCTGAGTGTAAGAATCCTCCCATAACATGCTGAGTGGAAGAATCCCCCCATAACATGCTGAGTGGAAGAATCCTCCCATAACATGCTGAGTGGCAGAATCCCCCCATAACATGCTGAGTGGCAGAATCCCCCCATAACATGCTGAGTGGCAGAATCCCCCCATAACATGCTGAGTGGCAGAATCCCCCCATAACATGCTGAGTGGCAGAATCCCTCCATAACATGCTGAGTGGAAGAATCCCCCCATAACATGCTGAGTGGCAGAATCCTCCCATAACATGCTGAGTGGCAGAATCCCCCCATAACATGCTGAGTGGCAGAATCCCCCCATAACATGCTGAGTGGCAGAATCCCCCCATAACATGCTGAGTGGCAGAATCCCCCCATAACATGCTGAGTGGCAGAATCCCCCCATAACATGCTGAGTGACAGAATCCCCCCATAACATGCTGAGTGGTAGAATCCCCCCATAACATGCTGAGTGGCAGAATCCCCCCATAACATGCTGAGTGGCAGAATCCCCCCCATAACATGCTGAGTGGCAGAAACCCCCCATAACATGCTGAGTGGCAGAATCCCCCCATAACATGCTGAGTGACAGAATCCCCCCCATAACATGCTGAGTGGTAGAATCCCCCCATAACATGCTGAGTGGCAGAATCCCCCCATAACATGCTGAGTGCAGAATCCCCCCATAACATGCTGAGTGGCAGAATCCCCCCATAACATGCTGAGTGGCAGAATCCCCCCATAACATGCTGAGTGGCAGAATCCATCATCCATAACATGCTGAGTGGCAGAAACCCCCCATAACAGGCTGAGTGGCAGAATCCCCCCATAACATGCTGAGTGGCAGAATCCCCCCATAACATGCTGAGTGACAGAATCCCCCCATAACATGCTGAGTGGCAGAATCCCCCCATAACATGCTGAGTGGCAGAATCCCCCCATAACATGCTGAGTGACAGAATCCCCCCATAACATGCTGAGTGGCAGAATCCCCCCATAACAGGCTGAGTGGCAGAATCCCCCCATAACATGCTGAGTGGCAGAATCCCCCCATAACAGGCTGAGTGGCAGAATCCATCATCCATAACATGCTGAGTGGCAGAATCCATCATCCATAATATGCTGAGTGGCAGAATCCCCCCATAACATGCTGAGTGGCAGAATCCCCCCATAACATGCTGAGTGGCAGAATCCCCCCATAACATGCTGAGTGGCAGAATCCCCCCATAACAGGCTGAGTGGCAGAATCCCCCCCATAACATGCTGAGTGGCAGAATCCCCCCATAACATGCTGAGTGGCAGAATCCCCCCATAACATGCTGAGTGGCAGAATCCCCCCATAACATGCTGAGTGACAGAATCCCCCCATAACATGCTGAGTGGCAGAATCCCCCCATAACAGGCTGAGTGGCAGAATCCCCCCATAACACACTGAGTGGCAGAATCCCCCCATAACATGCTGAGTGGCAGAATCCCCCCATAACACACTGAGTGGCAGAATCCCCCCATAACATGCTGAGTGGCAGAATCCCCCCATAACATGCTGAGTGGCAGAATCCCCCCATAACATGCTGAGTGGCAGAATCCCCCCATAACAGGCTGAGTGGCAGAATCCCCCCCATAACATGCTGAGTGGCAGAATCCCCCCATAACAGGCTGAGTGGCAGAATCCCCCCCATAACATGCTGGGTGGCAGAATCCCCCCATAACATGCTGAGTGGCAGAATCCCCCCATAACCTGCTGAGTGGAAGAATCCTCCCATAACATGCTGGGTGGCAGAATCCCCCCATAACATGCTGAGTGGAAGAATCCCCCCATAACATGCTGAGTGGCAGAATCCCCCCATAACATGCTGAGTGGCAGAATCCTCCCATAACATGCTGAGTGGCAGAATCCCCCCATAACATGCTGAGTGGAAGAATCCCCCCATAACATGCTGAGTGGCAGAATCCCCCCATAACATGCTGAGTGGAAGAATCCCCCCATAACATGCTGAGTGGCAGAATCCCCCCATAACATGCTGAGTGGCAGAATCCCCCCATAACATGCTGAGTGGCAGAATCCCCCCATAACATGCTGAGTGGCAGAATCCTCCCATAACATGCTGAGTGGCAGAATCCCCCCATAACATGCTGAGTGGCAGAATCCCCCCATAACATGCTGAGTGGCAGAATCCCCCCATAACATGCTGAGTGGCAGAATCCCCCCATAACATGCTGAGTGGCAGAATCCCCCCATAACATGCTGAGTGGCAGAATCCCCCCATAACATGCTGAGTGGCAGAATCCCCCCATAACATGCTGAGTGGAAGAATCCCCCCATAACATGCTGAGTGGCAAAATCCCCCCATAACATGCTGAGTGGCAGAATCCCCCCATAACATGCTGAGTGGCAGAATCCCCCCATAACATGCTGAGTGGCAGAATCCCCCCATAACATGCTGAGTGGCAGAATCCCCCCATAACATGCTGAGTGGAAGAATCCTCCCATAACATGCTGAGTGGCAGAATCCCCCCATAACATGCTGAGTGGCAGAATCCCCCCATAACATGCTGAGTGGCAGAATCCCCCCATAACATGCTGAGTGGCAGAATCCCCCCATAACATGCTGAGTGGCAGAATCCCCCCCCCCCCTCCCCCCAGCTCACCTCACTGTCCACGGCTGGCATACCTCCCAACTTTGGAAAACAGGAAAGAGGGACAAGTGCCAAAATTTGTTTGCAATTAAACCATGCCTCCAACCACACCCTTAAAGGGAAACACCACCTTCACACCTCACCTATAATTACATAATAATAATACAGGCAAGCACCTAACACATATGCAGGCAAGCCCCCAACCAGGGGTGGACTGGAGTTAAAAAGAGGCCCGTGACTTATAAATATACATAAACATATTATTTGCTTCATAAGCTGCACCTGACCATAAGACGCACACAGGGCATAGAGGACAAAAATAAGAAAAAAATATTCAGGAACAAATGTTGTGCTAAAATCCCCCTCAGTGTGCAGGCAGTGTGCCACTGCTGGAAGCCAGGGATGCTGCCGCTGGAATCCAGGGATGCTGCCGCTGGAGGCCAGGGATGCTGCCGCTGGAAACCAGGGATGCTACCGCTGGAGGCCAGGGATGCCGCCTCTGGAAGCCAGGGATGCCGCCGCTGGGAGCCGGGGATTGCGCCACTGGGAGCCGCAGATTGGGCCGCTGGGGGCCAAGGATGCCGCTGTTGGAAGCTAGGGATGCCGCCGCTGGAAGCCAGGGATGCCACCGCTGGAGGCCAGTTATGCTGCCTCTGTGGGCACCAGGGATGCCCCGCTGGAACCCAGGGAAGCTGCCGTTGGAAGCCGGGGATGCCACAACTGGAATCCAGGTATGCTGCCACTGGGAGCCTGGGATTGCATCGCTGAGGGCCAGGGATGCCACTGCTGGAAGCCGGGATGCCGCCGCTGGGAGCCAGGGAATGCGCCACTGGGAGCCAGGGAAGCGCCACTGGGAGCCATATATATATTGATAATAAGATAATTGGGCCCACAGCTGACCCTTGTGGTACTCCGCTAGTAATGGTGACCCAATCTGAGTATGTACCGTTGATAACCACCCTCTGCTTCCGATCATTAAGCCAATTTCCCACCCATCTGCACACGTTTCCCCCAGTTCAAGCATTCTCATCTTTGGTACCAGCCTATTATGTGGCACAGAATCAAATGCTTTAGAAAAGTCACATGATATATGATATCCAATTACTCCCCCTGATCCAATCTTGAACTTACCTCCTCATAAAAGCTGATTAGGTTTGTCTGGCAGGAGCGATTCCTCATAAATCTATGCTGATAAGAGTAATAAGGTCATTTTCACAGAGATACTTCAGGATAATATCCCTTTAAAAAGCCCACCACAGATGTTAAAGTTACCGGTCTGTATATCCCAGGATCCCCCTAAGACCTCTTTTTGAATATTGGCACCATGTTTGCTAACCACCAATCCCTCGGAATGGCCCCTGCAATCATTGAATCTTCAAATATTAGAAATAATGGCCTGTCTATTACTGTACATAAGTCCCTTAAAACACTGGAGTGTATGCCATCTGGTCCTGGGGATTTATCGTTTTTTATTGCTTGAGATGGCGCTGCACTTAAGTTTGGGTTATTGCTCCGCATTTCACTCGGCATGTCACATTCTTTTGTGAATATAGAAGCAAAGGACATGTTTAGTAAATGTGCTTTCTCCTCATTCCCCTCAGATTTAAGGGAGTTATGTATTACTTTACATAACTCACTTAAACACTGGGGTGTATGCCATCTGGTCCTGGGGATTTATTGGTTTTTATCTACTTGAGATGGCGCTGCACTTCAGCTTGGGTCTATTACTGTACATAACTCCCTTAAAACACTGGGGTGTATGCCATCTGGTCCTGGGGATTTATCATTTTGTATCTGCTTGAGATGGCGCTGCACTTCAGCTTGGGTCTATTACTGTACATAACTCCCTTAAAGTGGACCAACACCCACCGGTGATCGGCCCGGGAATCTATAAGATTCCCGGGCCGATCACCTCCCTCCCCGCGGGACATCCGAGATCGGGATGTCCCGCGGGGTGAAACCCCCCCAAACGCCCCAAACTCCTCACCTCAGTTTCGACGGCGGCCGGCTGCCGCCGCCTCCCTCGCGCCCCTCTAGACGTGCGCGCGCCCGTGCCGGCCGTCTGTGAATGGCCGGCGCGGGCACGCGCGCGTCAAGAGGGACGCGCGGGAGGCGGCGGCGGAGGAGCCGCTTGTCCGCGGCTTGTCCGTCGGCTCGGGGAGAGGTGAGTTCGGGGGGTTCGGGGGGGTTTCACACAGCGGGGCACCCCGATCGGGGGTGCCCCACCGAAGTGGACCAAGACCCAGGATAGTCAAAATCCTGGGTGTTGGTCCACTTTAAAACACTGGGGTGTATGCCATCTGGTCCTGGGGATTTATCATTTTGTATCCGCTTGAGATGGTGCTGCACTTCAGCTTTGGTCTTTTACTGTACATAACTCCCTTAAAACACTGGGTGTATGCCATCTGGTCCTGGAGATTTATCATTTTGTATCTGCTTGAGATGACGCTGCACTTCAGCTTTGGTCTTTTACTGTACATAACTCCCTTAAAACACTGGGTGTATGCCATCTGGTCCTGGAGATTTATCATTTTTTATCTGCTTGAGATGGTGCTGCACTTCAGTTTGGGTTATTGCTCCTCATTTCACCCGGCATGTCACATTCTTTTGCGAATATAAAAGCAAAGAAGATGTTTAGTAAATGTGATTTCTCCTCATTCCCCTCCTTGCTTTTCAGGGGGCCCACACCCTCAGGTTTGTATCTTTTATTGTTTATGTAGCTAAAAAACATTCTGGGGTTAGTTTTACTCTCTTTGATCCATTTCTCCATCTCCAGCTTTGCTGCCCTTATCTGTTCTTTACATTTTTCTTCTTTATAGTTTTGTAACGCTTCCGCAGTCCCTTCCTGCTTTAAACGTTTAAATGCCTTTATTTTGTTGTTAATTGCCCCCTAACCTTTTTTTTAACCCACATCGATTTACTCTTGTATCTAACCTTTTGATTCCAGTAAGGTATATATCTATCACAATTATTATTGAGGATTTCTTTGAAAGTATCCCATTTACTGTCTGTGCTTTTGTTTTTAAGGACATTTTTCCCAGTCGATGCAGTTTAGGGCATCTCTAGGCTGGTCAAACTTTGCCTTTGCGTCACTCAGCCAATCAGTCTGCTCGCTCTCAGCTCGAGCCTGTGCCATGGGAGGGACTGGAATGTGAGTGGATTGGGCAACCTGGGGAGGATGCACCCTGAAAAGCCAAAATCGGGTGTGTTGTTCCTCTTTAAGCCCCATAGTAACTGATGCAGCAGAGAATTGCTGGCTGGAGCTCGATGCTAATGATGGAGTTATTCTCATCCCGTCCCCCGCCCTCCCTCTATCTCTTGTCCATCTCCTTTGATGCTAAACTGCAGTTAAACAGAGGAAAAAATCTCCTTATTCAAACAAAAGTCCCTCCTCCTCCTGCATCTCCCGCTCTGCTCTTCATCTCTGCTGTCAGCTCTCCGCCTCGCTCCGATGGAGAGGAACAACAAAACACGAGCCGCTCCAAAACTCACCTCCTGCTCCTCACTTGGCCCGGCACCAGAGAAGTTAATGTAGTGAAACTCTTATCGCAACCCCACCAATGCCCTATATCATTCCTCCCAACTGTCCCTGATTTGGAGGGACTGTCCCGCTTTTGAGTCCATGTCCCGCTGTCCTTCGTTGTTTTCATTTGCCCCCCATTGAGGTGTAACATGCAGATCTGCAGCAATAAATGATTCATTTGCCTGTTCAAAGTGTTTTTCTATTGTTGTAACTGTTACAATGTATCTCCTATCCATCCCTCAATGAGGGGGCGTGGCTTCATCCATCCCTCAATGAGGGTGTGTGGCTTCATTTACATATTGTCCCTCTTTGATGTGTAACATGCAGATCTGCAGCAATAAATGATTCATTTGCCTATTCAAAGTGTTTTTATTGTTGTAACTGTTACATCCTATCTCCTATCCATCAATCAATGAGGGGGTGTGGCTTCATCCATCAATCATTAAGGGGTGTGGCTTCATCCATCTCTTAATGAGGGTGCATGGCTTCATTTGCATATTGTCTCTCTTTGCGGTGTAACATGCAGATCTGCAGCAATAACTAATTTGCCTATTCAAAGTGTTTCTATTGTTGTAACTGTTACATCCTATCTCTTATGCATCACTCAATAAGGGGTGTGGCTTCATGCCTGTCAAAATGAGGGGGTGTGGCTTTATTTACATATTGTCCCTCTTTGAGGTGTAACATGCAGATCTGCAGCAATAAATGATTCATTTGCCTATTCAAAGTGTTTCTATTGTTGTAACTGTTACATCCTATCTTCTATCCATCCCTCAATGAGGAGGCGTGGCTTCATCCAACCTTCAATGAGGGGGTGTGGCTTCATCTATCTCTCAATGTGGGTGTGGCTTTATTTACATATTGTCCCTCTTTGAGGTTTAACATGCAGATCTGCAGCAACAGATGATTAATTTGCCTATTCAAAGCGTTTCTATTGTTGTAACTGTTACAATGTATCTCCTATCCATCAATCAATGAGGGGGCGTGACATAGGATGCAGGTGATGCCGCACTGTGTACAGCTGGGATTTCATTCAGCTTCTCTAGCCGCAGGGTGCCCCGGGGTGCCAGGCCAAAACCCAGGATAATGAAAATCCTGTGTTGAGGTCCACTTTAAAGGCTGATAATTAAAGAATAAAGTAAATATGATTGCAATGAAATCCGTACCTCCTGGCCTCAACTGATGTCACAGTCAATAAGATCATACTTAATACACAACCTTCACAGCCAAGCCCCCACACACACAGCCAAGCCCCTCCACACACAAACAGCCAGGCCCCTCCACACACAGCCAAGCCCCCCACACACACAGCCAAGCCCCCCCCACACACACTGTCAAGCCCCCCCACACACACACAGCCAAGCCCCTCTACACACACACAGCCAGGCCCCTCCACACACAGCCAAGCCCCCCACACACAGCCAAGCCCCTCCCACACACAGCCAAGCTTCCCAAACACACAGACAAGTCCCCCACACGCACACAGACAAGCCCCCCACACACAGCCAAGCCCCTACCACACACACAGCCAAGCCCCTCCCACACAGCCAAGCCCCCCCACACACACAGCCAAGTCCCCACACACACAGCCAAGCCCCTCCACACACACAGACAAGCCCCCCCCACACACACAGCCAAGACCCCCCCACACACACAGCCAAGCCCTCACCACACGCACAGCCAAGCCCCTACCACACACACAGCCAAGCCCTCCACACAGCCAAGCCCCCCCACACAGCCAAGCCCCCACACACACACAGCCAAGCCCCTCCACCCACACAGACAAGCCCACCACACACAGCCAAGCCCCCACCACACACACACAGCCAAGCCCCCCACCACACACATAGCCAAGCCCCTACCACACACACAGCCAAGCCCCCCACACAGCCAAGCCCCCACAAACACACAGCCAAGCCCCTCCACACACATAGACAAGCTCCCACAAGCCCCCCACACACACAGCCAAGCCCCCCCACACACACAGCCAAGCCCCCACCACACACACACAGCTAAGCCCCCCCACACACACACAGCCAAGCCCCTCCACACACAGACAAGCCCCCCCCCCACACACAGACAAGCCCCCCCACACACAGCCAAGCCCCCACCACACACACACACAGCCAAGCCCCCGCACACACAGCCAAGCCCCCACACACACAGCCAAGCCCCCCACTACACACAGCTCATCTATCTCTCAATGAGGGTGTGGCTTTATTTACATATTGTCCCTCTTTGAGGTGTAACATGCAGATCTGCAGCAATAAATGATTAATTTGCCTATTCAAAGTGTTTCTATTGTTGTAACTGTTACAATGTATCTCCTATCCATCAATCAATAATGGGGTGTGACATAGGATGCAGGTGATGCCGCACTGTCTACAGCTGGGATTTCATTCACCTTCTCTAGCCGCAGGGTGCCCCAGGGTGCCAGGCCAAAACCCAGGATAATGAAAATCCTGTGTTGAGGTCCACTTTAAAGGCTGAGAATTAAAGAATAAAATAAATATGATTGCAATGAAATCCGTACCTCCTGGCCTCAACTGATGTCACAGTCAATAAGATCATACTTAATACACAACCTTCACAGCCAAGCCCCCACACACACAGCCAAGCCCCCCACACACACACAGCCAAGCCCCTCCACACACAGCCAAGCCCCCCCCCACACACAGCCAAGCCCCCCCACACACAGCCAAGCTTCCCAAACACACAGACAAGCCCCCCCCCACACACACACAGCCAAGCCCCTACCGCACACACAGCCAAGCCCCCCCACACAGCCAAGCCCCCACACACACACAGCCAAGCCCCCCACACACACAGCCAAGTCCCTCTACATACACAGACAAGCCCCCCACACACACAGCCAAGACCCCCCACACACACAGCCAAGCCCCCACCACACACAGCCAAGCCCCTACCACACACACAGCCAAGCCCCTCCACACACACAGACTAGCCCCCCCCACACACACAGCCAACCCCCACACACACACAGCCAATCCCCCACCACACACACACAGCCAAGCCCCCCCACCACACACATAGCCAAGCCCCTACCACACACACAGCCAAGCCCCCCCACACAGCCAAGCCCCCACACACACACACAGCCAAGCCCATCCACACACACAAACAAGCTCCCCCCACACACACAGCCAAGCCCCCCACACACACAGCCAAGCCCCCACCACACACACACAGCCAAGCCCCCACCACACACATATCCAAGCCCCCACCACACACACAGCCAAGAACCCCCACCACACACACACAGCCAAGCCCCCCCACCACACACATAGCCAAGCCCCCCACCACACACACATAGCCAAGCCCACACACACACAGCCAAGCTCCCCCACACACACAGCCAAACCCCCACCAAACACAGCCAAGTCCCCACTACACACATATCCAAGCCCCCACCACACACACAGCCAAGAACCCCCACCACACACACACAGCCAAGCACCCCCACCACACACACACACAGCCAAATCCCCTCAAACACACAGACAAGCCCCCCACACACACACAGACAAGCCCCCCACACACACAGCCAAGCCCCCCACACACACAGCCAAGCCCCCCACACACAGCCAAGCCCCCCACCACACACACAGCCAATCCCCCCACCACACACACAGCCAATCCCCCCACCACAAGCACACACAGCCAAGCCCCCCTACACACACACAGCCAAGCCCCCCACACACTCAGCCAAGCCCCACCACACACAGTCAAGCCCCCCACCACACACAGCCAAGCCCCCACTGCACACAGCCAAGCCCCCACCACACACAGCCAAGCCCCCACTACACGAATATCCAAGCCCCCCACCACACACAGCCAAGCCCCCCACACACAGCCAAGCTCCCACACACACACAGCCAAGCCCTCCACCACACACACACAGCCAAGCACCCCCGCCACACACACACAGCCAAGCACCCCCACACACAACCAAACCCCCCACACACACAGCCAAGCCCCCACACACAGCCAATCGGCAGCATGGACATGCATGTACATACCAGGCAGCGTGCGCTTTGTTCCCTTGTTCCATGATCACTTATAGCATGTACGTGAGCCCATGTGTGAGTTGTAGGACCCCCAGGAAAGGTGAGTGTATACCAGTGCCCTGGAGGGTTTCCCGCAATTCAGGATGCCCTGAAGGAATGGAACAAACCCGGGAAAGTCAAAATCACGGTTTTGTTCTGCTTTAAATGACGAGGGACAAAAATAAAATCTCTGCTGGGTGTTGGTGCTTTACACTCGGCATGATGGGATCCGCAATATAAAGCAGCAGCGGTTATCATGGGCCTCAGCTGGCCGTAGTGAAGGCCCCATAGCAGCGGGCGACCTTGTCACAGCGCGGCCTCATTATCTCTGGGGCGAGCGTCACCCCAAGCTAAGCCAGCGCAGTGCTGGGCAGAAGGGGGGAGGGCGCTGCGATGAGCGAGAGGGGGCGCGCAATGCGTACATGATGCGTCCATCATCTAGGAGCTTCCCAAACTTCTGCCCGTGGGCATGACTAGTTATGGCAGCACCCCGCAGCCTGATCAGCACAAGGACCTTTCGTTACCCTTGAAGCTCGCTCTTAAAGGGCCATCACATGTCAAATCAAGACTTGGAAAGCGTTTTCACAGAGGAAAGTGAATGAGACACATAAAAATAGACGATACACATGTAATAAAAGACAGAGGGGTTTATTCATCAAGGGATAGCGGCAGGTAGCGCCTCGTAGCGGCAGGCAGCATCTGGTGAATGTCGAGCGCTGTACGGGAAACCACATTTATCAAAGCAAATCTGGTGAGCGCCTCTAACAGCGCCATGTAGCGTCACATGCATTATTAAATATAACAGCGTCATGTAGCGTCACATGTATTATTAAATATAACAGCGCCATGTAGCGTCACATGTATTATTAAATATAACAGCGCCATGTAGCGTCACATGTATTATTACATATAACAGCCCCATGTAGCGTCACATGTATTATTACATATATCAGCGCCATGTAGCGTCACATGTATTATTAAATATAACAGCGCCATGTAGCGTCACATGTTTCATTACATATAACCGTGCCATGTAGCGTCACATGTATTATTACAGGCGGATCAGTGTAAAGCGCTGGTGCTCTAGCTTCCAAAGCGCCAGGTATTACCTGTCGCTACCTGTCGCTCTCTCATACATTTCAATGGACGTCACCTCTTGATCCCTGCAACGCTGTACTGGTGTTGGAACGCCCGCCAACATAAGTCTCATTCATCAATGCCGGCCAGGTTACTACAGCAACTGTGGCGCTCTGTTACAGCGCCCGAAAGCCGATCATAGCGTCTACTAGTGGTCGCTCTTAGCGCCGCTGTACAGACGCTCATCTGCTGATACCTGGCGTTAGCAATGAATCAGCCTGAGAGTCGTGCTCCGTCTGTGGGACTATGGAGGCCCTATATACACTTCAAGGGATAGTCTGCTATCAAAGGAAGTTTTGAAGCTGTTTTTGCTTTTGGTCCTTCTGAAAGTATTTGCTTTTAAGTTAGCAAATGTGTGTTTTTTTTTTTGGAATCAGTTTTCACTATTGCCTTGTTTCTATTTCTATTAGCAATCGTGTGGCTCACCAAGAAGCGAGCAATGAGCCCGGTGCACACAAAATACTGCTGCTATAACCACGGCTGAGGTGAGGGAGCTCACCCACCCCTGCACATGCCCAGCAGCAGTGTTCAGTGCGTGCACCACTCACTGCTCTCTTCTTGTAGCCTTAGGTCCTTATTTATGAAGGAATAGCGACTGGTGAGCGGCCGGTAATGACGGGCCCCGCCACGAGAACGCCGGCCCCCCACCACAATCACACATTTATCAAGCCAATCCTGCTTAGCGACTGAGATAGCGCCATATAGCGACTCATTCATCATTATTCCAGCCCACAGCGCCAGCGTCCGAACTTGAACAGCGACAGGTATGACCTCTCGCTACCTGGCGCTCTCCAATGCATTTCAATGGAACAATCTTTAAATATTCATAATTAATTGTTATTAATGTTTGTTTTTTTTTTAATGTGAAAAATTCTGTGACCATTTCTGCCATTTTAGATAATTTTTTTAAGAGGAAAAAAAAAAAAAAAAATTGTACAGAATTGATATTACAGGTCTGATATTAATGTATTCATATTACTAAATTATTTTTAAAAAAAAATTTTCTTTGGTTTCCAAAAATTTGGTTGTTTGAGGGTTAAAAAACTACTTTTAACCCATCGCCGCCAGCGCTCTGGGGTTTAAACAAGCATTTCACAGCGCGAGAATTTTTTGAGCGTGATTTTTAATGAATATGGTGGGAGCCGGTCGCTAGGGCCAGTCGCTATTATGCGCTCCCATACAGCGCGGAACCTGTCAAATAGCGACTCCTCACCCAATATTCAACATTACGGCACACCGACTGAGTCGCTATAAACTACCGAACAACAGCCAAGCACAGCGACTACTAGCGGGTGCTGTGAAAATGCCGCTACAGTCGCTCAACTGTCGCTACCTGCCGCTGTTAATGAATCGGCCTCCCCGATTTAAGGTTTTAACCCTTGCTATCCCCAGCAATATATCACTCCCATTTTGCCTTCTACAGTTTTGAGGGCTTAGACGTTTACGTGCATTTAATTGAGGGTGCAAAAAGGCATGCCTTCCAACTTTTCAAGATGGGAAAGAGGGACAATTGTTAAATAAGGCCACGCCCCCTCGTTGAGGGATATATGAGGCCACGCCCACTCATTTAGAGACGGGTGAAGCCAGACTCCTCATTGAGGGATGGATAGGAGATAGGATGTAACGGTTACAACAATAGAAACACTTTGAATAGGCAAATGGATCAAAGAGGGACAGTATGTAAATTAAGCCACGCCCCCTCATTGAGGGATGGATAGAAGATTGTTTGTAACAGTTACAACAATAGAAACACTTTGAATAGGCAAATGAATCATTTATTGCTGCAGATCTGCATGTTACACCTCAAAGAGGGACAAATGAGAACAACGAGGGACAGGGGGACATGAACTCAAAAGAGGGACAGGGCCATGCAGTAACCAGGACTAAGGACTGTCAGCCAATGGCAGATTGGCCTTTGGGAGAGACTTTCCTTCTATTCTTTTGCTTTTTTTCCATCAATTCTTTCTTTTTAACTTTTATTTGATTCTGACATTTCTTTTATTCGTTCTTTCTCTCCTTTTGTCATTCTTTCTATTCTTATTTTTTTTCTCTCTCTCTTCTTTTTCCCTATTTCTCTGTCTCATCTCCGGCGCTCGCTCTCTGAAGGTCCTGACAGCTTTTCAGACAGAGTTTGCCTCCGATGCCTTTGTGAGCGGCTCCCCGGGGGGCTGTGTGTGGGGGGGGGGACACAGCGCCCCCTTCCCACGATGATGCGGCCAGTGACCCTTATTCCTCCACCTGGCCCGGCGTTTATACAGTATATGACGGGCACGTGGGCGACATGGGAGCAAGCGGAGCGCAGCGCTGTCACCAGACGCTCCCAGCGGCCCCGGCCTCAGTCACTTCACAGCTTATGTATGGCGAGAATTTCTATGGTAACCTGGAGAGTATTTAAAGTGGACCAAAAGCCAGGATTACGACTATCCTGGATTTTGGTCCTTACCCTGATCGGAGACGCCGCGCTGTGTGAACCCCCCCCCCCAGGTCACCGAAACAAACGCACCTCTTCCCAGTCCTACGGCGCATGCGCAGCCGCTCCGTGCAATCAGCGCGCTGGGAGCCGCTGACGTCACACCGTCGGGCAGGCTGATTCGTTACTAGCGTCAGGTAGCGACAGATGTCTGTAGCGCGGATTTCAGAGCGACCGCTTCGCTAGGTCAGAGCGCCTCAGTCGCTGTGCAGCATTGATGAATACGTTGTAGGGAGTCGCTATATGAGCAGTACAGAGCTGTATCGGAAAGAATGGTAGCGACTGGTCAGTGCGACCGACTCACACCACATTCATTAAAAAAAACAGCCTCAAACATCGCCGGCGCTCAAAATCGGGTCGTTGTAGCGAATAGCGCCAGAGGCTGTGTGATTAAAGTCTGATTTTGAACATGTATCCACCAGTAACAAAGCGAAAACATATGGAATGACATGCACAGTACCCAGTCCAAGGACAGATAGCATTACCCATCTACCCTTGCAGTAGGCGGAGCTATGCAAATCATCTCTTTACGTCTCTGTGCCATCCAAGGCCCTTAGAAACACTAAGGTGCAATGCCAAGGATTAGCTTTAAATTTTATACAGCCAGACACATCCAACTAGTGGACACGTGTTTCGAGCTTTAGGCTCTCATCAGCACTAGGCCGGATGTGTCTGGCTGTATGGAGATGTAAAAAGATGATTTGCATAGCTCCACCTACTGCAAGGATAGATGGGTAATGCTATCTGTCCTTGTATTGGGTACTGCGCAAATACTTTCCGTTCTAGGAAAGCTCCTAAGTAGAGGGTTTTTTGGTATCTTTACCCTCCCTTATGTTAAGCCTCTTATTCAGGGAGCCGTTGGCCCGGGAAACAAGTTAAGTGAATGGGCGATCTGGGGGGTTTCACACAGTGGGGCATCCTGATTTTGGATGCCCCGTGGCGAGGGAGTCTATAAGATATCCGGACCAATCGAGCTGGGTTTTGAGCCACTTTAAAGTGGACCAACACCCAGGATTTTCACTATCCTGGGTTTTGGTCCACTTCCGTGGGGCACCCCTGTGACAGAGGCTCTGTCTTTTGGATGTCATTCATTGTGACAGACGCTCTGCCTTTTGGATGTCATCACTATTCAGTTGCCCACCGGGTCATTCACTGGCCTTTTCTTAATTAGGTTCCAGACAATGTCATTGTATTTTGATACTGTTACAGGCAATGTCATTGTAGTTTGGATTGTATTATAAACTGCCATTGTGTTAATTGATTACGTCACAGACAATGGCATTGTTCGGATTGAGTGTATTACAGACGTCTCTATTGTATTGCTGATTGCGTCACCGGCAGAGTTGAGGGATTGTGTGCCCTGCTGCTATTGGTCGGTGTGTGTGTCATGCAATAGGAGACTTGTGTATATAAGGCCTAGAGTGGCACTAATAAACACTTCACCTTCACCCTCAATACTGAAGTTCTGTCTCTTATTGGGGGAAACGCTATATTACAATTCACTAGCCCTTGTAAGGGCTGTTCCTGTTTCCTCACGGACGACTCTGGAATTCCAGCAGCACCTCTTACGATTGGGAAAAGGACGTCTCGGGCGGTGAAGCCCTCCGGCGATAAGGGTTATCGCTACAACCCCGATCGGGGGTGCCCCGCTGCGTGAAACCTCCCAGAACGCCCTAAAAAACTCACCTCACCCCGCTCCTACGCGAGCGCTCGTCCTACCAGAGCGCTCAGAGGCGCTGTGGTATGCACGGAAAAGCGACGGACAACCACAGCTCTGAGCACGCTGGCGGCGGCATCGCGCGCTTCCCTCTAACAGGGAGCGCGCCGGCCATTCACAAACCGCCAGCGCAGGTGCGCGCCCTGCTAGAGAGAAGTGCGAGATACGCCCGCGGCCCGCGCATGCGCCGTTTGAACGGGGATAAGGTAAGGTTTCTGGGCGTCCTGCGGGGTTTCACACAGCGATTTCGGATGCCTCGCGGAGAGGGATCTAATCTTATAGATTCCCGGGTCGATCAGCCTGGGTGTTGGTCCACTTTAATGTGTTTTACACATACACAACTTTTTTTTTAGGCTTGTTTGTTGATACTACAAGGAAATTGTTTATAAAAAGCTGTTATTATTATTATTATTATTATTGTTAATTTATATAGCACCATCATCTTCCGGGCTATTTTAAGTGCTCGGGTTATTATATTAGATCCTAGGTGATCTCCATCTTTTTTTTTTCAGTGTTTACTCCCTGGGGCAGGATTTTCTTATTATCCCAGCGCAGTGTTTAAAGTGGACCAACACCCACCCCTGATCGGCCCGGGAATCTATAAGATTAGATCCCTCCCCGCGGGGCATCCGAAATCGCTGTGTGAAACCCCCCAGAAACCCCCTAAAATCTTACCTTTTAGGCGGCCGCAGCCGCCTCCCGCGCGTCCCTCTAGCAGGGCGCGCTCCTGCGTTTGTGAATGGCCGGCGCGGGCGCGCGCCCTGTAAGAGGGAGGCTCGAGAGGCGGGGGTGGCGGCTTATCCTATCGGTGTGCCCCGCGGAAGTGGACCAACACCCAGGATAGTGAAAATCCTGGGTGTTGGTCCACTTTAACATCGGCCTTTAATGGTCTATTGTCATAAATATCTACTCGTATGTGCGCGACCCCGTATGATGTATCTGATCAAAGTTTAAACCGGACCTTCACCAGGATTTAATGAAAAGCCCAAACCCTTAAAAACTATTCCTCAGCATCTAAAATATATATATTTTAAGTTTTTAGTCACTTATTATTCTTTCCCCCACTGGGCTGCAACTCTGTTCAGGACTCTAGGATACGGGCGCCGCCATCTTGCCTCAGAAGCATCACACATACTGATGAGAGGAGAGCGGGATAAAGTACAGGGGGCGGGTTATAGCTGTGCTTTGCTCAGACAGAGCAGAGCTGGGGTCAAGAAAAGGAATGCAATTCCAATTCAGAGCGGCACAGTCTGAAGACACTTCCTGTTTGCAGGCTGCCTGATGCTCCATGAGCCCCCATTGTGGATGTTTAAAGGCTCATAACATGCAGTAGATGCAGGTAGGATGATTTTTTATGTGAGCAATCTGTATGTACAGGGTGTGGGAAACATATAAGATAGACTCTTATTCAGGGTGATGGTCCGGATTAATGTGAGCAATCTGTATGTACACGGTGTGGGAAACATATAAGATAGGCTCTTATTCAGGGTGAGGGTCCGGATAAATGTGAGCAATCTGTATGTACAGGGTGTGGGAAACATATAAGATAGGCTCTTATTCAGGGTGAAGGTCCGGATTAATGTGGGCAATCTGTATGCACGGGGGGGGGGAACATATAAGATAGGCTCTTATTCAGGGTGAGGGTCCGGATTAATGTGGGCAATCTGTATGTACAGGGGGAAAACATATAAGATAGGCTCTTATTTAAGGTGAGGGTCCGGATTAATGTGGGCAATCTGTATGTACAGGGGGGAAACATATAAGATAAGCTCTTATTCAGGGTGAAGGTCCGGATTAATGTGAGCAATCTGTATGTACAGGGTGTGGGAAACGTACAAGATAGGCTCTTATTCAGGGTGAAGGTCCGGATTAATGTGGACAATCTGTATGTACAGGGTGTGGGAAACATATAAGATAGGCTCTTATTCAGGGTGATGGTCCGGATTAATGTGAGCAATCTGTATGTACACGGTGTGGGAAACATATAAGATAGGCTCTTATTCAGGGTGAGGGTCCGGATAAATGTGAGCAATCTGTATGTACAGGGTGTGGGAAACATATAAGATAGGCTCTTATTCAGGGTGAAGGTCCGGATTAATGTGGGCAATCTGTATGCACGGGGGGGGGGGAACATATAAGATAGGCTCTTATTCAGGGTGAGGGTCCGGATTAATGTGGGCAATCTGTATGTACAGGGGGAAAACATATAAGATAGGCTCTTATTTAAGGTGAGGGTCCGGATTAATGTGGGCAATCTGTATGTACAGGGGGGAAACATATAAGATAAGCTCTTATTCAGGGTGAAGGTCCGGATTAATGTGAGCAATCTGTATGTACAGGGTGTGGGAAACGTACAAGATAGGCTCTTATTCAGGGTGAAGGTCCGGATTAATGTGGACAATCTGTATGTACAGGGTGTGGGAAACATATAAGATAGGCTCTTATTCAGGGTGAGGGTCCGGATTAATGTGAGCAATCTGTATGTACAGGGTGTGGGAAACGTACAAGATAGGCTCTTATTCAGGGTGAAGGTCCGGATTAATGTGGACAATCTGTATGAACAGGGTGTGGGAAACTTATAAGATAGGCTCTTATTCAGGGTGAGGGTCCGCTTAAAGCTTGACAATGATTGGCACGCGGGATCAGGCGGCCGGGCACAGGAAGCCAGCCGTGCGCTCACTTGTTAGAGAAGCGATGTGTACGGAGGGAATTGGAAATTCTAATGGTGTATTCGCTCCGCAGAGAAGTGACAGTGAAACCTTTCTGTGGAATTAATGAGGGGCGAGCGTGAGGGTGAGAGGGGCGGAAACTGTGACAAACAAGGTTATCCAGGAGGGGCGGGAGAGCAGGGCGCTGCCAAACGGAGGGGAACGGCCAGACTTCGGAATACAGGAAAAAGCTGCAAAGGATCAGGAGCTGCAATCAGGGCGGGCGTCAGTACTGGGCAGGTGCCGGGGCCCCTGTGCCTTGGGAGGGCCCAACTCATCCCCTCTACCCTGGGCAGCCCCTATGCAGAATGCAGGGCCGAGCAGTAACTGTCAGACAGGGGCAGATTGAACATTGGGAGAGACTTTGTTGCGTCTTGTCAGTCCTTCTATTTCATGTTTCTTTCCCTCTATTCTTTTTTATTCTATTTTCCTTTCTTTCTTTCTTTTTCTTTCTATTCTTTGTTTCTTTTTGTATCTTTTTTTTCTGCCATTCTTTTTTCCTTCTATGCAGGACCGGGTTAAAGTGGACCAAGACCCAGGATTTTGACTATCCTGGGTCTTGGTCCACTTCGGCACCCCGAACGCCCCGGAAACCCCCCAGAACGCCCGGAAACACTCACCTCACCACGCTCCTACGCAGGCGCTCGTCCAATCAGAGCGCTCAGAGCCGCTGTGGTATGCACGTACAAGCAGTGTCCAACCACAGCGGCTCTGAGCGCTGGAGGCCGCATCTCGCGCTTCCAACAGGGAGCGCGCCCGCGCCGGCCATTCACAAACGCCCGCCCTGCTAGAGGGAAGTGTGAGACACGGCCGTGGCCCGCACATGCAGCGTTGGAACAGGGTTAAGGTAAGGTTTCTGGGCTTCCTGGGGGGGTTTCACCCCGCGGGACATCCCGATTTCGGATGCCCCGCGGGGAGGGATCTGATCGGCCCGGGTGTTGCCCCTGGGTGTTGCCCCTGGGTGTTGGTCCACTTTAAGTGTGGTGGAGGCCCCTGGCCACAAAATCTGGTGGAGGCCCTAGATACAGTATTTTTTTCCCTTTATAGTAATGGCCCAACCAATTAACTGACTGGTGGTTGTATTTTTTTTTTTTTTTTTGCGGCATAGTTAAGGCTTTACCATGAAATGTCTTGTTTGCAATTTTTCTACTTTTTTAAAATATTTTTAAGTGAAAAAACTAAAAAAAACAAATACAAGAAAGACGATCAGCCAGCACTCCAAAATATATTGTATTCAAATCCAACAGGTCGATATCACAGCAAAGACCAAAAAGATCCAACAAAATCCAACGTTTCGGGGCGTCTAGCGCCCCTTCATCAGGGAGCAAAAACAAGCAAGCAGAGATTCCCCTCCACTGAGGATTAAATGTCCTCAGAGGGCCCGGGATTACCACCTGATGTCAGGGGGCGTGTCCCACGTGACATCAGAACTGATGCAGCCAATCAGAACAACACCAGCCAAACAAATGCAATTACAAATCATATACATAATACAATCATGTGAAACAAGTAAAATAAGTAAAATAAACACGGCAGAGACCTGATGCGGTCGCTAAACAGGGGCTAAGGTGGGTAGGTCTTACCCCGCCTGGTCTCATTTATTTTAAATAAAACATTTATTTGATTAAAGAAAACCATATTGCATGTGAAAGCCCAATTTCCCCCGATTACAATGGTACCACATATGTATCGGTAGCCCCCCGTTCCTGTCCAGGAGACCCCCCCACCGCAAACTGAAAAGAGCACTTTATAACATTTACAAATAAAATATAGATACTATCCACACTATAAAGGGTTAATTTTAAGAAATTGGCGTGTGGTCCCCCATCCCAGCATAACAAGCCCAGGGACCAGCTATGGGGGCTTGTAGAACAGGATGCAGGGGACAGCTTTGGCCCTGTACGCTACCAGCCCTGAAGCCTAATATCCCCAGGCATTTCTGCCCCCGGCCTTTGGGGAGGCAGGTAATGGGGGGCTTGGGGTTAATAACAAGTCACCCGCTTGCCACAGGTGACTTGCCAGACCCAGAGCTTTGTGAACTGGTATAGAGGTCTCATGGATCCCATATCAGTTCACAAAGGGTTAAATGTAAAAAAAAAACACACAGAGAAAAAAAAAAATATATATATATATATATATATATATATATTTTTTAATACTTACCTTCCATTCAACCCAGGGCAATGTGTCCCACGTTGATCACTTTGGCCTCTTCTCTCCTGCTGCTGCTGCTGGAATCCTTGTATACCTGCTGGGTGACAGGTAACATGGGATTCATTTAAAAAAAATAGGACATAGGGACCCCATTTTTTTTTTTTAATTTTAAGGTCCCCCCTATTCAGCATAACCAGCCCATGACCAGCTATGGGGGCTTGTAGAACAGGGCGCAGGGGGCAGCTTTGGTGGCCCCCCGCCCTGCCGGCTACAAGCCAGCGTAGCCTATGGCCATGGGCTCTTCTGCCCCCCCAGGCTTTGGGGAGGCAGGTAATAGGGAGGCTTGGGGTTAATGGCAAATCACCCCCTAGCCGCAGGTGACTTGCCAGACCCAGAGCTTTGTGAACTGGTATAGGGGATCTCATGGACCCCTTACAAGTTCACAAAGGGATAACAGTAAAAAAAAAAACACACACAGAAAAAATCACTTTATTAAAAAAAAAACTCACCTCCGATCGTTAGCTCTTGTGTCCCTCGCCGATCCGATGACAGATGCCGGTGATTGGCAGCCAGAGGAGGGGGGAGGCAGGGGATCAGAGCATCTCCTGCCCCTCTCCTCTGCCCACCGATCACCGCAGCTGACAGCTGAGCCACCGAGCTGGGATGACACCCGCATGGTGACATCATCTGCCCCATCCCCAAAAGGCGGCGCCCATCGGGAAGGCAGGGGGAGAGGGCCTGTCAGCCACTCTCCTGAAGACTAAAGAGCTGGGGGTGATCGGAGGCCCCCTGGTAAAGAGGAGAGCCGGCGGGAACGATCAGGCACGGAGGTGAGTAAATGGCATTTTTACTTTTTTTTTTAATTACATGTAATACTGGCGGCTGCGGAAGCACCCGGGGGGGAGCCAGGCTGGGGAATCGAAGCCCCCCCGGGTGAAGAGGAGACCTGGCCGGTTCGATAGAGGGGTCAGGTGCGTGGCTTTTTTTTTTGCCCCCGAGCAGGGAAGTGTAATATGGTTCTTTTTTCCTTGGTTGACTTTTACAAGGACTAATTGTTTTGGGCCAACCAGAAATGATCTCAGCGATGGTGCTTCAAGGAACAAATATTGGCCGAAACCAAAAATCAATAAATGGATTTAATTAAAATAGAGCTGATTACATTACAGAAAATTAATAATATGAATGGTGTAAATATGATATTAAGTTGCAATGTCCAGAATTGTAAGCAGAGTCTACACAAAGAAACTGCAATTCTTTCTCAGACTAATTCAACTAGCCTTTTGTCTCTCTCCCCAGCCCCCACCATACTGCCTGTGTGTCAATCTATTCCTCCATGTTGTCCGTTCAGAGAGCCAAAGCAGAGAGGCCAGCAATCCCGTATATACATAGTAACATAGTGTGTGCGGCTGAATAAAGACTTTAGTCCATCCAGTTCAGCCTGTTTAACTCCTTCCAGTGGTCTAGTAGCCATAGCTGGTAATCTTATTACATGCACGGAGGGCATCCCGGCCACTATAGATCTCCTTCCAGTGGTCTAGTAGCCATAGCTGGTAATGTTATTACATGCAAGGAGGGCATCCCGGCCACTATAGATCTCCTTCCAGTGGTCTAGTAGCCATAGCTGGTAATGTTATTACATGCAAGGAGGGCATCCCGGCCACTATAGATCTCCTTCCAGTGGTCTAGTAGCCATAGCTGGTAATGTTATTACATGCAAGGAGGGCATCCCGGCCACTATAGATCTCCTTCCAGTGGTCTAGTAGCCATAGCTGGAAATGTTATTACATGCAAGGAGGGCATCCCGGCCACTATAGATCTCCTTCCAGTGGTCTAGTAGCCATAGCTGGAAATGTTATTACATGCAAGGAGGGCATCCCGGCCACTATAGATCTCCTTCCAGTGGTCTAGTAGCCATAGCTGGAAATGTTATTACATGCCAGGAAGGCATCAAGGCCACTTTTGAACGTTTTTACTGTATCCATCATTACTACCTCCTCTGGCAGCGAGTTCCATAGTCTCACTGCTCTTACAGAGAAGAATCCCCTCCTATGTCGGTGGAGAAAGCACCTTTCCTCTAACCTTAGTGGATGCCCCCGGGTTATGGTTTCCCCCCCGGGGTATAAATAGATTGTGGGACAGATCTTTGTATTGACCCCAAATATATTTATACATAGTTATTAGATCACCCCTCAATCGTCTTTTTTCTAGACTAAATAAGCCTAACTGTGACAATCTTTCCGGCCACTCTAGCCCCCGGACTTAACTTTGTTGCCCTTCTTTGAACGCGCTCCAGTTCTGATATGTCCTTCTTAAGCACAGGTGCCCAGAACTGTACACAGTATTCCATATGGGGTCTGACCAGTGACTTGTACAGGGGTAAAATTATGCTCTGGTCATGAGCACCTATGCCCCTCCTGATGCCCCCATGGTCCTATTTGCCTTGGCAGCAGCTGCCTGGCATTGATTACTACAGTTGAGCTTATTGTCAACTAAAACCCCTAGGTCCTTTTCCATTGTTGTTTTACCAAGTGTTTCTTTATTTAGTGTGTAATCATGACACAGATTTCTCCTTCCCATGTGCATAACCTTACATTTATCTGTGTTAAACTTCATTTGCCATTTAACTGCCCATGCTTCCAATTTATCTAAATCTGTTTGTAGCTGCCTGCTGTCCTCTTTTGTTTTAATTACAACACCCCTCATTGATTGATGGATAGGATGTAACAGTTATAACAATAGAAACACATTAAATAGGTAAATGAATCATTTATTGCTGCAGATCTGCATGTTACACCTCAAAGAGGGACAATATGTAAATTAAGCCACGCCCCTCATTGAGGGATGGATGAAGCCACGACCCTCATTGAAGGAGGGTTGAAGCCACGCCCCCTCATTGAGGGATGGATGAAGCCACGCCCCCTCATTGAGGGATTGATAGGAGATACATTGTAACAGTTATAACAATAAAAACACTTGGAATAGAGAAATGAATCATTTATTGCTGCAGATCTGCATGTTACACCTCAAAGAGGGACAATATGTAAATGAAGCCACGCCCCCTCATTTAGGGATGATTAGGCCACGCTCCCTCATTGAGAGATGGATGCAGCTACGCCCCCTCATTGATTGATTGATAGGAGATAGGATGTAACAGTTACAACAATAGAAACACTTTGAATAGGCAAATAAATCATTTATTCATGCAGATCTGCATGTTACACCTCAAAGAGGGACAACTGAGAATAGCGAGGGGCAGAGGGACATGGACTCAAAAGAGGGACAGTCCCTCCAAATCGGGGATGCTGGGGAGGTATGGGAAAGAATATTCAGCCTTTGTCCTTCTCCCGGAGTTGGGCTTTAGACCTGTATAGTGTGAGCAGCGCCGCTGTATGTGTCGGTGCCATAGAAATGAATAAATGATGTGCATGGCGCTGCGAGAGGAGATAAGAGCAGAAGATTCCGTCTCCTGGCTCCTGGGAGAGAGAAATATCATCATCCACAAATTATAACAGAGGATTAGACGAGGAAAAAAATGGCACTTTCATCTCCGGCGGAATGATTACCATCCCCGTTCCCGCGATTCCGCTTTACATTATCCATAAATTCATAAACAGGCCACATACAATCCCGCTAAATAAACGCCACATCCCTCCCATGTATTACACTGTAATGGGGATTAATGGAATGACGGGCCAGAGAGGCATTTACATCATAGCGATGGATTCCATTAACCGCATCGCTGCAGGAAGAGAATAGAGGGGATCTAACCTCTCTTTCATATATTCAGACAGGGCTTCTACTTTAAAGTGGACCAATCCATTCTCTCCCCCCTGGTCGCCCCATACACTTACCTTGCTTCCCAGTCCAATGGCGCATACACCAGCCAAGGACGCATCCCCGCTATCCCTCTGCAAGGGCGCGTGCCAGTGCCAGGCATTTGTGAACAGTGTAGCCAGGCAGTGGGAAAAGCAAGCAGGATGCTCGGCTGCATAGCTCGAGGCATCACCAGTAGGAAGAGGGAGGTTGTGATGTCGCTGTATAGAGCCCTGGTGAGGCCACAGCTAGAATACTGTGTGCAGTTCTGGAGACCTCCCCTGCAAAGAGACATTATTCAAATAGAACGTGTCCAAAGGCCGGCAACAAAAATGGGCTTAAACTTAAAATTTATCAGGAGAGACTTAAAGAACTAAAGAAGGGAGAGAGGGGACATGATGGAGACCTTTATATATGTGACAGGAGGGAATAAGGTTCAGGAGGGAAGAGCCTTTATGATAGAACAAGGGGCACAACCTAAAGCTAGTCGGGGGGAAGATCAGGAGCAATGTTAGAAAATATTATGTTACAGAAAGAGTAGTAGATGCTTGGAACAAACTTCCAGCAGAGGTAGTTGAAAAATCAACAGTCACTGAATTTAAACATGCCTGGGATAAGCACACATCTATCCTAAGATACAGAGAACATACAGTATACACATAAGATAAAGAGAACATACAGTATACACATAAGATACAGAGAACATACAGTATATACATAAGATAAAGAGAACATACAGTATATACATAAGATACAGAGAACAAACAGTATACACATAAGATAAAGAGAACATACAGTATATACATAAGATACAGAGAACATACAGTATACACATAAGATACAGAGAACATACAGTATATACATAAGATACAGAGAACATACAGTATATACATAAGATAGAGAACATACAGTATACACATAAGATACAGAGAACATACAGTATACACATAAGATAAAGAGAACATACAGTATAGACATAAGATACAGAGAACATACAGTATACACATAAGATACAGAGAACATACAGTATACACAAAAGATAAAGAGAACATACAGTATATACATAAGATACAGAGAACATACAGTATACACATAAGATACAGAGAACATACAGTATACACATAAGATAAAGAGAACATACAGTATATACATAAGATACAGAGAACATACAGTATACACATAAGATACAGAGAACATACAGTATATACATAAGATACAGAGAACATACAGTATATACATAAGATAAAGAGAACATACAGTATACACATAAGATACAGAGAACATACAGTATACACATAAGATAAAGAGAACATACAGTATACACATAAGATACAGAGAACATACAGTATATACATAAGATAAAGAGAACATACAGTATATACATAAGATACAGAGAACAAACAGTATACACATAAGATAAAGAGAACATACAGTATATACATAAGATACAGAGAACATACAGTATACACATAAGATACAGAGAACATACAGTATATACATAAGATACAGAGAACATACAGTATATACATAAGATAGAGAACATACAGTATACACATAAGATACAGAGAACATACAGTATACACATAAGATAAAGAGAACATACAGTATAGACATAAGATACAGAGAACATACAGTATACACATAAGATACAGAGAACATACAGTATACACAAAAGATAAAGAGAACATACAGTATATACATAAGATACAGAGAACATACAGTATACACATAAGATACAGAGAACATACAGTATACACATAAGATAAAGAGAACATACAGTATATACATAAGATACAGAGAACATACAGTATACACATAAGATACAGAGAACATACAGTATATACATAAGATACAGAGAACATACAGTATATACATAAGATAAAGAGAACATACAGTATACACATAAGATACAGAGAACATACAGTATACACATAAGATACAGAGAACATACAGTATACACATAAGATACAGAGAACATACAGTATATACATAAGATAAAGAGAACATACAGTATATACATAAGATACAGAGAACATACAGTATATACATAAGATAGAGAACATACAGTATACACATAAGATACAGAGAACATACAGTATATACATAAGATACAGAGAACATACAGTATATACATAAGATAAAGAGAACATACAGTATATACATAAGATACAGAGAACATACAATATACACATAAGATACAGAGAACATACAGTATATACATAAGATAAAGAGAACATACAGTATATACATAAGATACAGAGAACACACAGTATATACATAAGATAAAGAGAATATACAGTATATACATAAGATACAGAGAACATACAGTATACACATAAGATACAGAGAACACACAGTATATACTTAAGATACAGAGAACATACAGTATACACATAAGATACAGAGAACATACAGTATACACATAAGATACAGAGAACATACAGTATATACATAAGATACAGAGAACATACAGTATATACATAAGATAAAGAGAACATACAGTATATACATAAGATACAGAGAACACACAGTATATACATAAGATAAAGAGAACATACAGTATATACATAAGATACAGAGAACACACAGTATATATATAAGATAAAGAGAACATACAGTATATACATAAGCTACAGAGAACACACAGTATATATATAAGATAAAGAGAACATACAGTATATACATAAGATACAGAGAACACACAGTATATATATAAGATAAAGAGAACATACAGTATATACATAAGATACAGAGAACATACAGTATACACATAAGATACAGAGAACACACAGTATATACTTAAGATACAGAGAACATACAGTATACACATAAGATACAGAGAACACACAGTATATACATAAGATACAGAGAACATACAGTATACACATAAGATACAGAGAACATACAGTATACACATAAGATACAGAGAACATACAGTATATACATAAGATACATAGAACATACAGTATATACATAAGATACAGAGAACATAGAGTATATACATAAGATACAGAGAACATAGAGTATATACATAAGATACAGAGAACATAGAGTATATACATAAGATACAGAGAACATACAGTATACACATAAGATACAGAGAACATACAGTATATACATAAGATACATAGAACATACAGTATATACATAAGATACAGAGAACATACAGTATATACATAAGATACAGAGAACATACAGTATATACATAAGATACATAGAACATACAGTATACACATAAGATACAGAGAACATACAGTATACACATAAGATACAGAGAACATAGAGTATATACATAAGATGCAGAGAACATACAGTATATACATAAGATACAGAGAACATAGAGTATACACATAAGATACAGAGAACATACAGTATACACATAAGATACAGAGAACATACAGTATACACATAAGATACAGAGAACATACAGTATATACATAAGATACATAGAACATACAGTATATACATAAGTTACAGAGAACATAGAGTATATACATAAGATACAGAGAACATACAGTATACACGTAAGATAAAGAGAACATACAGTATATACATAAGATACAGAGAACATACAGTATACACATAAGATACAGAGAACATACAGTATATACATAAGATACAGAGAACATACAGTATACACATAAGGGCATAGACTAGATGGAGTGTATGGTCTCCTTCTGCCGTCAACATTCTAGGTGATCTGGGTGGTTTCTTGGGTGCCCTAGGTGATCTGGGTGGTTTCTTGGGTGCCTTAGGTGATCTGGGTGGTTTCTTGGGTGCCTTAGGTGATCTGGGTGGTTTCTTGGGTGCCTTAGGTGATCTGGGTGGTTTCTTGGGTGCCCTAGGTGATCTGGGTGGTTTATTGGGTGCCTTAGGTGATCTGGGTGGTTTCTTAGGGCGCCTTAGGTGATCTGGGTGGTTTCTTAGGTGATCTGGGTGGTTTCCTGGGCACCTTACGTGATCTGGGTGGTTTCCTGGGTGCCTTAGGTGATCTGGGTGGTTTCTTGGGTGCCTTTGGTGATCTGGGTGGTTCCTTGGGTGCCTTAGGTGATCTGGGTGGTTTCTTGGGTGCCCTAGGTGATCTGGGTGGTTTCTTAGGTGATCTGGGTGGTTTCCTGTGCGCCTTAGGTGATCTGGATGGTTTCCTGGGCGCCTTAGGTGATCTGGGTGGTTTTCTGGGCTCCTTAGGTGATCTGGGTGGTTTCCTGGGTGCCTTAGGTGATCTGGGTGGTTTCTTGGGTGCCTTAGGTGATCTGGGTGGTTTCTTGGGTGCCTTAGGTGATCTGGGTGGTTTCTTGGGTGCCCTAGGTGATCTGGGTGGTTTCTTGGCTGCCTTAGGTGATCTGGGTGGTTTCTTAGGTGATCTGGGTGGTTTCCTGTGCGCCTTAGGTGATCTGGATGGTTTCCTGGGCGCCTTAGGTGATCTGGGTGGTTTTCTGGGCTCCTTAGGTGATCTGGGTGGTTTCTTGGCGCCTTAGGTGATCTGGGCGGTTTCTTGGGCTCCTTAGGTGATCTGGGTGGTTTCTTGGGTGCCTTAGGTGATCTGGGTGGTTTCTTGGGTGCCCTAGGTGATCTGGGTGGTTTCTTGGCTGCCTTAGGTGATCTGGGTGGTTTCTTAGGTGATCTGGGTGGTTTCCTGTGCGCCTTAGGTGATCTGGATGGTTTCCTGGGCGCCTTAGGTGATCTGGGTGGTTTTCTGGGCTCCTTAGGTGATCTGGGTGGTTTCCTGGGTGCCTTAGGTGATCTGGGTGGTTTCTTGGGTGCCTTAGGTGATCTGGGTGGTTTCTTGGGTGCCCTAGGTGATCTGGGTGGTTTCTTGGCTGCCTTAGGTGATCTGGGTGGTTTCTTGGGTGCCTTAGGTGATCTGGGTGGTTTCTTGGGCGCCTTAGGTGATCTGGGTGGTTTCTTGGGCGCCTTAGGTGATATAGCTAATGTCCAGGGGTAACAGCTAGTGTCCAGGGGTTACAGCTAAAGTCCAGGGGTGACAGCTAATGTCCAGGGGTGACAGCTAATGTCCAGGGGTGACAGCTAATGTCCAGGGGTGACAGCTAATGTCCAGGGGTGACAGCTAATGTCCAGGGGTGACAGCTAGTGTCCAGGGGTGACAGCTAGTGTCCAGGGGTGACAGCTAATGTCCAGGGGTGACAGCTAATGTCCAGGGGTGACAGCTAATGTCCAGGGGTAACAGCTAATGTCCAGGGGTGACACCTAGTGTCCAGGGGTGACAGCTAATGTCCAGGGGTAACAGCTAATGTCCAGGGGTGACACCTAGTGTCCAGGGGTGACAGCTAATGTCCAGGGGTGACAGCTAATGTCCAGGGGTGACAGCTAATGTCCAGGGGTAACAGCTAATGTCCAGGGGTGACAGCTAGTGTCCAGGGGTGACAGCTAATGTCCAGGGGTGACAGCTAATGTCCAGGGGTGACAGCTAATGTCCAGGGGTAACAGCTAGTGTCCAGGGGTGACATCTAGTGTCCAGGGGTGACAGCTAATGTCCAGGGGTGAAAGCTAATGTCCAGGGGTGACAGCTAGTGTCCAGGGGTGACAGCTAGTGTCCAGGGGTGACAGCTAATGTCCAGGGGTGACAGCTAGTGTCCAGGGGTGACAGCTAATGTCCAGGGGTAACAGCTAATGTCCAGGGGTGACAGCTAGTGTCCAGGGGTGACAGCTAGTGTCCAGGGGTGACAGCTAATGTCCAGGGGTGACAGCTAGTGTCCAGGGGTGACAGCTAATGTCCAGGGGTAACAGCTAATGTCCAGGGGTGACAGCTAATGTCCAGGGGTAACAGCTAATGTCCAGGGGTGACACCTAGTGTCCAGGGGTGACAGCTTATGTCCAGGGGTGACAGCTAATGTCCAGGGGTAACAGCTAATGTCCAGGGGTGACACCTAGTGTCCAGGGGTGACAGCTAATGTCCAGGGGTGACAGCTAATGTCCAGGGGTGACACCTAGTGTCCAGGGGTGACAGCTAATGTCCAGGGGTGACACCTAGTGTCCAGGGGTGACAGCTAATGTCCAGGGGTAACAGCTAATGTCCAGGGGGTGACACCTAGTGTCCAGGGGTGACAGCTAATGTCCAGGGGTGACAGCTAATGTCCAGGGGGGACAGCTAATGTCCAGGGGTGACAGCTAATGTCCAGGGGTAACAGCTAATGTCCAGGGGTGACAGCTAATGTCCAGGGGTAACAGCTAATGTCCAGGGGTGACACCTAGTGTCCAGGGGTGACAGCTAATGTCCAGGGGTAACAGCTAATGTCCAGGGGTGACACCTAGTGTCCAGGGGTGACAGCTAATGTCCAGGGGTGACAACTAATGTCCAGGGGTGACACCTAGTGTCCAGGGGTGACAGCTAATGTCCAGGGGTGACAGCTAATGTCCAGGGGTAACAGCTAATGTCCAGGGGTGACACCTAGTGTCCAGGGGTGACAGCTAATGTCCAGGGGTAACAGCTAATGTCCAGGGGTGACAGCTAGTGTCCAGGGGTGACAGCTAATGTCCAGGGGTAACAGCTAATGTCCAGGGGTGACAGCTAGTGTCCAGGGGTGACAGCTAATGTCCAGGGGTAACAGCTAATGTCCAGGGGTGACACCTAGTGTCCAGGGGTGACAGCTAATGTCCAGGGGTGACAGCTAATGTCCAGGGGTAACAGCTAATGTCCAGGGGTGACACCTAGTGTCCAGGGGTGACAGCTAATGTCCAGGGGTGACACCTAGTGTCCAGGGGTGACAGCTAATGTCCAGGGGTAACAGCTAATGTCCAGGGGTGACACCTAGTGTCCAGGGGTGACAGCTAATGTCCAGGGGTGACAGCTAATGTCCAGGGGTGACAGCTAGTGTCCAGGGGTGACAGCTAATGTCCAGGGGTGACAGCTAATGTCCAGGGGTAACAGTTAATGTCCAGGGGTGACACCTAGTGTCCAGGGGTGACAGCTAATGTCCAGGGGTAACAGCTAATGTCCAGGGGTGACAGCTAGTGTCCAGGGGTGACAGCTAATGTCCAGGGGTGACAGCTAATGTCCAGGGGTGACAGCTAATGTCCAGGGGTGACACCTAGTGTCCAGGGGTGACAGCTAATGTCCAGGGGTGACAGCTAATGTCCAGGGGTAACAGTTAATGTCCAGGGGTGACACCTAGTGTCCAGGGGTGACAGCTAATGTCCAGGGGTAACAGCTAATGTCCAGGGGTGACAGCTAATGTCCAGGGGTGACAGCTAATGTCCAGGGGTGACAGCTAGTGTCCAGGGGTGACAGCTAATGTCCAGGGGTGACAGCTAATGTCCAGGGGTGACAGCTAGTGTCCAGGGGTGACAGCTAATGTCCAGGGGTAACAGCTAATGTCCAGGGGTGACAGCTAGTGTCCAGGGGTGACAGCTAGTGTCCAGGGGTGACAGCTAATGTCCAGGGGTAACAGCTAATGTCCAGGGGTGACAGCTAGTGTCCAGGGGTGACAGGTAATGTCCAGGGGTGACAGCTAATGTCCAGGGGTGACAGCTAGTGTCCAGGGGTGACATCTAATGTCCAGGGGTGACAGCTAATGTCCAGGGGTGACAGCTAGTGTCCAGGGGTAACAGCTAATGTCCAGGGGTGACAGCTAATGTCCAGGGGTGACAGCTAGTGTCCAGGGGTAACAGCTAATGTCCAGGGGTGACAGCTAGTGTCCAGGGGTGACAGCTAATGTCCAGGGGTAACAGCTAATGTCCAGGGGTGACAGCTAGTGTCCAGGGGTGACAGCTAATGTCCAGGGGTGACAGCTAATGTCCAGGGGTGACACCTAGTGTCCAGGGGTGACAGCTAATGTCCAGGGGTGACAGCTAATGTCCAGGGGTGACAGCTAGTGTCCAGGGGTGACAGCTAATGTCCAGGGGTAACAGCTAATGTCCAGGGGTAACAGCTAGAGGTGAACCCAAATTCCGTCTCTATCTCTTTAATTTAAAGAGACATTCCAAGCAAAGCCGGCGCTTTTCTCCCTCTTTCCTAAATGTCAGGGGGGCGTGTCTTTTTATCACCAACAGTTTGCATTTCATGATAAGCCCTAGTCAGTTCGCTCCCTTCTGCTGGCTCATCATACACAATCCCTTCAATAAATGACATATAGAAAGAGAGAAATGGGCAGAAGGTCTTGTAAGAAGGAGGGAAGAAAGAAAGAAAAGAGAGAAAGATAGATGGAGAGAACAAAGGAAGGAATGTGAAACAGAAAAGGAAGGAATGTGAAACAGAAAAGGAAGGAATGTGAAACAGGAACCTGAATAAATGTAAAAAAAGAAAGCAGGAGGGACATTGAAACAAAGAGAAAATCGGAGGAAATATAGAAAAGAGGGAAAGAAGGAGAGAACAAAGGAAGGAATGTGAAACTGGAAACGGAAGGAAGGTGAAAAAGAGAAGGAAGGGAGGAATGTGGACAAGGAGAATAAGAAGGGGAACATGGAACCGAGAGAACATGAAAGGAATGTGAAAAAGAAAGAAAGAGGGACATTGAAAGAAAGAGAAAACTGGAGGGAATATAGAAAAGAGAAAGATAGATGGAGATAACAAAGGAAGGAATGTGAAACGGAAAGGAGGAATGTGGACAATGAAAAAAGAACGAGAACATGGAACCGAGAGAACATGAAAGTAATGTAAAAAAGAAAGAAGAAGGGACATTGAAAGAAAGAGAAAACCGGGGATATATAGAAAAGAGAGAGAAAGATAGATGGAGAGAACAAAGGATGCAATATGTGAAACAGGAAATGGAAGGAATGTGAAACAGAGAATAGAAGGAATGTGAAACAGAAAAGGGAAGGGAGGAATGTGGACAATGAAAAAAAGGAGTACATGGAACTGAGAGAACATGAAAGGAATGTAAAAAAGAAAGAAGGAGGGATATTGAAAGAAAGAGAAAACTGGAGGGAATTGGAAAAAGAGATAGATAGATAGATAGATAGATAGATAGATAGATAGATAGATAGAACAAAGGACGGAAGGTGAAACAGAGAAGGAAGGGAGGAATGTGAAACAGAGAAGGAAGGGAGGAATGTGAAACAGAGAAGGGAAGGGAGGAATGTGAAACAGAGAGGGAAGGGAGGAATGTGAAACAGAGAAGGAAGGGAGGAATGTGAAACAGAGAAGGGAAGGGAGGAATGTGAAACAGAGAGGGAAGGGAGGAATGTGAAACAGAGAAGGGAAGGGAGGAATGTGAAACAGAGAGGGAAGGGAGGAATGTGAAACAGAGAGGGAAGGGAGGAATGTGAAACAGAGAGGGAAGGGAGGAATGTGAAACAGAGAAGGAAGGGAGGAATGTGAAACAGAGAAGGGAAGGGAGGAATGTGAAACAGAGAGGGAAGGGAGGAATGTGAAACAGAGAAGGGAAGGGAGGAATGTGAAACAGAGAGGGAAGGGAGGAATGTGAAACAGAGAGGGAAGGGAGGAATGTGAAACAGAGAAGGAAGGGAGGAATGTGAAACAGAGAAGGGAAGGGAGGAATGTGAAACAGAGAGGGAAGGGGAGGAATGTGAAACAGAGAGGGGAAGGGAGGAATGTGAAACAGAGAGGGAAGGGAGGAATGTGAAACAGAGAGGGAAGGGAGGAATGTGAAACAGAGAAGGAAGGGAGGAATGTGAAACAGAGAAGGGAAGGGAGGAATGTGAAACAGAGAGGGAAGGGAGGAATGTGAAACAGAGAAGGGAAGGGAGGAATGTGAAACAGAGAGGGAAGGGAGGAATGTGAAACAGAGAGGGAAGGGAGGAATGTGAAACAGAGAAGGAAGGGAGGAATGTGAAACAGAGAAGGAAGGGAGGAATGTGAAACAGAGAAGGAAGGGAGGAATGTGAAACAGAGAAGGAAGGGAGGAATGTGAAACAGAGAAGGAAGGGAGGAATGTGAAACAGAGAAGGAAGGGAGGAATGTGAAACAGAGAAGGAAGGGAGGAATGTGAAACAGAGAAGGAAGGGAGGAATGTGAAACAGAGAAGGGAAGGGAGGAATGTGGACAATGAAAAAAGAACGAGAACATGGAACCGAGAGAACATGAAAGTAATGTAAAAAAGAAAGAAGAAGGGACATTGAAAGAAAGAGAAAACCGGGGATATATAGAAAAGAGAGAGAAAGATAGATGGAGAGAACAAAGGATGCAATGTGAAACAGGAAATGGAAGGAATGTGAAACAGAGAATAGAAGGAATGTGAAACAGAAAAGGGAAGGGAGGAATGTGGACAATGAAAAAAAGGAGTACATGGAACTGAGAGAACATGAAAGGAATGTAAAAAAGAAAGAAGGAGGGATATTGAAAGAAAGAGAAAACTGGAGGAATTGGAAAAAGAGATAGATAGATAGATAGATAGATAGATAGATAGATAGATAGATAGAACAAAGGACGGAAGGTGAAACAGAGAAGGAAGGGAGGAATGTGAAACAGAGAAGGAAGGGAGGAATGTGAAACAGAGAAGGAAGGGAGGAATGTGAAACAGAGAAGGAAGGGAGGAATGTGAAACAGAGAAGGAAGGGAGGAATGTGAAACAGAGAAGGGAAGGGAGGAATGTGAAACAGAGAAGGAAGGGAGGAATGTGAAACAGAGAAGGGAAGGGAGGAATGTGAAACAGAGAAGGAAGGGAGGAATGTGAAACAGAGAAGGGAAGGGAGGAATGTGAAACAGAGAAGGAAGGGAGGAATGTGAAACAGAGAGGAAGGGAGGAATGTGAAACAGAGAAGGAAGGGAGGAATGTGAAACAGAGAAGGAAGGGAGGAATGTGAAACAGAGAGGGAAGGGAGGAATGTGAAACAGAGAAGGAAGGGAGGAATGTGAAACAGAGAAGGAAGGGAGGAATGTGAAACAGAGAAGGGAAGGGAGGAATGTGAAACAGAGAAGGAAGGGAGGAATGTGAAACAGAGAAGGGAAGGGAGGAATGTGAAACAGAGAGGGAAGGGAGGAATGTGAAAAAGAAGGAAGGAAGGATAGAATGTGAAACAGAGAAGGAAGGGAGGAATGTGAAACAGAGAGGGAAGGGAGGAATGTGAAACAGGGAGGGAAGGGAGGAATGTGAAAAAGAAGGAAGGAAGGATAGAATGTGAAACAGAGAAGGAAAGGAGGAATGTGAAACAGAGAAGGAAGGGAGGAATGTGAAACAGAAAAGGGAAGGGAGGAATGTGAAACAGAGAGGGAAGGGAGGAATGTGAAACAGAGAAGGAAGGGAGGAATGTGAAAAAGAAGGAAGGAAGGATAGAATGTGAAACAGAGAAGGAAAGGAGGAATGTGAAACAGAGAAGGAAGGGAGGAATGTGAAACAGAGAAGGAAGGGAGGAATGTGAAACAGAGAAGGAAGGGAGGAATGTGAAACAGAGAAGGAAGGGAGGAATGTGAAACAGAGAAGGAAGGGAGGAATGTGAAACAGAGAAGGAAGGGAGGAATGTGAAACAGAGAGGGAAGGGAGGAATGTGAAACAGGGAGGGAAGGGAGGAATGTGAAAAAGAAGGAAGGAAGGATAGAATGTGAAACAGAGAAGGAAAGGAGGAATGTGAAACAGAGAAGGAAGGGAGGAATGTGAAACAGAAAAGGGAAGGGAGGAATGTGAAACAGAAAAGGGAAGGGAGGAATGTGAAACAGAGAGGGAAGGGAGGAATGTGAAAAAGAAGGAAGGAAGGATAGAATGTGAAACAGAGAAGGAAGGGAGGAATGTGAAACAGAGAGGGAAGGGAGGAATGTGAAACAGAGAGGGAAGGGAGGAATGTGAAACAGAGAGGGAAGGGAGGAATGTGAAACAGAGAAGGAAGGGAGGAATGTGAAAAAGAAGGAAGGAAGGATAGAATGTGAAACAGAGAAGGAAGGGAGGAATGTGAAACAGAGAAGGAAGGGAGGAATGTGAAACAGAGAGGGAAGGGAGGAATGTGAAACAGAGAGGGAAGGGAGGAATGTGAAAAAGAAGGAAGGAAGGATAGAATGTGAAACAGAGAAGGAAAGGAGGAATGTGAAACAGAGAAAGAAAGGAGGAATGTGAAACAGAGAAGGAAAGGAGGAATGTGAAACAGAAGGAATGTGAAACAGAGAAGGAAAGGAGGAATGTGGACAAGGAGAAAAAGAAGGGGAACATGGAACCGAGAGAACATGAAAGCAATGTAAAAAAAGAAAGAAGGAGGTTCTCTACTGAATAAACTTCTTGTTACAGACATAAAGTGGAGCTAAATTTCCCTGAATTTAAAGCCAGCAAATGAACCATTGAAGTAGTTGTAATCCCTCCATTAGCCCATCGCACCATCCAGCGCATTAACAAACGCCAGCGATTGATCTGTGTATCTTTGCGTCAATCAGCCGGGAAATTGTCCCTGCTAATGTCTCCCCTCCGCCCCTCGGGGACGCGCCGGGTGATCCGGATGCCCTCCTCGGGCTCACGTACAGCGCCATCCTGCAAGGTTACTTGTAATCCTCCCGCACACACTGCGCTCTCCTGCACATATATTAGAGGCCCAGATTGATCTGTGTGCACACCCTCCATCTATCTTCCCCATAAAGAAAGGAAAATATGGGAGAAGCTTTCCTGGATTTAGAATATTAATGCTGTCCTCTGCCTTCCTCTTCCCATACTGTGCATCTAGCAGCCATACAGAGGATACAGGAGGAGAAGAGCTTACACTCTATTAGGGTATAAGGGAGGATACAGGAGGAGAAGAGCTTACACTCTATTAGGGTATAAGGGAGGATACAGGAGGAGAAGAGCTTACACTCTATTAGGGTATAAGGGAGGATACAGGAGGAGAAGAGCTTACACTCTATTAGGGTATAAGGGAGGATACAAAAGGAGAAGAGCTTACACTCTATTAGGGTATAAGGGAGGATACAGGAGGAGAAGAGCTTACACTCTATTAGGGTATAAGGGAGGATACAAAAGGAGAAGAGCTTACACTCTATTAGGGTATAAGGGAGGATACAGGAGGAGAAGAGCTTACACTCTATTAGGGTATAAGGGAGGATACAGAAGGAGAAGATCTTACAATCTATTAGGGTATAAGGGAGGATACAGGAGGAGAAGAGCTTACACTCTATTAGGGTATAAGGGAGGATACAAAAGGAGAAGAGCTTACACTCTATTAGGGTATAAGGGAGGATACAGGAGGAGAAGAGCTTACACTCTATTAGGGTATAAGGGAGGATACAAAAGGAGAAGAGCTTACACTCTATTAGGGTATAAGGGAGGATACAGAAGGAGAAGAGCTTACAATCTATTAGGGTATAAGGGAGGATACAGGAGGAGAAGAGCTTACACTCTATTAGGGTATAAGGGAGGATACAAAAGGAGAAGAGCTTACACTCTATTAGGGTATAAGGGAGGATACAGGAGGAGAAGAGCTTACACTCTATTAGGGTATAAGGGAGGATACAGGAGGAGAAGAGCTTACACTCTATTAGGGTATAAGGGAGGATACAGGAGGAGAAGAGCTTACACTCTATTAGGGTATAAGGGAGGATACAGGAGGAGAAGAGCTTACACTCTATTAGGGTATAAGGGAGGATAAAGAAAGAGAAGAGCTTACACTCTATTAGGGTATAAGGGGGGATACAGAAGGAGAAGAGCTTACACTCTATTAGGGTATAAGGGAGGATAAAGAAAGAGAAGAGCTTACAATCTATTAGGGTATTAGGGAGGATACAGGAGGAGAAGAGCTTACACTCTATTAGGGTATAAGGGAGGATAAAGAAAGAGAAGAGCTTACACTCTATTAGGGTATAAGGGAGGATAAAGGAGGAGAAGAGCTTACACTCTATTAGGGTATAAGGGAGGATACAGGAGGAGAAGAGCTTACACTCTATTAGGGTATAAGGGAGGATACAGGAGGAGAAGAGCTTACATTCTATTAGGGTATAAGGGAGGATACAGAAGGAGAAGAGCTTACACTCTATTAGGGTATAAGGGAGGATACAGAAGGAGAAGAGCTTACAATCTATTAGGGTATAAGGGAGGATACAGGAGGAGAAGAGCTTACACTCTATTAGGGTATAAGGGAGGATACAGGAGGAGAAGAGCTTACACTCTATTAGGGTATAAGGGAGGATAAAGAAAGAGAAGAGCTTACACTCTATTAGGGTATAAGGGGGGGTACAAGAGGAGAAGAGCTTACAATCTATTAGGGTATTAGGGAGGATACAGGAGGAGAAGAGCTTACACTCTATTAGGGTATAAGGGAGGATAAAGAAAGAGAAGAGCTTACACTCTATTAGGGTATAAGGGGGGATACAAGAGGAGAAGAGCTTACACTCTATTAGGGTATAAGGGAGGATACAGGAGGAGAAGAGCTTACACTCTATTAGGGTATAAGGGAGGATACAGAAGGAGAAGAGCTTACAATCTATTAGGGTATAAGTATTAGTGTATATAAACAAACAAACAAAACTCAGCTAATCAGCATTAATACATAATATAAAGATAACGTATACTTGTATACAATAAACATAACACAGCAGAATACTACATACTATACATTATCTATCATGTCTATACTCTCAATGATTACTCAGTGCAGATACATCAGGTTACAGATCAGGGGTTAGGTGCCATCATTATGCAGAGCAGTAACACATTAAACACCATCATAGATCTGAATCATCAGAGTCGTCCTGCCTGCCAGTCACTTCCATATCAGAGTCTATCGGGTCTATAGCTGCTGGTGACTTTTTCTTAGTCGGTGGGTCCTCCTCTGACCCCGAGTCACATTCTCTGGCTATACGCTTTAACTCTTGTTCCAGCTCCATAGTATCGTGCCTAGAAATATCTGCACCTGACTCAGACAGTATGTTATATCGGTTAGATGTAACTATCACTGCTGTATCCGTTCTTCCCTTGGACTTTTTCCCTGGCTTTTGGACTAAGGACCATGCGCCCTCCGGTCTGCGGGTGGACTTGTCTTTTATTTTCCCTCTCTTATCACCAGGGGCGTTACTATCTGCAGAAGAGGCTGGAGCAGGGCAATGGGCCATAGCAGGGGAAGGGGCTACAGGGGAAGATGGGCTATCAGCTTGCTCTGGTGCTGGCTGTGGGATGGTGGCCACAGGCTGTGGGGTTACACCTGTCTGATCTCTTATCTCAGTTGTCTCAGACCCTGGCCTTGTTACTATCTGCCCAGACATCAGAGCCTCCTCCTCTGTAACCTCACCTGATGCCTCCAGCTCCTCCGCAGCCTGGCTATAGAGGTTATGGAAGGCCTCCGAGCAGTCCTTATGGTAGTGACCCATCTGACCACACAAGTTACACCGGACATTTGTGCACATGGCGCTGGTGTGACCAATCTCCCCGCACAGGTTACACTTCACTACAGTACACACTCCGGCCACATGACCGGCCTTCCCACACTTAAAGCACAAGCGTGGCTGACCGGCATAGAAACACACCCCCCTCTCACGGCTGATAAAGAAGGAGTTGGGCAAATGTAAGGTAACATTACTGTGCTGCCTGAGCTTCACCAGCACCCTCCAGCCTCCGGTCAGATCCCATCATCATCAAGACACTTTGTCAGGTCAGACACCATATCACAATGTCTCCTCAGCCATATCACAATATCCTGCAGGGGGGGGGGGGGGGGGGGGGACGGACTCATTCCAGAACAAAATATTAACGCTGACAGTGCCCGGGATAAGGATAAACTGGTCTCATCCCTCAGCGCCCCTAAACATTGTTACCCCTGCCCAGAACCTGTCCAAGCTGGACATGAGCTTGAAGCTTATATCGTATCCCTGCCTGTCCGGGAGGTTTATGACGGCCAATATATCTGCGGGTATGAACCCCATCTGGTTACACAGGAGCTCCCGGATCACATGTCTCCTGTCTGGCAGATCTTCCTTTGCCCCCTTATTCTTAAATCTTACCACATTCCTCCTCTTAAATGCCTGACCGGTGTAATGTAAGCCGGGGCTAAAAGATGGGGCACCACGGCTCCAGGCATTCTGAGGAGGAGCGTGGCCAGATGCATTGCCAGTATTATCACTGCGGGGTCTGGATTGCGGGGGACCCGCTACCTGTGGTCGGTCACCTGTGGGAGGAAAAACATTATTAGTACATGCAGACGATTCAGTCCCATTACTATCAGGGACCGCAGGCTGTTCATTGTCCCAAACAGATTGCAATGCATTGGGACTTGCTTGCTTATTTCCTCGATTGGGGGACAGTTCAGAGGTGTCACTATGTCCCGGATGTGACCCCAGGGTTGCAATTTGGGGGGTCTCTCCAACTTCCATAGTGTCACTGGCTGCATCACATCCATTCTCAGGCTGAGTTCATTGCTATTCAGGGATTGCTCACTGCTGCCCCCTAGGGGTGGCTGGCTTACTTGGTTGCCATCATGAAAAGGGGCAGAATCTTGCAGCACTGGGGTCCTGTACAGCAGATCCTGTGAGGATATCTCCTGCTCTGATGGTGAGGGGGTGGCTGGGCTGGGTTCAGGTATCTGTCTGTGTTTTAAGAGCTTCTGAGACTCCTCAAACCGATCCAGGTTCTTGTATCTCTCTGCCATGGGCCCCATTTGTTTCTCAAGTGTCTCAATGTCTCTAACAATTGTAGCAAGCTCTGTGTGGGGACTCTGTAACATGACATCACATCACAGGCGGCCGCTCTACCGGGGTTTGCTGCCTTCATTGCATTAATTTCCTCTATTTGTCTTTGCAGCTCTGTCCTGGATGCTCTTAAGCTGTTCATGTTGTTTACTAAAGCTGGAATCTTGTCTGCAAGCTGCAGCTCTGGTGAGCGCTCTGTCTCTTTAAGACTTGCCTTACTCCCTGGCTTTCCTGCTGGGTCTTTGAATGTCTCTGCTGCCCCAGTCCTGGGAGACTTGTGGCCATTTGCCCCCAGCTCAGCATCTGCATTGTCTGATAACTTCTCAGATTTATGTCCAGTGGCAGATTTAGCAGATTTCCCCCCAGTTATGGGGTCACCGGTGGCCGGCTGGGTCTTGGATCGCAGGGCTCGGGACTCTCGGCTCACACACACATTCTGCTGCAGGTTTTCCTGCATTGTCAGTCTTTCCAAAGATGTCCTCCTCAGCTTGTGCTGCTTCCCACTGCCGGCCTGAGCTGGCTGCTGAGTGTCCATCACATCCTGGATCAGCACAGTCACTTTGCTGGGGCTGCCGCCCTCCCTCCCTCCATTACATGCTGCACACAGACACTGCTACACGGCCCATCATTATTATCCATCACTTCCATTCCAGCTTCACTTACTTTACTGTAACTTTCTTCCATAAAGACTCTTCCACCTTCATTGTAATCCACCGCGGTCAGCTGGTCAGCAGCATATTCAGTAGCCAGAGGGTCTCTAACATGGACTCCAGATTCAGACCCAGAAGCCTGGAGCTCACCTGGGGAGCGACCCCACCCAAGGCAGCCAGGCCCTGGGCTAGAGCCAGACATTCACAGCACCTGCAGAGAGCTCACTCACACACCTCCTCCCACCTTAACGATCTATTAGGGTATAAGGGAGGATACAGGCGGAAAAGAGCTTACACTCTATTAGGGTATAAGGGAGGATACAGAAGGAGAAGAGCTTACACTCTATTAGGGTATAAGGGAGGATACAGAAGGAGAAGAGCTTACACTCTATTAGGGTATAAGGGAGGATACAGAAGGAGAAGAGCTTACACTCTATTAGGGTATAAGGGAGGATACAGAAGGAGAAGAGCTTACACTCTATTAGGGTATAAGGGAGGATACAGAAGGAGAAGAGCTTACACTCTATTAGGGTATAAGGGAGGATACAGAAGGAGAAGAGCTTACACTCTATTAGGGTATAAGGGAAGATACAGAAGGAGAAGAGCTTACACTCTATTAGGGTATAAGGGAGGATACAGGAGGAGAAGAGCTTACACTCTATTAGGGTATAAGGGAGGATACAGGAGGAGAAGAGCTTACACTCTATTAGGGTATAAGGGAGGATACAGGAGGAGAAGAGCTTACACTCTATTAGGGTATAAGGGAGGATACAGAAGGAGAAGAGCTTACACTCTATTAGGGTATAAGGGAGGATACAGAAGGAGAAGAGCTTACACTCTATTAGGGTATAAGGGAGGATACAGAAGGGGAAGAGCTTACACTCTATTAGGGTATAAGGGAGGATACAGAAGGAGAAGAGCTTACACTCTATTAGGGTATAAGGGAGGATACAGAAGGAGAAGAGCTTACAATCTATTAGGGTATAAGGGAGGATACAGAAGGAGAAGAGCTTACACTCTATTAGGGTATAAGGGAGGATACAGGAGGAGAAGAGCTTACAATCTATTAGGGTTTAAGGGAGGATACAGAGGGAGAAGAGCTTACACTCTATTAGGGTATAAAGGAAGATACAGAAGGAGAAGAGCTTACAATCTATTAGGGTAATTAGGTGGGTGTGGTCACACACTGTGAGAGCCAGAGCACACAACTGCTCCTAATTACCTGAGGCCTGTGAAGCCTGGGCTTTCCTGGGAGTGCCTCCCCAGGCAGCATGGATGATTCCGGGGGTGAGTCGCGCCGGTACCCCCGAAGGAATATTAAACCTCCGGATCCCGGGACTGCTTCCACTAGCGGCGCTAGTAACACCACGGTGCCCCAGCCCGGTGAGAGTTTGTCAGCTTTTCGCAGCCGTGTGTGCAGTAATTTGTGCATGGTGGCGAAGGAGGAGGAGAAGCTGTGCAAGATGAAAATCTCATTAAAGAAAAAGAAAATGGACACCAGCAAGGTTCGGGGACTGGATCGGCGGGCAAGTAAAGCAGACTTAGCTGAGCTTGAATCAGCATGCCGGCAGCAGGAAAAGCTTGTTTCGTCCCTTAAAGCAAGCAGTGGGGCCTTTAAAGAAAAATATAAAAACGAGGAGCGATTTAAGTCCATGCAGCGCTCAGGCCCCACTGTGAAGGAGGAAGAGGCCGACCATGTGGATGAGACCCCGATGGTGGAGGATTCTCCAGCTGTACCTCCACCCAAAGTTGCAGCAGTAGCAGAGCCGGGAGCCCCGGAACCAGCATTGGAAGACTTTCTTGCTGAGGCAACACATCAGGAGTGCGTGACATCGCTGGGCATCCAGGAAGCCCCTACTGGAGCAGATCTTCCAGAGGACAGCCGCCAGCCTGAGGAGCCCATGCCAGCTAAGGACAACGTCCATCTGTCCAGCCAACCTGCGGAGCGCGCCATAGGCGCTGTGTCAGGGGGTATAGAAGACTGTGGCGCTCCTTGCTCTGAAAAGGGTGAGGTGGCGCCAGCCGTAAGTACCATCCTGGCACCCATCCGGGTTCCTGGGTGCGCCGAACTTGGTGGGCCTGGGGCCATGGGTGACTCACCCGCAGGTTTGGGTCTTGCTGGCAGGGCTTCTATTGTTTCTGCTTCAGCTGGTTTGGGTGCTGTTACTGATGTTGTTGCTCCTGTTACTGCTGCTGTGTCTGGGGTTGAGTCCACAGGGGTTAATTCTATTGTTGGACTTTCTGATGTGACTGATGCTGTGACTGCTGCTGATGTTGTGACTGTCCCCTCACCTGCACCTCTGGTGGACTATAAGAAGACTGTGCCACCTAATGCTGGGGCCCCTGCTGTCCGCCCTGCCCTGTATTTTATCCAGCGAGGTGGCACAGGGAGTAGGGCCAATAATGCTGTTGGTGCTGCAGTGCAGTCCCCTGTGTCCTATGCCCAGGTTGCCAGGCGTGGTGGAGAAGCTGCTGGTGAAAGGGCATCTGTGCCCAGTGAGGCCAACGCCCCTGCCAGCGGATTCAATAGGCGCAACCTGGTCCAGCTTAGGTGGGAGGGGGAGGGGCCAGTTATCACCCGGCGGGCGGTGGTGGATCTCATCCTTGGCATGGGATTCGCAGCCGCAGACATTTTTGCCCTGATCAGTCCAGTGGGGAGCGCAGAACATGACTTGAGTTTCGTCAGACCAGAAGGGATGGATTTATTTTGGGAGCGGTACGAGCTGCTGAAGCAAGACCCTGCCTGGAAGGGGTTAACTCCCATCCAGGTCTCCAGACAGCAGCTCGTGAAAAATGTTACCATACTGGTTAGAAATGAGTCCATTCCCCCTTCTGATTTGACCGTCTGGCTGAAGCGTTATGGTGATGTTCTCACTCCCCTGAAGAAGATCCTAGACGATCGGGATATCTGGACTGGGGGCTGGTCAGTGACCCTGAGGCTCCACAGGAATGGCAACCAGGTCACCCACTTGCCATCTTCTGCCTATATTGGCCGTGACCGGCTGACCATCTTTTATCCTGGTCAGCCCAAGGTTTGCCATAAATGTGGGGCCAAGGGTCACTTCAGCTCCTCCTGCTCGCTTCTTAGGTGCTCGTTGTGCCAGGGCTTGGGACACTTGGCTAAGGACTGCAATACAATCCGATGTAATCTATGTAACCAGCTCGGCCACCCTTATAGTCAGTGTCCTGAGGCCTGGCACAACCTGGACAGGGAAGTGGTGCAGGAAATGCTGCGGCTGGATAGGGAGGAACATTCCCATGCTGTCCCGTCTACAGTCCCTCCCCCCACTCAGCTGGGGGTTCCTGAGGCCCCTGCGCCTGCTCCTGTACCATCTGCAGGGGCCCCTAAGGTGAATCCACAGTCTGCCCCCAAGTCAGCAACCACCAATGTAAGATCTAGTAATTTAATAGCTGAGGCGGCCCGGGGGGCTGGCACTGCAAGTACCAAGGGGGTCCCAGTAATTGTGGCCCCTGCTGTAAAACCTCGCAGGCTGGGGCTAGGTGATCCTGATCCTGCACCCCCTTCTGAGCAGGGTGGGAGTTCAGATCCCAAGACAGCGTGGTCTGGACTCTCCCCCGAGGATCAGGATTACCTTGCTCTCAGGTTTGCTACCAAAAAGAAAAGAAAAAAGGACAATGGAGTGCCAGAACCGGGGAAGAGCCACGGGGTGCAGCTCTTCAACCGGTTTGAGGTACTTTCTGAGGACTCAATAGAGATTTCTTCTTTTGATTCTGAGGCCTCAGATATGGAGGAGGAAACACCAGTCTCCTCCAGTAAGCGTGAGGGATCCGATAGTGAGGGCGGAGGGAAGGCTAAGAGACATTCTCCCGAATGACTCTGGTGGCAGTTCCCCCTCTGATAAAGGTGGCAACCATTAATGTTGCCAGCATTAAATCTGTAAGCGCTCGTTTTATGGCCTTATTTTTTCTCAGCCAGTTTGATGCTGACATTTTATTTTTGCAGGAGACCAGATTGGCCAGTCTGGCCGACCTTCACGCTGTGAAGCGGGAGTGGAGGCACGGACCCTCTTTTTGGTCTCTTGCGGCCGAGCCTTACAGCGGAGTGGCAGTGCTTTTTAAAACCGACATGGTAACTTGCCGGCGGGTCATTGAGGTGGAGATCGGGAGGTGCATGGTCTTGGACGTCATTGTAAGGGGGCAGGACCTGCGCCTAATAAATATCTATGGACCCCAAACTAAGTGGGACAGGAAATGCCTCCTTACAAAGATCAAGCCGTTCCTTTTTACGGCCCGGCCAGTAGTCTTTGGAGGTGATTTTAACACCGTGACTAGGCCCATGGACAGGAGAGGCTTCAAAGGCAAGCTGGGCTGCGATAGTCTCTTTTTGAATAGCATGGTTAGAGAGGCAGGTCTGGAAGATGTGCACATTAAGCACTCCCCAGACCTCACGGGCTTCACTTTTCAGTGAGGTAGCAGTCAGAGTAGAATAGACAGGTTTTTTTTGAAGGAGGGCTCGGCTTCTCAGCCTCCGCGGCTGCAGGCGGTCGAGTTCTCCGATCACCTTTTGCTATCGATGGTCTTGAATGCCTCTGATACACCCCCTAGAGGAAGGGGCATCTGGAGGATGAATTCGGCTCTCCTTGAGGAGGAGGGGGTAAGACAATATTTTGAGGATTTTTTTCAGGCACAGGTTTCCATTAAGGATTTTTGCAGCAGCAGGTCTGAGTGGTGGGAGCTGACCAAAATGAGAATTGCTGGGCTTTTCAGGGGCCTAGGAAAAAGAAAACAGCTTAATAAATACATTGCCTACCAGCGCTTGCGGAGGAAACTTGACATCCTTGTCTCGAATGGTGGAGATCAAGGGGCAATCTCTGAAGTCAAGCTTCTCCTCAGGAAGTGTCAGTATGACCGGCATGCTTCTCTGGTTCTGGAAAGGGATTATGGGAAATACCACTCACCCGATCCCTATCAGAATTGCAGACAGGCTGCAGCTCTCAAGACTGTCCTTGGTCTGAAGGATAGCACAGGTTCCCTGGTAAGATCTAAATCTGGGATCCTGGAGATTATTAGGTCCTTTTATGCTGACCTCCTGGGCAGAAAGGTTCTTGACCGGGCAAAGATGGAAAGTTTCCTGGATTCTACTCCAGGATTGGAAAATGGTGACCGTTCTATCACTAGCTTGACAGAGCCGGTCACTGCCGATGAGGTGGTAAGTGCGATTGATCACCTTGCCATCAAAAAGTCGCCCGGGTCAGATGGTCTGACAGCTGAATTTTATAAATGTTTTAAGACCATCCTGGCACCACATTTGGTGGAGATCTTTAATTGCTGTCTGGCAGAGGGTTCCCTCCCTCCCTCCATGAGGCACTCGGCTGTGATCCTTCTGTCAAAAGGTAAGGACTCTTCGATGATTGAGAACTGGCGCCCCATCAGCCTTCTCAATGTCGATAGAAAGATACTGGCAAAGATTTTGTTCTGGCGCTTGTCGTCAGTAGCGGAGCAACTGCTTTCCCGTCATCAGCACTGCTCCATCCAAGGTAGAAGCACCTTCTCAGCGGTTTTAGCTGTCCGGGAGGCCTTGGAGCGATGCAGGGCTGCAGGCTGGGGAAAGTACTTGTTGGCGTTAGATCAGGCAAAGGCTTTTGATAGGGTCAATCATGAGTACCTATGGCTGCTTCTTGGTAAGTACGGCCTGCCAGGGCGGTTCATTAATTGGCTACAAACCCTGTATGAAGAGGCTGAGAGCTTCCCTCTTGTTAATGGTTGGGTTGGAAGGCCTTTCAGAGTTGGCTCTGGTGTGCGACAGGGATGCCCCCTGAGTCCCCTACTGTATGTGTTTGCAATCGATCCCTTTATAAGGAGGGTTGAGAGCAGCATGTTATGTGGGGTTCCTCTGGGTGTGCCTGGTAAGCCTCCTCTGAAGGTCATTGCCTATGCTGATGATGTATCTGTGATTGTCTCTGGGACAAATGAGGCAGAGGAGGTGGCCTCTCTAATAGAACAGTATACAGAAGCGTCGGGCTCCAAGGTCAATCATGAGAAGAGTGAAGTTTTCTGGATGGGTGAGGAGGGTGAGGGCTTCGAACTTCCGGACGCCTTCCCAATGCCCCAGCAGGAAATTAAGATCCTTGGCATTAATTTCGGTCCTGGTGATTATGGCCAAAAAAACTGGGAGAGCAGGCTGGAAATTGCCAATGCCAAGGTTGCAGTCTGGAAGAGCTGGAAAATGTCTCTCAGGGAAAGGGTTGACCTTATCAAGACCTACCCGATCCCCATCTTTTTATACGTCAGCTTCGTCTGTGTTTTGCCAGTATCTCTCTACACCAGGGTCTACAGCGTGTTTTTCCAGATGTTATGGGGAAACCGCATGAACCTGGTGAAAAGAAATGTCACTTACCTATCCAGGCGGGAGGGTGGCCTAGGGATGGTCAACCCAGTAGTGTTTTTCTCTCTCTTGTTTCTGAAACATAATTTTGGAAGCATGTTGGCAGAGAGCCCGCCTGGCTGGGTGGGTATTTTCCAGTCCTGGTTTAAGCCCTTCCTGCGAGACTGGGAGAATGGTGGCCGGGTGAAAAGCCCTCGAGTTCCTCAGGCTCAGCTCCCGGCCTATGTTGCCCCGTGCTTGAAAATACTTCGGCAATGGCAATTGACGGCAGAGGACATGAGATCTACTCCGAGGAAGCTTCTGGTGAGTCGGGTCCTGGGTCTGGCTTTTCATGAGCCATTGTCCCTCAGGGATTGCCCAGGCTCCATCATGAGGGAGGGTTTGAGGCTTATTAACTCCTCAAGAATTCCTTTGAAATACCGGGATATAGCCTGGCTCTCCTTCCAAGGAAAACTCTACCTTAGGGGGATCCGGAAGAGTCGCAGCCTGCCAGAGATAATTTGTCTCCGTGAGGAGTGTCAGGATGAGGTGGAGACTATGGACCACTTCCTGCTCCGGTGTCCCTTTAATGTAGATGTGTGTAAACAGGTGGGGTTGGCCCTCGGTGCCCCCTTCTTCTCCCAGCTTTCCTATGCTGAGTGGGTGTATGGAGCATTCAAGAACAGAGGGGATTTTTGTTTGGACACTTTGTATCTAGTTAGTCTAGTGATTCGCTATTTCACGTGGAATGCACGGTGCCAGCTCTGCATTAGGAAGAAAGTCCTCCCTGTCCCGGTGGTGGTGCATGACATCCTGCATGAGGTGGGCAAGATCCAGGTGCTTGAGAGGGACAGGTGGGAACGGGGGGCCTGGCTGAAGGCGTGGAGGAACATCAGGCCTCCTTAGTCCTCATGACTTCCCTCTGGGTGAGCTTTTCTGTCTCTTATCACCCATAGATTTTTTATAACAACGACAGATTTTTGAAGAATGGCTGCGTGCACAGGTGACGGGGTCTCTTAGTCTTCCTGCTGAATTGTGTATAGTGTAGTGTTAGGCTGTAGATAGGATTGTATATACAATAATGGATATTATATGCCGAATTGTTAGGCCTGTTTCTTTTTGTTTAGTTATTATTTATTTTATTTTATTTATTTATTATTGTAACTTTGTATATATTGTATATATTGTATATGATTGCTTGATTTTACTTAATAAAAAAAGATACAATCTATTAGGGTATAAGGGAGGATACAGAGGGAGAAGAGCTTACACCCTATTAGGGTATAAGGGAGGATACAGGAGGAGAAGAGCTTACACTCTATTAGGGTATAAGGGAGGATACAGAAGGAGAAGAGCTTACACTCTATTAGGGTATAAGGGAGGATACAGAAGGAGAAGAGCTTACACTCTATTAGGGTATAAGGGAGGATACAGAAGGAGAAGAGCTTACACTCTATTAGGGTATAAGGGAGGATACAGAAGGAGAAGAGCTTACACTCTATTAGGGTATATCTGGTGTTACCCATCATGCTCTGGGCAAGGTTTGGGGGTCAGGATTGGATGACGATGCTGGCTGGCCATAAATACCCGCGGAGCGCACCCAGCAGTAGCCAGGGGCGGACTGGAGACAAGAATCAGCCCAGAAATTTGCCATGACCAGCCCACGAGCTGCTTTATAGTTACATAGTTAATACGGTGGAAAAAAGACATATGTCCATCAAGTTCAACCAAGGATGTTGTGGAAGTAATTTTTTATTTTATTTTATAGGGGAAGTTATTTATTTTATTTTTTGTTTTATTTTTTTTTTTACTGATATAACCGCTAATAGTAACTGTTATTGTGATATTTTCTTCTAAATAAGCATCTCATCCTTTTTTGAAGCTGTCAGCTGTTGATGCTGTAACAAGCTTCTGTGGGAGGCTATTCCATAGATTTATAGTTCTTATGGTAAAAAACGATTGTCGCCTCCGGAGACTAAATTTCTTTTTTTTCCAATCGAAGGCAGTGTCCCCCTTGTCTTTACCTGAAATAATGTTCCCCATATTTTTTGTATGGGCCATTTATATATTTATACAAGTTAATCATGTCCCCCCTCAATCGTCTCCTCTCAAGACTAAACAGATTTAATTCTCGTAATCTTTCCTCATAACTAAGATCCTTTATTCCTCTTATTAGTTTGGTGGCTCCTCTGCTCCCTTTCCATAGTCAGAGCGTCCTTTCTATGATCGGGAGCCCAGAACTGGACGGCATATTCCAGGTGGGGGCTCGCAAGTGCCTTGTAAAGAGGCAAAATTACTCACCTATCCCGTGATTCCAGGCCTCTATTAATGCAGGATAATATCTTGGTGGCCTTGGAAGCAGCTGCTTGGCATTGCATGCTGTTATTTAGCCTGTGATCTACCAGTTCCCCGGTTAGAGCTCCAAGAACAGGCCCCTCAATAACATTGTAACAAGTGGACCTGGAAGAATTGATGCTGAACTGACTTCAGTTTCTCTTCTGTTCAATCACTTTGCGTGTTGTGAGCTGACATATTAATATATATTAATAACACGTCTATTTCTGTAAGTATTCCGAACGTGCTGCATTTCTCACACATCTGCCTACAACTCCTGCACATCAATATATGTTTATAATGTGACAACTATCACACACCTGCCAGGCGTCCCTGATTTAGAGGCACTGTCCCTCTTTTGAGTTCATTTCCCCCTGTCACTCGTTGTTCTCATTTGTCCCTCTTTGAGGTGTAACATGCAGATCTGCAGCAATAAATGATTCGTTTGCCTATTCAAAGTGTTTCTATTGTTGTAACTGTTACAATGTATCTACTATCCATCCCTCAATGAGGGGGCGTGGCTTCATCCATCCCTCAATGAGGGGGCGTGGCTTCATCCATCCCTCAATGAGGGGGCGTGGCTTCATCCATTCCTCAATGAGGGGTGTGGCTTTATCCATCCCTCAATGAGGGGGTGTGGCTTCATCCATTACTCAATGAGGGGTGTGGCTTTATCCATCCCTCAATGAGGGGGTGTGGCTTCATCCATTCCTCAATGAGGGGGCGTAGCTTCATCCATTCCTCAATGAGGGGGCGTGGCTTCAGGCAGCCTGCAAACAGGAAGTATCTTCTGACTGTGAAGCTCTGCATTCTGGGATTGCTGACCTTTACCTGACCCCAGCTCTGCTCTGTCTGTGCAAAGCACAGCTATAACCTGCCCACTGCACTTTATCCCACTCTCCTCTCCTCAGTATGTGATGCTTCTGAGGCAAGATGATGACGCCCGTATCCTAGAGTCCTGAACAGAGTTGAAGCCCGGTGGGGGAAAAGAATAATAAGTAAGTCACTAAAGGTGCTGGGGAATCATTTTTTTAAGGGTTTGGACTTTTCATTAAATTGTGCTGAAGGTCCAGTTTAAAGCGATCCTTCACTCTGAATAAGAGTCTATCTTATATGTTTCCCACACCCTGTACATACAGATTGCTCACATTAATCCGGACCTTCACCCTAAATAAGAGCCTATCTTATATGTTTCCCACACCCTGTACATACAGATTGCTCACATTAATCCGGACCTTCACCCTGAATAAGAGCCTATCTTATATGTTTCCCACACCCTGTACATACAGATTGCTCACATTAATCAGGACCTTCACCCTGAATAAGAGCCTATCTTATATGTTTCCCACACCCTGTACATACAGATTGCTCACATTAATCCGGACCTTCACCCTGAATAAGAGCCTATCTTATATGTTTCCCACACCCTGTACATACAGATTGCTCACATTAATCAGGACCTTCACCCTGAATAAGAGCCTATCTTATATGTTTCCCACACCCTGTACATACAGATTGCTCACATTAATCAGGACCTTCACCCTGAATAAGAGCCTATCTTATATGTTTCCCACACCCTGTACATACAGATTGCTCACATTAATCAGGACCTTCACCCGGAATAAGAGTCTATCTTATATGTTTCCCACACCCTGTACATACAGATTGCTCACATTAATCCGGACCTTCACCCTGAATAAGAGTCTATCTTATATGTTTCCCACACCCTGTACATACAGATTGCTCACATTAATCCGGACCTTCACCCTGAATAAGAGTCTATCTTATATGTTTCCCACACCCTGTACATACAGATTGCTCACATTAATCCGGACCTTCACCCTGAATAAGAGTCTATCTTATATGTTTCCCACACCCTGTACATACAGATTGCTCACATTAATCCGGACCTTCACCCTGAATAAGAGCATATCTTATATGTTTCCCACACCCTGTACATACAGATTGCTCACATTAATCCGGACCTTCACCCTGAATAAGAGTCTATCTTATATGTTTCCCACACCCTGTACATACAGATTGCTCACATTAATCCGGACCTTCACCCTGAATAAGAGTCTATCTTATATGTTTCACACACCCTGTACATACAGATTGCTCACATTAATCCGGACCTTCACCCTGAATAAGAGTCTATCTTATATGTTTCCCACACCCTGTACATACAGATTGCTCACATTAATCCGGACCTTCACCCTGAATAAGAGCCTATCTTATATGTTTCCCACACCCTGTACATACAGATTGCTCACATTAATCCTGACCCTCACCCCGAATAAGAGCCTATCTTATATGTTTCCCACACCCTGTACATACAGATTGCTCACATTAATCCGGACCTTCACCCTGAATAAGAGCCTATCTTATATGTTTCCCACACCCTGTACATACAGATTGCTCACATTAATCCGGACCTTCACCCTGAATAAGAGCCTATCTTATATGTTTCCCACACCCTGTACATACAGATTGCCCACATTAATCCGAACCTTCACCCTGAATAAGAGCCTATCTTGTATCTTTCCCACACCCTGTACATAGAGATTGCTCACATTAATCCGGACCTTCACCCTGAATAAGAGTCTATCTTATATGTTTCCCACACCCTGTACATACAGATTGCTCACATTAAAAAATCATCCTACCTGCATCTACTGCATGTTATGAGCCTTTAAACATCCAAGATGGCGGCTCATGGAGCATCAGTCAGCCTGCCAACAGAAACAGAAAGTGTGTTCTGACTGTGCTGCTTTGCATTCTGGGATTGCTGACCTTTTCCTGGCCCCAGCTCTGCTCTGTCTGAGCAAAGCACAGCTATAACCTGCCCCCCCTGTACTTTATCCCGCTCTCCTCTCCTCAGTATGTGATGCTTCTGAGTTTTAGATGCTGGGGAATAGTTTCTTAAGGGTTTGGGCTTTTCATTAAATCACGCTGAAGGTCCGGTTTAAGGTAAGTATAGAGGGATTCCAGGGCCTGTCACACTGCGGGGCATCCCACCTCTGCCAGGGAAGGAGGGTCAGTGAATTTATATTGATTCTTCTGTGTCTCAGACATTTGCTGCTATCACAAGCTTTGGAGATCCTGCTTTATAGACTGAAGCTCGGGGTCCAGCTGGAGGGGACCTCACACAGAACTCCATCAGAAGCCCATAATATTATTATTATTATTATTATTAATAATAATAATAATAATAATAATAATAATGTTTATCTATAAAGCGCCATCATCTTTCATAGCACTGTACAATGTGAAATTACAAAACAGGGTAAAGCAACTAACTTATAATACATGGCAGAAAAGCACCAATACACAGCTTACAATCTAAAGAATAACTTCCAACTTTTCAGGGTGGGAAAGAGGGACAATTGTTAAATTAAGCCACGCCCCCTCATTGAGGGATGGATGAAGCCACGCCCCGTCATTTCCCTGATCTGGGGAAAGGACCAAAACCCAGGATAGTGAAAACTATTGACTATCCTGGGTTTTGGTCCACTTTAAAGTGTTATTGAACATTTTGAAATAATGTTACCCACGCTTCCCTTGTGAGCTGTGATTACAGCTCCGTTGTCTCTCACCCGGGGACCTGTGGATTACAAATACATACCTTCCAACTTTTCAGGGTGGGAAAGAGGGACAATTGTTAAATTAAGCCACGCCCCTCTTTGAGGGATGGATGAAGCCACGCCCCCTCATTGAGGGATGGATAGGAAATAGGATGTAACAGTTACAACAATAGAAACACTTTGAATAGACAAATGAATCATTTATTGCTGCAGATCTGCATGTTACACCTCAAAGAGGGACAAATGAGAACAACGAGGGACAGGGGGACACGGACTCAAAAGAGGGACAATATGTAAATGATGCCACAACTCCTCATTGAGGATTGATAAAGCCACCCCCCTCATTGAGGAATGGATGAAGCCACGCCCCATATTGAGGAATGGATGAAGCCACGCCCCCTCATTGAGGGATGGATAGAAGATACAATGTAACAGTAACAACAATAGAAACACTTTGAATAGGAAAATTAATAATTTATTGATGCAGATCTGCATGTTACACCTCAAAGAGTGACAATATGTAATTTAAGCCACACCCCCTCATTGAGGGATGGATAAAGCCACGCCCCCTCATTGAGGAATGGATGAAGCCACGCCCCCTCATTGAGGGATGGATAGGAGATACATTGTAACAGTTACAACAATAGAAACACTTTGAATAGAGAAATTGTCAGGTTTCACTTACCCGTCTCCCGGTCCAGCGGGGTCCCCGATGCTCAGCCGCCCGCTGCGCAGCCACCCGCCCGGCGGCCGCGGCGCGCCCTCTGGCGTCCTGGCTGGCGGGTCCGGCTTCCTTCCTTCTGGTTATACCCTCCACCGGCGCTGCTCTCCGCGCGGCCGCCGGGGGAAAGTTAATTAAAGGGCCAGGTGGGGTGGGGGGAATGCCCTGCAGGGACAGGGCCAATGAGCCCTAAGTGATGTGAGGGCTTCGCCCTCCTCAGGTGTCCAATCTGTGTCAGGATCATAGTTTGCACCAATCACCACACAATTCCCCTGATACCTGGCTCCTATATAAGCTCTCCCCCGTCAGTTCATCAGTGCCTGTTATAGCGCCTAGTACCTAGCCTATCTAGCTTGTCTCTTGATTGATCTGAACTCCTGTTGCCGACCACCGCCTGTATTTGACCATTCTTGATCTGAACTTCCATTGCCGACCACTGCCTGTATTTGACCATTCTTGATCTGAACTCCTGTTGCCGACCACCGCCTGAATTTGACCATCCTCGATCTGAACTTCCGTTGCCGACCACTGCCTGTATTTGACCATTCTTGATCTGAACTCCTGTTGCCGACCACCGCCTGAATTTGACCATCCTCGATCTGAACTTCTGTTGCCGACCACCGCCTGTATTTGACCATTCTTGATCTGAACTCCTGTTGCCGACCACCGCCTGAATTTGACCATCCTCGATCTGAACTTCTGTTGCCGACCACCGCCTGTATTTGACCATTCTTGGTCTGAACTTCCGTTGCCGACCACCGCCTGTATTTGACCATTCTTGACCTGAACTCCCGTTGCCGACCACCGCCTGAATTTGACCATTCTTGACCTGAACTCCCGTTGCCGACCACTGCCTGTATTTGACCATTCTTGATCTGAACTCCTGTTGCCGATCACCGCCTGAATTTGACCATCCTCGATCTGAACTTCTGTTGCCGACCACTGCCTGTATTTGACCATTCTTGATCTGAACTCCTGTTGCCGACCACCGCCTGAATTTGACCATCCTCGATCTGAACTTCCGTTGCCGACCACTGCCTGTATTTGACCATTCTTGATCTGAACTCCTGTTGCCGACCACCGCCTGAATTTGACCATCCTCGATCTGAACTCCTGTTGCCGACCACCGCCTGTATTTGACCATTCTTGACCTGAACTCCCATTGCCGACCACCGCCTGTATTTGACCATTCTTGACCTGAACTCCCGTTGCCGACCACCGCCTGAATTTGACCATCCTCGATCTGAACTTCTGTTGCCGACCTCAGCTCTGATCCTTGACCACGATTTGTCTACACCTATTGTACTGCTGCCTTCTCGGAACTCCCGTTGCCGACCCCTAGCCTGTTTGGACTTCCGTTTTACGCTCCAGCTATTGGGCTCATTCAATACCGCTCCCAGCCACGGGTTCTCCAGACCTCCGAACAGTAAGCCTACATCCTTTGAGCCATTGAAGTCCTGGGGGCAACCGATCCCGGGCAGGCGTATTCTGCGCCCCGGCAAGCGGGGGCTCCTACAGGTGAAGCTGGCTGCGGAGATTGGGGGTCGAGGGCTTACCTAGAGGGCTGGAGTTACCCGAGCGGATCATTGAAGTACCCAGAGCGTGACAGAAATGAATCATTTATTGCTGCAGTTCCGCATGTTACACCTCAAAGATGGACAAAGGAGAACAACGAGGGACAGGGGGGCCATGGACCCAAAAGAAGGACAGTCCCTCCAATCAGGGACACTTATGAGGTATGCAAATAATGTGTGTGTGTGTGTGTGTGTGTGTGTGTGTGTGTGTGTGTGTGTGTGTGTGTGTGCAGTGATGAAAGGTTTCCTGTCCCCCCACCGGGGACTCCACATGATGTTGTTATGTTTTTCCCCTGCTATAACTGTGGAAACAAAGGAAACTTGTGTCAGACAATAGAGAGAAGCCGTCACTACAGGAAATGTAACATCCTCGGAGAGAAGGAAGGTGCAGTAAAGGTAGCGCGCTCCTTCCGGCGGGGGCCCGGCGACAAAGTGGTTACGAGTAACCCCGCGCCTTGATTTCCCAAGATGACGAGAGTTTCTGACAGTGTCTGCCGAAAGAATTTCATTACACAGAGTACACAGAGAGAAGGCGGCGGATTGCGCCGGTGACCACAGGGCCGCACGCCTACTACGGCTTAGTCACATGACCACCGGGCACCTGGGAGTCGGACCCTTCACCTCCCGTAATAAGGAGACGCGTCTCGTCCTGTGTTCCCTCTATTAGCTCAGCTTCAGGTTCAGCTTTCATTAAAAGAAAGAGGATTGAAGATGCTGCAAAGTCCAGGCAACTGGAAAAACGTATAGGCTGATTCATTACTAGCGCCAGGTAGCGACAGATGAGCGTCTGTAGGGCGGATTTCAGAGCGAACGCTATTAGTCGCTGTGCTCGGCCGTGGATCATTGTTTCAGAGCGCCTCAGCCGCTGGCCGGCATTGATGAATGTGATATGTTAGTCTCTATACTACGCTGTATGGGAGCGAACCGTAATGCCAGCTCAGTGCGACTCACACCACATTCATCAAAAAAACAGCCTCACACAGCGCCGGCGCTCATAATCATGTAGTTGTAGCCCATAGAGCCAGAGGCTGTGTGATTAAAGTCTGATTTTGAACATGTATCCACTAGTACCAAAGCAAAAACACATGGAATGACATTGTTATTACATTGTAACATGAACACTTTAATACCAGACATGTGAGGACAATTCTGCATAAATATATTATTAATACAAAAAGTTTTCAAAAATGTCATTTTCTTTCCCAGGAAACATGTCACAAGGTTTGTGTTTTTTTTTTTAGGGAAATCAGGAAATGGATTTAAGGATCGTCCATAGAAATGTATGGGAGACGCCAGGTAGCGAGAGCTAAGACGTGGAGCTCTGCAAGTCTGAATGCCGGCGCTGTATGCAGAGCCTGGGATAATAATGAATCGGACGCTACATGGCGTTGTTCCGTCACCAGATTCGGCTTCATAAATGTGTAATTGCTGCCGTGTCCGGCGTTCACCTGACGCTACCTGGCGCTAGAGCCTCATGAATAAGGCCCTTAGTCTTAGTGCTATTCTACTATCTACTCATTCCCATCATGCTTTGCAGGTACAAGATGTAACTGGCCAGGTCTAGACCAGGGTCTCCCAACCTTTTTTCATGGAGTCCCCCTTTACATTTTGCAATTATCTCAAGTACCATCTCATACCTCCGAAGTGTCCCTCAATTTGGCGGGACTGTCCCGCTTTTGAGTCCATGTCCCCCTGTCCCTCGTTGTTCTCAGTTGTCCCTCTTTGAGGTGTAACATGCAGATCTGCAGCAATAAATGATTCATTTGCATATTCAAAGTGTGTCTATTGTTGTAACTGTTACAATGTATCTCCTATCCATCCCTCAATGAGGGGGCGTGGCTTCATCTATCCCTCATTGAGGGGGTGTGGCTTCATCCATCCCTCAATGAGGGGGTGTGGCTTTATCCATCCCTCAATGAGGGGTGTGGCTTAATTTAACAATTATCCCTTTTTCCCACTCAAGTTGGAAGATATGCTCTACCTATTTATGGGGCATCTAGAATTGGGATGCCCCACCGTGTAAAACTCCTTGGATCTCCCAATCTCACATCTTACAGTGCTTGCCGCATCTCCGCGGCCACATCCCCAACATACCTCTACCTGAAGCCACACCCCTCATTGAGGGATGGATGAAGCCACGCCCCCTCATTGAGAGGTGTATGAAGCCACGCCCCCTCATTGAGAGGTGTATGAAGCCACGCCCCCTCATTGAGGGATGGATGAAGCCACGCCCCCTTATTGAGGGATATATGAAGCCACGCCCCCTCATTGAGGGATGGATAGGAGATACATTGTAACAGTTACAACAATAGAAACACTTTGAATAGGCAAATGAATCATTTATTGCTGCAGATCAGCATGTTACACCTCAAAGAGGGACAATATGTAAATGGAGCCACATCCCCTCATTGAAGGATGGATTAAGCCACGCCCCCTCATTGAGGGATGGATAGAAGCTATGTGTATGTAACAGTTACAACAACAGAAACAGTTTGAATACAGAAATGAATCATTTATTGCTGATCTGCATGTTGCACTATAAAGAGGGACAGTATGTAGATAAAGCCACACCCCCTCATTGAGGGATGGATGAAGCCACACCCCCTCAATGAGGTATAGATGAAGCCACGCCCCCTCATTGAGGGATGGATAGGAGATACATTGTAACAGTTACAACAATAGAAACACTTTGAATAGGCAAATGAATCATTTATTGCTGCAGATCTGCATGTTACACCTCAAAGAGGGACAAATGGGAACAACCAGGGACTCAAAAGAGGGACAGTCCCTCCAAATCAGGGAAACTTAGGAAGTATGGACTGTAGACTAACCCCCCAAAAAGTTCCAAGTAACTTCTTGGAAGCTGGGTCGGGCCCCTGGCAGTGAAGGGGTGGCTGCACGCACCTCTCATATCCTGGGCAGACAATTAAAGCCACTGCGAGGTTAGATCTGCAGCGTCAGCAGGGCGAGAGATGTCAGAAAATGCACAATAATGATTAAAGAGAGGGAGCTCTCTGGGATCTCAGCCCTCCCGGAGCCTCATCTGCTCAATTCATCATTTTAGGGCGTCAGCAATCCGCGTGGCGAGGTCACGTGTGCGCTGCGCAGGAACGCGCCGGGTGCTGGCTAAGGGATAGTAAAGCGCAAATACCCGCAATGGAAATGGCTTTAAAGGGAGAGGTTGTCTTGTAACCATGGCAACAGCACAAACTGCACAAACTGACACAATCATAGACGTTCTGTATGTGCAGCACATTATTCCGCGTGGTCAGAGAAGCAGATTGGACGAGAGCTGCGCCTGGGCCGTGGGCTCGTTAGACATGGACTCAAAAGTGGGACTGTCCCTCTTTTGAGTCCATGTCCCCCTGTCCCTCGTTGTTCTCATTTGTCCCTCTTTGAGGTGTAACATGCAGATCTGCAGCAATAAATGATTCATTTGCCTATTCAAAGTGTTTCTATTGTTGTAACTTTTACATCCTATCTCCTATCCATCCCTCAATGAGGGGGCGTGGATTCATCCATCCCTCAATGAGGGGGAGTGGCTTCGTCCATCCCTCAATGAGGGGGCGTGGCTTCATCCATGCCTCAATGAGGGGGTGTGGCTTCATTCATTCCTCAATGAGGGGGTGTGGCTTCATCCATTCCTCAACGAGGGGGGCGTGGCTTCATTTACATATTGTCCCTATTACATATTGCGCCTGTGCCGTGGGCTCGTTAGACAGATAGGAATAAAGTTTCAGGCAGTGGGGCATCGCAAACCGGGGTACGCCAGGGGGACGGACCAAAACCCAGGATAGTGAAAAAACCCCGGGTTTTGGTCCACTTTAAAGCGGACCTTCACCATGATTTATTGAAAAGCCCAAACCCTTATAAAACGATTCCCCAGCATCTAAAATTAATATATTTTAAGGTTTTAGTCACTTACTTATTCTTTCCCCCACTGGGCTGCAACTCTGTTCAGAACTTTAGGATACAGGCGCCGCCATCTTGACTCAGAAGCATCACACTTACTGAGGAGAGGAGAGTGGGATAAAGTACAGGGGGGCAGGTTATAGCTGTGCTTTGCTCAGACAGAGCAGAGCTGAGGTCAGGAAAAGGTCAGCAATCCCAGAATGCAGAGCTGCACAGTCAGAAGGCACTTCCTGTTTGCAGGCTGCCTGATGTTCCATGAGCCGCCATCTTAGATGTTTAAAGGCTCATAACATTAATGTGGGCAATCTGTATGTACAGGGTGTGGGAAACATATAACATAGGCTCTTATTCAGGGTGAAGGTCCGGATTAATGTGGACAATCTGTATGTACAGGGTGTGGGAAACATATAAGATAGACTCTTATTCAGGGTGAAGGTCCGGATTAATGTGAGCAATCTGTATGTACAGGGTGTGGGAAACATATAAGATAGACTCTTATTCAGGGTGAGGGTCCGGATTAATGTGAGCAATCTGTATGTACAGGGTGTGGGAAACATATAAGATAGACTCTTATTCAGGGTGAAGGTCCGGATTAATGTGGGCAATCTGTATGTACAGGGGGGAAACATATAAGATAGACTCTTATTCAGGGTGAGGGTCTGGATTAATGTGAGCAATCTGTATGTACAGGGTGTGGGAAACATATAAGATAGGCTCTTATTCAGGGTGAGGGTCTGGATTAATGTGGGCAATCTGTATGTACAGGATGTGGGAAACATATAAGATAGGCTCTTATTCAGGTGAGGGTCCGGATTAATGTGGGCAATCTGTATGTACAGGGTGTGGGAAACATATAAGATAGGCTCTTATTCAGGGTGAGGGTCTGGATTAATGTGGGCAATCTGTATGTACAGGATGTGGGAAACATATAAGATAGGCTCTTATTCAGGTGAGGGTCCGGATTAATGTGGGCAATCTGTATGGGGGGAAGCATATGAGATTATTCAGGGAGAAGGTCCACTTTAAGGCTCGGGCGTCTCAATCCTTGATGACCTAGAGCATTGGTGAGGGGCAGGCAGCCACCAGGAGCTCGAACAGCCACAGAAAAGTTCAGGGCCAGATTAAGGGGAACCCCGGGCAGAAAGTTGAGTGACAACCCTCCATGGGGAGCTGTAGATCAGTCGCTGCCCTTGTTAACAAGTGGTGGAGGCCTGAAGCGTTGGAGGTCCTGGGCCAGGCCGCCATGTTTTGCTTATAATCTGGCCCTGTCCTGTGTGCGGCCTGTACTTTGCCTGTGATGCCCATAGATCCCCCCAAATGTCCAGATTTCCGCAGGACAGTCCCGCTTCCGGATGTTTGTCCCAGTGTCCCGCTGCGCTTGCACATGTCCAGCGCTGTCGCCCGTTACCAGAAGGTCATCGTGGCCTCTTAGGCGCCTGCGACAGGAGATCGGCTGCATTGCGGTGAGTGTGTCTCTGTGTGTCTGTCTGTGTGTGTCTGTGTTGCCCCTAACTGGCTACAATGAGGGATGCCCCTAACTGGCTGCAATGGCGGATGCCCCTCACTGGCTGCAATGATGGATGCCCCTAACTGGCTGCAATGAGGGATGCCCCTAACTGGCTGCAATGAGGGATGCCCCCAACTGGCTGCAATGGCGGATGCCCCTCACTGGCTGCAATGATGGATGCCCCTAACTGGCTGCAATGAGGGATGCCCCTAACTGGCTGTAATGAGTGATGCCCCCAACTGGCTGTAATGAGTGATGCCCCTAACTGGCTGTAATGATGGATGCCCCTAACTGGCTGCAATGAGGGATGCCCCTAACTGGCTGCAATGAGTGATGCCCCTCACTGGCTGCAATGATGGATGCCCCTAACTGGCTGCAATGAGGGATGCCCCTAACTGGCTGCAATGAGTGATGCCCGCAACTGGCTGTAATGAGGGATGCCCCTAACTGGCTGTAATGAGGGATGCCCCTAACTGGCTGCAATGAGTGATGCCCCCAACTGGCTGTAATGAGTGATGCCCCTAACTGGCTGCAATGAGTGATGCCCCTAACTGGCTGTAATGATGGATGCCCCTAACTGGCTGCAATGAGTGATGCCCCTAACTGGCTGTAATGAGGGATGCCCCTAACTGGCTGTAATGATGGATGCCCCTAACTGGCTGTAATGGGGGATGCCCCTAACTGGCTGTAATGAGGGATGCCCCTAACTGGCTGTAATGAGGGATGCCCCTAACTGGCTGTAATGAGGGATGCCCCTAACTGGCTGTAATGAGGGATGCCCCTAACTGGCTGTAATGAGGGATGCCCCCAACTGGCTGTAATGAGGGATGCCCCTAACTGGCTGCAATGAGGGATGCCCCTAACTGGCTGTAATGAGGGATGCCCCCAACTGGCTGTAATGAGTGATGCCCCTAACTGGCTGTAATGATGGATGCCCCTAACTGGCTGCAATGAGTGATGCCCCTAACTGGCTGTAATGAGGGATGCCTCTAACTGGCTGTAATGAGGGATGCCCCTAACTGGCTGTAATGAGGGATGCCCCTAACTGGCTGTAATGAGGGATGCCCCCAACTGGCTGTAATGAGTGATGCCCCTAACTGGCTGTAATGATGGATGCCCCTAACTGGCTGCAATGAGTGATGCCCCTAACTGGCTGTAATGAGGGATGCCCCTAACTGGCTGTAATGAGGGATGCCCCTAACTGGCTGTAATGAGGGATGCCCCTAACTGGCTGTAATGAGTGATGCCCCCAACTGGCTGTAATGAGTGATGCCCCCAACTGGCTGTAATGAGGGATGCCCCCAACTGGCTGTAATGAGTGATGCCCCTAACTGGCTGCAATGAGGGATGCCCCTAACTGGCTGCAATGAGTGATGCCCCTAACTGGCTGTAATGAGTTATGCCCCTAACTGGCTGTAATGAGGGATGCCCCTAACTGGCTGTAATGAGGGATGCCCCTAACTGGCTGTAATGATGGATGCCCCTAACTGGCTGCAATGAGTGATGCCCCTAACTGGCTGTAATGATGGATGCCCCTAACTGGCTGCAATGAGTGATGCCCCTAACTGGCTGTAATGATGGATGCCCCTAACTGGCTGCAATGAGTGATGCCCCTCACTGGCTGCAATGAGGGATGCCCCTCACTGGCTGTAATGAGGGATGCCCCTCACTGACTGTAATGAGGGATGCCCCTCACTGGCTGTAATGAGGGATGCCCCTAACTGGCTGTAATGAGGGATGCCCCTAACTGGCTGCAATGAGGGATGCCCCTAACTGGCTGTAATGAAGGATGCCACTCACTGACTGTAATGAGGGCTACCCCTCACTGGCTGTAATGAGGGATGCCCCTAACTGACTGTAATGAGGGATACCCCTCACTGGCTGTAATGAGGGATGCCCCTAACTGGCTGTAATGAGATATGCCCATCACTGGCTGTAATGAGGGATGCCCCTCACTGTCTGTAATGAGGGATACCCCTCACTGGCTGTAATGAGGGATGCCCCTAACTGACTGTAATGAGGGATACCCCTAACTGGCTGCAATGAGGGATGCCCCTAAGTGGCTGTAATGAGATATGCCCATCACTGGCTGTAATGAGGGATGCCCCTCACTGTCTGTAATGAGGGATACCCCTCACTGGCTGTAATGAGGGATGCCCCTAACTGACTGTAATGAGGGATACCCCTCACTGGCTGTAATGAGGGATGCCCCTAACTGGCTGTAATGAGGGATGCCCCTAACTGGCTGTAATGAGGGATGCCCTTAACTGGCTGTAATGAGAGATGCCCCTAACTGGCTGTAATGAGGGATGCCCCTAACTGGTTATAATGGAGGGATGCCCCTGGCTGTAATGTGTTTGGGGATTTATTTAAATCTTAGGTGCTGTTACCCTTCAAGGGCGTGGCTGGGGGCGTGGCTGGGGTGTGGTTTAAGGGTTAAAAAATATCTTCTCGTGTCCCTCTTTACGGCTTTCAATAGTTGCGAGGTACGGCGTTGCATGTTGTGGCGTTTGCCAGAATGCGACGCACAGATGTGAGGCATCATTTCATTGCATTGCCGTATTTCTACTCCAGGCCGGTGTAGGAGGGGCCTTACTCTACTCTCTGAAACATAAAACATTTTTACTGGAGTTCTACTTTAATGCAGAAGTGAAGACAGCAATATAAAAAATCCCCAATAGGGCTTGTACCAGAATTGTGTCCTAGAGTTCCCCTTTATAAAAAAGCCGTATGTCATCCATCGCGGCGCCGAGCGGGTTTGATGGCTGTCGCATTGGAAGACGCAGTTCATTGGGACCCCGACGCGTTTCGCCTGAGATCAATTCCTAATTTCATGTTTAAACTTTACCCATCTCCCCCGAACACGCGGCGCTGCCTGAGCGAGAGGAGGGGGCGGGGGAGGCTGCGGAAAGGTAAATGTCGCCGGCTTCCTCGGGGACACCAGCAACGTCCTGTGTGACAGATCCGGGGACTTAAAGGAAATGATTAGATCCCGCTTTCTCCTGTCCTGCTGCCGGAGCCAAGGATTTAAGGGGACACTCCGGTGACTGAGCCGCACATAAATGTGACTGCCAGACTAGCAGCCTAGGAAACCACTATGGGGCCCAGGGGTACTGACAGACCCACACTAACTGACCTGTACAGCTGGAGACAGGGCAGCCATCAGGGTAGGAGAGTCAAGGCTCCATGTGATTCCTGGGCCCCCATAACCTATAATGTGATGGCTGGGCCCCTATAACCTATAATGTGACTGCTGGGTCCCTATAACTTATAAGGTGATGGCTGGGCTCCTCATAACCTATAATGTGATGGCTGGGCCCTTCATAACCTATAATGTGATGGCTGGGCCCCTATAACCTATAATGTGACTGATGGGCCCCTATAACTTATAAGGTGATGGCTGGGCCCCCATAACCTATAAGGTGATGGCTAGGCCCCTCATAACCTACAATGTGATGGCTGGGCCCCTATAACCTATAACGTGACAGCTGGGCCCCTATAACCTATAATGTGATAGCTGGGCCCCTATAACCTATAATGTGATGGCTGGGTTCCCCATAACCTATAAGGTGATGGATGGGCCCATATAACCTATAATGTGATGGCTGGGCTTCTCATAACCTATAATGTGATGGCTAGGCCCCTCATAACCTACAATGTGATAGCTGGGCCCCTATAACCTATAACGGGACAGCTGGGCCCTTATAACCTATAAGGTGATGGCTGGGCTCCTATAACCTATAATGTGATAGCTGGGCCCCTATAACCTATAATGTGATGGCTGGGTTCCCCATAACCTATAATGTGATGGCTGGGCTTCTCATAACCTATAATGTGATGGCTGGCCCCCATAACCTATAATGTGATGCTGGGCCCCCCATAACCTATATTGTAATGGCTGGGCCCCCATAACCTATAATGTGATGGCTGGGCCCCCATAACCTATAATGTGATGGCTGGGCCCTCATAACCTATGATGTGATGGCTGGACCCCTCATAACCTATAATGTGATGGCTGGGCCCCCCATAACCTATATTGCAATGGCTGGGCCCCTTATAACCTATAATGCGATAAGTGGGCCCCCATAACCTATAATGCAATGGCTGGGCCCCCATATCCTATAATGTGTTTACTGGGCTCCTATAATCTATAATGTGATTACTGGGCCCCTCATAACCTATAATGTGATTGCTGGGCTCCTCATAACCTATAATGTGATTGCTGGGCCCCTCATAACCTATAATGTAATTACTGGGCCCCTCATAACTTATAATGTGATGGCTGGGCCCCCATAACCTATAATGTAATTACTGGGCCCCTATAACCTATAATGTGATTGCTGGGCCCCTCATAACCTATAATGTGATTGCTGGGCCCCTCATAACCTATAATGTAATTACTGGGACCTTCATAACCTATAATGTGATGGCTGGGCCCCTATAACCTATAATGTGATTGCTGGGCCCCTCATAACTTATAATGTGATGGCTGGGCCCCTATAACCTATAATGTATTTGCTGGGCCCCTCATAACCTATAATGTGATAGCTGGGTTCCTATAACCTATAATGTGATGGCTGGGCCCCCCATAACCTATATTGTAACGGCTGGGCCCCCATAACCTATAATGTGATGGCTGGGCCCCCATAACCTATAATGTGATGGCTGGGCCCTCATAACCTATAATGTGATGGCTGGGCCCCCCATAACCTATATTGCAATGGCTGGGCCCCCCATAACCTATATTGTAATGGCTGGGCCCCTTATAACCTATAATGTGATGGCTGGGCCCCCATAACCTGTAATGTGATGGCTGGGCCCCCCATAACCTATATTGTAATGGCTGGGCCCCTTATAACCTATAATGCGATGGCTGGGCCCCAATAACCTATAATGCGATGGCTGGGCCCCTATAACCTATAATGTGATTACTGGGCCCTTATAACCTATAATGTGATGGCTAGACCCCTCGTAACCTATAATGTGATTGCTGGGCCCCTCATAACCTATAATGTGATTGCTGGGCCCCCATAACCTATAATGTGATGGCTGGGCCCCCATAACCTATAATGTGATGGCTGGGCCCCCCATAACCTATAATGTGATTGCTGGGCCCCTCATAACCTATAATGTGATGGCTGGGCCCTCATAACCTATAATGTGATGGCTGGGCCCCCATAACCTATAATGTGATTGCTGGGCCCCTCATAACCTATAATGTGATGGCTGGGCCCCCATAACCTATAATGTGATGGCTGGGCCCCCATAACCTATATTGTAATGGCTGGGCCCCTATAACCTATATTGTAATGGCTGGGCCCCCATAACCTATAATGTGATGGCTGGGCTTCTCATAACCTATAATGTGATGGCTGGCCCCCATAACCTATAATGTGATGCTGGGCCCCCCATAACCTATATTATAATGGCTGGGCCCCTATAACCTATAATGTGATGGCTGGGCCCCCATAACCTATAATGTGATGGCTGGGCCCTCCATAACCTATAATGTGATGGCTGGGCCCCCATAACCTATAATGTGATGGCTGGGCCCCTATAACCTATATTGTAATGGCTGAGCCCCTATAACCTATAATGTGATGGCTGGGCCCCCCATAACCTATATTATAATGGCTGGGCCCCCCATAACCTATATTATAATGGCTGGGCCCCTAAACCTATAATGTGATGGCTGGGCCCCCATAACCTATAATGTGATGGCTGGGCCCCCATAACCTATAATGTAATGACTGGGCCTCTTATAACCTATAATGTGATGGCTGGGCCCCCATAACCTATAATGTAATGGCTGGGCCCCTATAACCTATAATGTGATGGCTGGGCCCCTATAACCTATAATGTGATGGCTGGGCCCCCCATAACCTATATTGTAATGGCTGGGCCCCCATAACCTATAATGAGACTGGCTGTAGCCCTAAACCCTGAGTAAGACGACTGGTGAGACTACAAAGGGGGAGACTGGAAGTAGCCCAAAATGTTACTTAGGTCTGGTAACAAGGATGGATACATAGATCAGGGGAGAGGGATGGATGGGAGATGAGCTATAAGGAAGAGGGATGGATAGACAGAACAGGAAGGTCAGGGAGGGATGGATGGGCAGAACTAGGACAGGAATGAATGGGCAGAGCTGGGGGGGGGGGGTAGATGGGCAGAGCTGGAAGAAAGAGTAATGGATCAGCAAAGCTGGGAGGCCAGGAATTGGGTGGGCAAAATTGAGGGGACAAGAAATGAATGAGAGAGAAAGAGACATGGATGGGGCAGAGCTGAGGGGAAGGGGATTGGATGGCATTTGGACCCTGGTCCGCCAGTTGAGTACCACTGTACTAGACAAATAAAGGGAAAGAATGAGAAGGAGACAAAGATCATGTAAAGAAGATGAAGGGAACTAATAATATAATAATAAAAGAGAAATATACTGTATAGTGAGCAGAGAAAAGAGGAGGAAATGTGACAAAAAGAGAAAGAGAAGGAATGTGAAAGAGAACGAAGAGGAGGAAGAGGAAGAAGAGAGAAAAGTGAACAATCGAAAAACTAGTGAACAGGCAAAAGAATAAAAGTTTGAGGAAATGTAAAACAGGGAAGAAGAGAAAGATAACTTGGAAGAGTAAGAAAGGGGAAAGTGCTCAAGGGAAGAAGGAGAGTTTTGCAACTTCTCCAGCTGACTGCACCAATATTTTTGTATAGTACTTTTTGGTGTACCAGTGCCTCCACCCAGAATAGGACCCTTGCATCTAATGGGTAACACCTTTCTGGGAAATAGATCAAGTTGTCTAAGCAAAACAATACATTCGGAGCAGAGGGACTACTGCTCCCAGCAACCATTTACCTAAGTCACTCACTGACACTATCAAGTATAACAGTACTAGGAACTTTATGTAGTAAAGGTTAACTTAAGTCTAAACTGACCATACACACTCCAACAACCCCATGAAAGGCCCAGCTGGGGCTTTAGTTAGTCTGTGCACATATACCCGGGTTTATATATATAGTCTATAGCTGAATACCTCCGGGAAAAAGTAAACCCAGGATGCAAGCTGCAGGGGCGACTGATGTTGAGGAGATGATTCACACTTGACACACAGAAGGTGATGAGGAGATATGCAGCAGCAGTAGCAGATCCTCCACCACACACGACAGGTTAACAGGCAGGAGATAATGAAGAAGTTAGGGAGCAGCAACAGAAGATCCCCCACGTAGCACCTGTGCGGGTGCGGATGTTGGCACCGCAGCTATAAGACAGAGACAAGAATGCTGGAAACCCTTTAACATAACCACCCAGATCGCCTGTAATTCTTGCCTTACCCTCAATCCTTTGCGCTGCAGCTGGCCCCCGGTGCTCAGGTGGGCAGGGTTTTCTAGAAGCGGTGCTCACTACCCACATAAGCGCCAGGCAGCCAATCACAGCAATAAATGATTCATTTGCCTATTCAAAGTGTTTCTATTGTTGTAACTGTTACACCCTATCTCCTATCCGACCCTCAATGAGGGGGCGTGGCTTCATCATCCCTAAATGAGGGGCATGGCTTCATTATACCTTGATGAGGGGGCGTGGATTTATTTACATATTGACCCTCTTTGAGGTGTAACATGCAGATCTGCAGCAATAAAATATTCATTTGCCTATTCAAAGTGTTTCTATTGTTGCAACTGTTACAATGTATCTCCTATCCATCCTCCATTTGGGGGGCGTGTCTTCATCCATCCCTCAATGAGAGGGCGTGGCTTTATTTACATATTGTCAATCTTTTGAGTCCATGTCCCCCTGTCCCTCGTTCTCATTTGTCCTCTTTGAGCTGTAGCATGCAGATCTGCAGCAATAAATGATTAATTTGCCTATTCAAAGTGTTTCTATTGTTGTAACTGTTACACCCTATACATCTCTTAATGAGGGGGCGTGGCTTCATTTACATATTGCCCCTCTTTCCCACCCTGAAAAGTTGGAAAGTATGTTTTAGTGTGTGTGTGGGTGGAGGTAAGAAGGGTCTGGAGTTGGGCCTTAAAATTAGCACTAAAGCTAAAGATGACTTTGTGTTCCTCTTAAAAATCTTGATTTTTAAGGAAGCTTAGGAAGCTCAACATATATCATGGAGATCTGGGAGGTTGGGGACAAGAAACAGATGTGCACTGCAGTGCAGCATGCCCCCCTATTGAAGGAGTGCAGTTGCTGGATGGAGCTCTGCTAAGAAAAGGTGAGTACCTCTCTAATACAGGGCTCACTGATGGTGTGAACAGGAGGTGCAGTAGTTTCCTGTTCCCCATCAGGTGAGTATCTCTCTAATGCAGGGCTCACTGATGACATAAGGGAAGAGGTGAGGTTAGTTTAGTGTCCCTGTGAAACAGAAGGTTTAGGTCCACTTTAACAGATTGTCCCCATAGCCCTTCCCCCTAATGGTTGCAGCAGCAAATGGCGGCTCAGCGCTGTCAGTAGAAGCGGCGATTTACAGACACAAGGCGAGCGGCGCCCATGTGATGGGTTGTGGGGGCGCTGAGGGATCCAATTAATCAGATTGAATGACTGCCACTGATTCTGTCCCCGGAGGCTCCCTGCACAGGAGGACGAGAGGCTGCAGTGTACTAACCATGACTGTCTATAGGGAATATTTCCAATATATAGAACCATGTCTACTAACCCTGTCCCCTCCTCATATACAGAACCATGACTACTAACCCTGACCCCTCCTCATATACAGAACCATGCCTACTAACCCTGACCCCTCCTCATATACAGAACCATGCCTACTAACCCTGACCCCTCCTCATATACAGAACCATGACTACTAACCCTGACCCCTCCTCATATACAGAACCATGCCTACTAACCCTGTCCCCTCCTCATATACAGAACCATGCCTACTAACCCTGACCCCTCCTCATATACAGAACCATGCCTACCAACCCTGTCCCCTTCTTATATACAGAACCATGCCTACTAACCCTGACCCCTCCTCATATACAGAACCATGCCTACTAACCCTGTCCCCTCCTCATATACAGAACCATGCCTACCAACCCTGTCCCCTTCTCATATAGAGAACCATGCCTACTAACCCTGACCCCTCCTCATATACAGAACCATGCCGACTAACCCTGTCCCCTCCTCATATACAGAAGCATGCCTACTAACCCTGACCCCTCCTCATATACAGAACCATGCCTACTAACCCTGTCCCCTTCTCATATACAGAACCATGCCTACTAACCCTGTCCCCTCCTCATATACAGAACCATGCCTACCAACCCTGTCCCCTCCTCATATACAGAACCATGCCTACCAACCCTGTCCCCTTCTCATATACAGAACCATGCCTACTAACCCTGACCCCTCCTCATATACAGAACCATGCCTACTAACCCTGTCCCCTCCTCATATACAGAACCATGACTACTGACCCTGTCCCCTCCTCATATACAGAACCATGCCTACTAACCCTGTCCCCTTCTCATATACAGAACCATGCCTACTAACCCTGACCCCTCCTCATATACAGAACCATGCCTACTAACCCTGTCCCCTTCTCATATACAGAACCATGCCTACTAACCCTGACCCCTCCTCATATATAGAACCATGCCTACTAACCCTGACCCCTCCTCATATACAGAACCATGCCTACTAACCCTGTCCCCTTCTCATATACAGAACCATGCCTACTAACCCTGACCCCTCCTCATATACAGAACCATGCCTACTAACCCTGTCCCCTCCTCATATACAGAACCATGCCTACCAACCCTGACCCCTCCTCAAATACAGAACCATGCCTACCAACCCTGACCCCTCCTCATATACAGAACCATGCCTACCAACCCTGTCCCCTCCTCATAAACAGAACCATGCCTACCAACCCTGACCCCTCCTCATATACAGAACCATGCCTACCAACCCTGTCCCCTCCTCATATACAGAACCATGCCTACCAACCCTGACCCCTCCTCATATACAGAACCATGCCTACCAACCCTGTCCCCTCCTCATATACAGAACCATGCCTACTAACCCTGACCCCTCCACATACACAGAACCATACCTACTAACCCTGACCCCCCCTCATATACAGGACCATGCCTACCAACCCTGACCCCTCCTCATATACAGAACCATGCCTACCAACCCTGACCCTCCTCATATACAGAACCATGCCTACTAACCCTGACCCCTCCTCATATACAGAACCAGGTCTACTAACCCTGACCCCTCCTCCTATACAGAACCATGCCTACCAACCCTGTCCCCTCCTCATATACAGAACCATGCCTACCAACCCTGTCCCCTCCTCATATACAGAACCATGCCTACTAACCCTGACCCCTCCTCCTATACAGAACCAAGCCCACTAACCCTGACCCCTCCTCATATACAGAACCATGCCTACTAACCCTGACCCCTCCTCATATACAGAACCATGCCTACCAACCCTGACCCCTCCTCATATACAGAACCATGCCTACTAACCCTGACCCCTCCTCATATACAGAACCATGCCTACCAACCCTGACCCCTCCTCATATACAGAACCATGCCTACTAACCCTGACCCCTCCTCATATGCAGAACCATGCCTACTAACCCTGTCCCCTCCTCATATACAGAACCATGCCTACTAACCCTGACCCCTCCTCATATACAGAACCATGCCTACCAACCCTGTCCCCTCCTCATATACAGAACCATGCCTACCAACCCTGTCCCCTCCTCATATACAGAACCATGCCTACCAACCCTGTCCCCTCCTCATATACAGAACCATGCCTACTAACCCTGACCCCTCCTCATATACAGAACCATGCCTACTAACCCTGTCCCCTCCTCATATACAGAACCATGCCTACTAACCCTGTCCCCTCCTCATATACAGAACCAAGCCCACTAACCCTGACCCCTCCTCATATACAGAACCATGCCTACTAACCCTGACCCCTCCTCCTATACAGAACCAAGCCCACTAACCCTGACCCCTCCTCATATACAGAACCATGCCTACTAACCCTGACCCCTCCTCATATACAGAACCATGCCTACCAACCCTGACCCCTCCTCATATACAGAACCATGCCTACCAACCCTGACCCCTCCTCATATACAGAACCATGCCTACCAACCCTGACCCCTCCTCATATACAGAACCATGCCTACTAACCCTGACCCCTCCTCCTATACAGAACCAAGCCCACTAACCCTGACCCCTCCTCATATACAGAACCATGCCTACTAACCCTGACCCCTCCTCATATACAGAACCATGCCTACCAACCCTGACCCCTCCTCATATACAGAACCATGCCTACTAACCCTGACCCCTCCTCATATACAGAACCATGCCTACCAACCCTGACCCCTCCTCATATACAGAACCATGCCTACTAACCCTGACCCCTCCTCATATGCAGAACCATGCCTACTAACCCTGTCCCCTCCTCATATACAGAACCATGCCTACTAACCCTGACCCCTCCTCATATACAGAACCATGCCTACCAACCCTGTCCCCTCCTCATATACAGAACCATGCCTACCAACCCTGTCCCCTCCTCATATACAGAACCATGCCTACCAACCCTGTCCCCTCCTCATATACAGAACCATGCCTACTAACCCTGACCCCTCCTCATATACAGAACCATGCCTACTAACCCTGTCCCCTCCTCATATACAGAACCATGCCTACTAACCCTGTCCCCTCCTCCTATACAGAACCAAGCCCACTAACCCTGACCCCTCCTCATATACAGAACCATGCCTACTAACCCTGACCCCTCCTCCTATACAGAACCAAGCCCACTAACCCTGACCCCTCCTCATATACAGAACCATGCCTACTAACCCTGACCCCTCCTCATATACAGAACCATGCCTACCAACCCTGACCCCTCCTCATATACAGAACCATGCCTACTAACCCTGACCCCTCCTCATATACAGAACCATGCCTACCAACCCTGACCCCTCCTCATATACAGAACCATGCCTACTAACCCTGACCCCTCCTCATATGCAGAACCATGCCTACTAACCCTGTCCCCTCCTCATATACAGAACCATGCCTACTAACCCTGACCCCTCCTCATATACAGAACCATGCCTACCAACCCTGTCCCCTCCTCATATACAGAACCATGCCTACCAACCCTGTCCCCTCCTCATATACAGAACCATGCCTACCAACCCTGTCCCCTCCTCATATACAGAACCATGCCTACTAACCCTGACCCCTCCTCATATACAGAACCATGCCTACTAACCCTGACCCCTCCACATACACAGAACCATACCTACTAACCCTGTCCCCTCCTCATATACAGAAGCATGCCTACCAACCCTGACCCCTCCTCATATACAGAACCATGCCTACTAACTGTGTCCCCTCCTCATATACAGAACCATGCCTACTAACCCTGACCCCTCCACATATAAAGACCTCTGCTTGCTAAACCCCCTAAATCACACCTAAACTCACCTTTTCCTTGCTCCCACAGCGAATGCACAGGTCACTTAGTCAAAAAGTGGCGCTTGTTCTGTTCAGATTTCTTTCGCTTTAATGAGCTTGGTTACAAAATCTGAACGGGTAATGGTGAGTGAATCAGGTGATCGGGGAGGTGTCACGTGGTGGGGCATCCCAATTAGGGTTAACTGTTCCCTGTTTCCCGAAAAAAGACACTAGTTACAATTCATAATCCAGCTGCCGGGTTTAAGCAGATGGAAGGACACATCATGGCTGTATAGGAGGGTGAGGACACATCACAGCTGGAAAGGAGAGTGAGGACATATCAAGGCTGTAAAGGAGAGTGAGGACACATCAAGGACACATCAAGGCTGTAAAGAAGGGTGAGGACACATCACAGCTGTAAAGGAGGGTGAGGACACATCAAGGACACTTCAAGGCTGTAAAGGAGGGTGAGGACACATCACAGCTGGAAAAGAGGGTGAGGACACATCAAGGCTGGAAAGGAGGGTGAGGACACATCAAGGCTGGAAAGGAGGGTGAGGACACATCAAGGACACATCAAGGCTGTAAAGGAGGGTGAGGACACATCACAGCTGGAAAGGAGGGTGAGGACACATCAAGGACACTTCAAGGCTGAAAAGGAGGGTGAGGACACATCACAGCTGGAAAGGAGGGTGAGAACACATCACAGCTGGAAAGGAGGGTGAGGACACATCAAGGCTGGAAAGGAGGGTGAGGACACATCACAGCTGGAAAGGAGGGCGAGGACACATCAAGGCTGGAAAGGAGGGTGAGGACACATCACAGCTGGAAAGGAGGGTGAGGACACATCAAGGACACTTCAAGGCTGTAAAGGAGGGTGAGGACACATCACAGCTGGAAAGGAGGGTGAGGACACATCAAGGCTGTAAAGGAGGCGAGGACAGATCACAGCTGTAAAGGAGGGCGAGGACACATCACAGATGTACAGAAGGGTGAGAGCAAATCACGGCTGTGCAGCAGGGTGAGGACACGTCCATGCTGTATAGGTGGGTGAAGACACATTAATGTGGTACAGGAGAATGAGGACACATCAGTGCGGTACTGGAGAGTGAGGACACATCAGTGCGGTACTGGAGAGTGAGGACACATCACGGCTGTATAAGAGGGTGAGGACACATCACAGCTGTAAAGGAGGGCGAGGACACATCACGGCTGTAAAGGAGGGCGAGAACACATCAATGCTTTATAGGAGGGTGAGGACACATCAATGCTTTATAGGAGGGTGAGGACACGTCACAGATGTACAGGAGGTTGTGGACACATCATGGCTGTATAGGAGGGTGAAGATACTTTACGGCTGTAAGGAGCGTAATGACAAGTCACAGATGTACAGGAGGGTGAGGACACATCACAGATGTACAGTAGGGTGAGGACACATCAAGGCTGGAAAGGAGGGTGAGGACACATCAAGGCTGGAAAGGAGGGTGAGGACACATCACAGCTGGAAAGGAGGGTGAGGAAACATCAAGGCTGGAAAGGAGGGTGAGGACACATCAAGGACACTTCAAGGCTGTAAAGGAGGGTGAGGACACATCACAGCTGGAAAGGAGGGTGAGGACACATCAAGGCTGTAAAGGAGGCAAGGACAGATCACAGCTGTAAAGGAGGGCGAGGACACATCAATGCTTTATAGGAGGGTGAGGACACGTCACAGATGTACAGAAGGGTGAGAGCAAATCACGGCTGTGCAGCAGGGTGAGGACACATCCATGCTGTATAGGTGGGTGAAGACACATTAATGCGGTACAGGAGAATGAGGACACATCAGTGCGGTACTGGAGAGTGAGGACACATAGTGGCTGTATAAGAGGGTGAGGACACATCACAGCTGTAAAGGAGGGCGAGGACACATCACGGCTGTAAAGGAGGGCGAGGACACATCAATGCTTTATAGGAGGGTGAGGACACGTCACAGATGTACAGAAGGTTGTGGACACATCATGGCTGTATAGGAGGGTGAAGATACTTCACGGCTGTAAAGGAGCGTGATGACAAGTCACAGATGTACAGGAGGGTGAGGACATATCACGGCTGTAAAGGAGGGTGAGGACATGTCACAGATGTAAAGGAGGGCGAGGACACATCACGACTGTAAAGGAGGGCGAGGACACATCACAGCTGTATAGGAGGGTGAGGACACATTGATGCTTTATAGGAGGGGAGGACACGTCACAGCAGTACATGAGGGTGAGGTCATATTACGGCTGTAAAGGAGGGCGAGGACACATCAATCCTGTGAAGGGGGCGAGGACACATCAATGCTTTATAGGAGGGTGGGGACACATCATGACTGTATAGGAGGGTGAGGACACATCACAGATGTAAAGGAGGGCAAGGACACATCACGGCTGTATAGGAGGTTGAGGAGACATCATGGCTGTATAGGAGGGTGAGGACACATCACAGATGTAAAGGAGGGTGAGGACACATCACAGCTGTAAAAGAGGATGAGGACACATCACAGCTGTATAGGAGGGTGAGGACACATCCCTTGTTTGAACTTGATGGACATATGTCTTTTTTCAACCGTATTAACTATGTAACTATATAACTATGTAACTATGTAACTATATAACTATGTAACTATATAACTATGTAACTATATAACTATGTAACTATATAACTATGTAACTATATAACTATGTAACTATATAACTATGTAACTATATAACTATGTAACTATGTAACTATATAACTATATAACTATGTAACTATATAACTATGTAACTGTGTAACTATATAACTATGTAACTATATAACTATGTAACTATATAACTATGTAACTATGTAACTATATAACTGTGTAACTATATAACTATGTAACTATATAACTATGTAACTATATAACTTTGTAACTATATAACTATGTAACTATATAACTATGTAGCTATATAACTATGTAACTATATAACTATGTAACTATATAACTATGTAACTATATAACTATGTAACTATATAACTATATAACTATTGTAACTATGTAACTATGTAACTATATAACTATGTAACTATATAACTATGTAACTATATAACTATATAACTATGTAACTATGTAACTATGTAACTATGTAACTATATAACTATATAACTATATAACTATGTAACTATATAACTATGTAACTATATAACTATATAACTATGTAAGCCCTAACACCGATTTTTGGAGGAAATAATAATATAAGCATTGTCTTATTTTGGGGAAACATTGTATTATATATATTATGTATTATATATAAATATGTCATTGTTATCATTGAACGCTGGTGGACTGGTTTGCTTGTTTCTAATTGATCAGTGGACAATGGATTGATCCATCCATCCATACAGATCTATACACCCCGAGGGGCAGATGAGAAGCAGGGGGCACAAGTCTTCAGGGTCTGATGGGGGAAAGTCCCGTATTAGTGGCAGTTAGGAGCCCTCTCCCCCTCGCTCCCGCCACGCGGCTTGTTTTGTCACACCGGGAGCTGCCGTTGTCTTGGAGAAAGCACTTCCAATTTTTTTTTTTTCGATCGATGGTTGAAAAGTATCAGAACGGCGGCGAGGCCATGTGACACCTCTTCCCGTCTTCCCCTACCAAACAGGTGCCACAATAATTACCCAGCCAGGGCGACTGAGCATGAATTCTCAATATCAGGAGAAAAAGAAAAAAAAAAGCAGCGCTGAAGATCAAAACAGCGTGCAGAGGCTCAGCGCCACACCGCGCCCATCATCATCAGGCCCCCGATCTTCAGCCCACTATGTGGCCCCGACCGATGCGCAGTATCGTGGCCCTCCTGACATTGGATCACACAGGATCAATTATATATTTAATTAATCATTTAATTGATTAATTTTTATTTTTGTAAGTAAGTCATGTGACTGTATATCTTGTCTTAGATGAGAAACAGGAACAGCAGCTTCGGCCATAGGGGAATGGGGAGGGTCTGTCTGCTAATGGTGGCAGTTCTACCATTGACGCTGTGGTCAAGCCAAAGTGATTCTGAAGAGCGATTGTCATAGTGATTGAGGCTCTCCTGTGCTCAAGTGGCTATTAGGGGTGGAGAGGCTCTCCTGTGCTCAAGTGGCCATTCGGGGTGGAGAGGCTCTCCTGTGCTCAAGTGGCCATTCGGGGTGGAGAGGCTCTCCTGTGCTCAAGTGGCCATTCGGGGTGGAGAGGCTCTCCTGTGGTGGAGAGGCTCTCTGGGGTGGAGAGGCTCTCCTGTGCTCAAGTGACCATTTGGGGTGGAGAGGCTCTCCTGTGCTCAAGTGACCATTTGGGGTGGAGAGGCTCTCCTGTGCTCAAGTGACCATTTGGAGTGGAGAAGCTCTCCAGTGATCAAGTGACCATTCGGGGTGGAGAGGCTCTCCTGTGCTCAAGTGGCCATTCGGGGTGGAGAGGCTCTCCTGTGGTGGAGAGGCTCTCTGGGGTGGAGAGGCTCTCCTGTGCTCAAGTGACCATTTGGGGTGGAGAGGCTCTCCTGTGCTCAAGTGACCATTTGGGGTGGAGAGGCTCTCCTGTGCTCAAGTGACCATTCGGGGTGGAGAGGCTCTCCTGTGCTCAAGTGGCGATTCAGGGTGGAGAGGCTCTCCTGTGCTCAAGTGTTCAGTCACATCATCCCAATTGACTTTCACTGTCATTCACTTTTAATATCTACCTTGGGGCTGATTCAGAGCCAGGTAATAAGTCTCACTTCTTTTTCAGGAGAGAAAACTGCCATTCACTTTCATTGGGGTCGATTTACACCCGTTAGACAATGAAAGTCAATGACAGTTTTCTCTCCTAAAAAAGGAGAGAGAATTCTCACCTGGCTCTGAATCAACCCCATTGACTTTCATTGTCTAACTAGTGGAAATTGACCCCAATGAAAGTGAATGGCAGTTTTCTCTCCTAAAAAAGGAGTGAGAATTCTCACCTGGCTCTGAATCAACCCCTTTATGTGGTTGTATGTTTTGTGTACATTTGTGTGTATTGCTGTTGTGGTTATTTGTATTTTTAAGAGTTCTTAATATGTCTTATGTGCTACGTCATTGCTATAATTAGTTTGTTTGTTTTGGTTACAATACTTATTTCAATGGAACATAATGGAGGCTGTGGGCAGGTGGCAGACAGGACGTGGTGTAGGTCCACAATGACCCACTCTAATCCCAGATAATGGCGCCAGTTTCAGCTGTAAAGCTCCGCCTCCTCCATTCATTGCCACTGTTGTGTGTGGCGATGATGTCATTGCCACTGTTGTGCGTGGCGATGATGTCATTGCCACCGTTGTGTGTGACGATGATGTCATTGCCACCGTTGTGTGTGGCGATGACGTCATTGCCACTGTTGTGTGTGGCGATGACGTCATTGCCACTGTTGTGCGTGGCGATGATGTCATTGCCACTGTTGTGCGTGGCGATGACGTCATTGCCACTGTTGTGCGTGGTGATGATGTCATTGCCACTGTTGTGTGTGGTGATGACGTCATTGCCACTGTTGTGCGTGGCGATGACGTCATTGCCACTGTTGTGCGTGACGATGATGTCATTGCCACTGTTGTGTGTGGCGATGATGTCATTGCCTCTGTTGTGTGTGGCGATGACGTCATTGCCACTGTTGTGTGTGGTGATGATGTCATTGCCACTGTTGTGTGTGGTGATGACGTCATTGCCACTGTTGTGTGTGGTGATGACGTCATTGCCACTGTTGTGTGTGGTGATGACGTCATTGCCACTGTTGTGTGTGGCGATGACGTCATTGCCACTGTTGTGTGTGGCGATGATGTCATTGCCACTGTTGTGTGTGGCGATGACGTCATTGCCACTGTTGTGTGTGGCGATGACGTCATTGCCACTGTTGTGTGTGGCGATGACGTCATTGCCACTGTTGTGTGTGGCGATGATGTAATTGCCTCTGTTGTGTGTGGCGATGACGTCATTGCCACTGTTGTGTGTGGTGATGACGTCATTGCCACTGTTGTGTGTGGCGATGACGTCATTGCCACTGTTGTGTGTGGTGATGACGTCATTGCCACTGTTGTGTGTGGCGATGACGTCATTGCCACTGTTGTGTGTGGCGATGACGTCATTGCCACTGTTGTGTGTGGCGATGACGTCATTGCCACTGTTGTGTGTGGCGATGACGTCATTGCCACTGTTGTGTGTGGCGATGACGTCATTGCCACTGTTGTGTGTGGCGATGACGTCATTGCCACTGTTGTGTGTGGTGATGACGTCATTGCCACTGTTGTGTGTGGTGATGACGTCATTGCCACTGTTGTGTGTGGTGATGACGTCATTGCCACTGTTGTGTGTGGTGATGATGTCATTGTCACACTTAAAGTGGACCAACACCCAGGATTTTGACTATCCTGGGTCTTGGTCCACTTCGGTGGGGCACCCCGATCGCTGTGTGAAACCCCCCCGATCACCCGAAAAACTCACCTCTCCCCGCTCCCAGCGCCGACGGACAAGAGATTTGACAGGCGCAGACAAGCGGCTCCCCCGCCGCCGCCTCCCGTGCGTCACTCTTGAGGGGCGCGAGGGAGGCAGGGTAAGGGGAAGACAGGGTAAGGGGATTTGGGGTGTTTGGGAGGGTTTCACCCCGCGGGACATCCCGATCTCAGATGTCCCGTGGGGAGGGAGGTGATCTTATAGATTCCCGGGCCGATCACCGGAGGGTGATGGTCCACTTTAAGCAATGACTGATCGCCTGTCACAAGATCAATGTTTCAGTACATTTCGAAAAGCGAAAAGAGCCGTATCAGCAGGGTCTTAGGCCAACTGTATTTTACAAGCTCATTGGGTTTTGGTCCGCTTTAAAGCGGACCGTCACCCTGAATAAGAGTCATATATGTTTCCCACATCCTGTACATACAGATTGCTCACATTAGTCCGGACCGTCACCCTGAATAAGAGTCATATATGTTTCCCACATCCTGTACATACAGATTGCTCACATTAGTCCGGACCTTCACCCTGAATAAGAGCCTATCTTATATGTTTCCCACACCCTGTACATACAGATTGCTCACATTAATCCGGACCCTCACCCTGAATAAGAGTCTATCTTATATGTTTCCCACACCCTGTACATACAGATTGCTCACATTAGTCCGGACCTTCACCCTGAATAAGAGCCTATCTTATATGTTTCCCACACCCTGTACATACAGATTGCTCACATTAATCAGGACCTTCACCCTGAATAAGAGCCTATCTTATATGTTTCCCACACCCTGTACATACAGATTGCTCACATTAATCCGGACCTTCACCCAGACCTTCACCCTGAATAAGAGCCTATCTTATATGTTTCTCACACCCTGTACATACAGATTGCCCACATTAATCCGGATCTTCACCCTGAATAAGAGCCTATCTTATATGTTTCCCACACCCTGTACATACAGATTGCTCACATTAATCCGGACCTTCACCTAGACCTTCACCCTGAATAAGAGCCTATCTTATATGTCTCCCACACCCTGTACATACAGATTGCTCAGAATAAAAATCATCCTACCTGCATCTACTGCATGTTATGAGCCTTTAAACATCCAAGATGGCGGCTCATGGAACATCAGGCAGCCTGCAAACAGGAAGTGTCTTCTGACTGTACTGCTCTGCATTCTGGGACTGCTGACCTTTTACTGACCCCAGCTCTGCTCTGTCTGAGCAAAGCACAGCTATAATAATAAGTAAGTTACTAAAAACTTAAAATATATTAATTTTAGATGCTGGGGAATCGTTTTATAAGGGCTTTTCAATAAATTATGGTGAAGGTCCGGATTAAGAGAGTATCCTCCAATCAGCAAAGATGTTGGGCCCGCCGTTGTCTCGCACTGTTAGGCAATGGGAGCGGTAAGCCCACTGTCAAAGTGGAGGTAATGCAGTGTGTGGCCGTCACAGGAAGTGTTGCTTCCTATGAGAGATGTTGCTGGTGGTCGCTAGGTAATGCTGCAGTGGACAGGTAAGGGCCTTATTCATGAAGCTCTAGCGCCAGGTAGCGTCAGGTGAACGCCGGACACGGCAGCAATTACACAATTATGAAGCTGAATCTGGTGAGCGACTGGAACAACGTCATGTAGCGTCCGATTCATCATTATCCCAGGCTCAGCGTGCAGCGCCGGCGTTCAGCCTTGCAGAGCGCCACGTCTTACCTGTCGCTACCTGGCGCTCTCCCATACATTTCTATGGACGATCCTTAAATCGCTTTCCTGATCCCATTTTTATTTTGCTTTTTTTTCATAAAATGTCAAATCTTTCTGACCTGTTTCCTGGGCAAGAAAATGACATTTTTGAAAACTTTTTGGATTAATAATATATTTATGCAGAATTGTCCTCACATGTCTGGTATTAAAGTGTTCATGTTACAATGTTATAACAATGTAATTTCATATGTTTTCGCTTTGTTACTGGTGGATACATGTTCAAAAACAGACTTTAATCACACAGCCTCTGGCGCTATGGGCTACAATTACATGTTTTGAGCGCTGTTTGTGGCTGTTTTATTGATGAATGTGGTGCGAGTCAGTCGCACTGAGCTGTCGGTACCGTTCGCTCCCATACAGCGTAGTATAGCAACTCACACATCATATTCATCAATGCCGGACAGCGACTGAGGCGCTCTGAAACAATGATCCATGGCCGAGCACAGCGACTACTAGCGGGCGCTCTGAAATCCTCGCTACAAACGCTCATCTGTCGCTACCTGGCGTTAGTAATGAATCAGCCTGTAAGTGAACTTTTGTAGCAGTCACATGATCACCCGGCATCTTGGAGCAGCGCCCCCTCCGCCATAACAGGGACCCGTTTGCATTGTCTCACCGAATGAGCCCATTAATATTCATATTTTTAAATATAATCGGGAACATTTTGTGACAAATAAAAGATTTCTTGGCAAACGGCGCGTAAAATAAAAAAAAGACAAAGGCGCAGATCGCCAGCCTAGAAAGCCAGCGCGTATTTTAGTCAGTGAGGTTGGCGCGGCTACGCGTGTGTGTGGGCACCTCGTCCCGCTGAGAGACTGGCGCGCCGTGTGACAGCTTTGGCGAGGCCCCCGGGAAGCCTGATGGATTATGGGGAGGGAGCTCAGGGGACTAACGTGGCGCTAAGTGAGGAGGACGTGGTACAGGGTGCTGGGCCGGGGTCACATGTCCCGCTCTGTCACACCCCCTGGCGTCACCGTTATTCTCACCTCACATATTAAAGTGCACCAAAAGTGCATCAATGCCCCCAGGAGAAGGAATCAGGTGGCCCTGGAGTCTGTAAGACTTTTGGTCCACTTTAATGCATGGCATAGAACTCTCTTTGTCCACAGACCAGACAGCATCCCCGGTTTCCCTCCAGCTTAGGAGCTGAGAGGGAGGGATGGATGGGAGGAGCTGGAAGGGAGGGATGGATGGGAGGGGCTGAGAGGGAGGGATGGATGGGAGGGGCTGAGAGGGAGGGAGGGATGGGAGGGGCTGAGAGGGAGGGAGGGATGGGAGGGGCTGAGAGGGAGGGAGGGATGGGCTGAGAGGGAGGGAGGGATGGGAGGGGCTGAGAGGGAGGGAGGGATGGGAGGGGCTGAGAGGGAGGGAGGGGCTGAGAGGGAGGGAGGGAGGGATGGGAGGAGCTGGGAGGGAAGAAATAGATGGGAGGAGCTGAGAGGGAGGGATGGATGGGAGGAGCTGGGTGGATGGTCCACTTTAATGCCCATCATAGAACTCTCTTTGTCCACAGAGCACGGCAAAGAGAGCGGATTGCATCCTCGGTTTCCCTCCAGCTGATGTGTATGCTCCTGCACCCAGACCGTCTGATTGGCTGAGCTCTCCCACGAACATCAACTGAGGAAAACAGGGGATGCAGCCGCCCCTGCACATTCATTGTGGGATCATAGGTCCCTGTGAAACCCCCTGGGATCACCGTTATTCTCACCTCACATATCAAAGGATTATTCACAAATCCCTAATTGAAATGCCCCAAGGAGAGGGAATCAGGTGGCCCTGGAGTCTGTAAGACTTTTGATCCACTTTAATGTGCGGCATAGAACTCTCTTTGTCCACAGAGCATGGCATAGAGAGCGGACAGCATCCCCGGTTTCCTTCCAGCTGACGTGTCCCTCCAGCTGAGGAGCTGAGAGGGAGGGATAGATGGGAGGAGCTGGGTGGAGGGGTGGATGGGAGGACTGGATGGGAGGAGCTGGGTGGGAAGAAATGGATGGGAGGAGCTGAGGGGGAGGGATGGATGGGAGGAGCTGGGTGGAGAGGTGGAGGGACGGATGGATGGGAGAAGCTGAGAGGGATAGATTGGAGGAGCTGGGGGAAGGATAGATTGGAGGAGCTGGGATGGAAGGAATGGATTGGAGGAGCTGAGAGTGGGGGTGGATGGGAGGAGCTGAGGAGGGTTGGATAGGAGGAGCTGGGTGGGAAGGAATGGATGGGAGGAGCTGGGTGGGAAGGAATGGATGGGAGGAGCCGAGAGGGAGGGATGGATGGATGGGAGGAGCTGGGAGGGAGGGAGGGAGGGATAGGAGGAGCTGGGTGGGAAGGAATTGATAGGAGGAGCTGGGTGGAAAGGAATGGCTGGGAGTAGCTGAGAGGGAGGGATGGATGGGAGGAGCTGAGAGGGAAGGATGGATGGATGGATGGATGGGAGGAGCTGAGAGGAAGGGATGGTTTGGAGGAACTGGGAGGGAGGGATGGATAGGAGGAGCTGGGTGGGAAGGAATTGATGGGAGGAGCTGGGAGGAAAGGAATGGATGGGAGTAGCTGAGAGGGAGGGATGGATGGGAGGAGCTGAGAGGAAGGGATGGTTTGGAGGCGCTGAAAGGGAAGGAATGAATGGGAGGAGCTGGGTGGGAAGGAATGGATGGGAGGAGCTGAGAGGGAGGGATGGATGGGAGGAGCTGGGTGGAGGAATGGATGGGAGGAGCTGAGAAGGGAGGGATGGATGGGAGGAGCTGGGTGGAGGAATGGATGGGAGGAGCTGAGAGGGAGGGATGGATGGGAGGAGCTGGGTGGAGGAATGGATGGGAGGAGCTGAGAAGGGAGGGATGGATGGGAGGAGCTGGGTGGAGGAATGGATGGGAGGAGCTGAGAGGGAGGGATGGATGGGAGGAGCTGGGTGGAGGAATGGATGGGAGGAGCTGAGAAGGGAGTGATGGATGGGAGGAGCTGGGTGGAGGAATGGATGGGAGGAGCTGAGAGGGAGGGGTGGATGGGAGGAGCTGGGTGGATGGTCCACTTTAATGCACGGCATAGAACTCTCTTTGTCCACAGAACACGGCATAGAGAGCAGACAGCATCCCCGGTTTCCCTCCAGCTGATGTGTATGCTCCTGCACCCGGGCCGTCTGATTGGCTGAGCTCCCCCACGAACATCAACTGAGGAAAACAGGGGATGCAGCCGCCCCTGCACATTCATTGTGGGATCATAGGTCCCTGTCACACCCCCTGGGATCACCGTTATTCTCACCTCACATATTAAAGTGCACCAAACCCAGGATTATTCACACATACCTAATTGAGATGCCCCAAGGAGAGGGAATCAGGCGACCCTGGAGTCTACCTGGACCCTGGTCCACTGTGCGGCATAGAACTCTCTTTGTCCACAGAGCATGGCATAGAGAGCGGACAGCATCCCCGGTTTCCCTGCAGCTGAGGAACTAAAAGGGAGGGATGTATGGGAGGACCTGGGTGGAGGGGTGGATGGGAGGAGCTGGGTGGGAAGGAATGGTTGGGAGGAGCTGGGTGGGAAGGAATGGTTGGGAGGAGCTGGGTGGAGAGGTGGAGGGATGGATGGAAGAAGCTGAGAGGGATAGATTGGAGGAGCTGGGGGGAGGGATGGATAGGAGCTGAGAGGGAGGGATGGATGGGAGGAGCTGAGAGGGAGGGATGGATAGGAGCTGAGAGGGAGGGATGGATGGGAGGAGCTGAGAGGGAGGGATGGATAGGAGCTGAGAGGGAGGGATGGATAGGAGGAGCTGAGAGGGAGGGATGGATAGGAGCTGAGAGGGAGGGATGGATGGGAGGAGCTGAGAGGGAGGGATGGATAGGAGCTGAGAGGGAGGGATGGATGGGAGGAGCTGAGAGGGAGGGATCGTTGGGAGGAGCTGGGTGGAGAGGTGGAGGGATGGATGGGAGAAGCTGAGAGGGATAGATTGGAGGAGCTGGGGGGAGGGATGGACAGGAGGAGCTGAGAGGGAGGGATCGTTGGGAGGAGCTGGGTGGAGAGGTGGAGGGATGGATGGGAGAAGCTGAGAGGGATAGATTGGAGGAGCTGGGGGGAGGGATGGACAGGAGGAGCTGAGAGGGAGGGATGGATGGGAGGAGCTGAGAGGGAGGGATGGATGGGAGGAGCTGAGAGGGAGGGATGGATGGGAGGAGCTGGAAGGGAGGGATGGATGGGAGGGATGGGCGGGAGGAGCTGGAAGGGAGGGATGGGCAAGACTATCACAGTGTTTTTGGTTTGCCTGTACTGTTCTGTGAGTTATTTATTCTGTAACTTACCTTTGGGATTCCCTGCAATGCAATGATACTTACCTCTGAAGCAAACTTTGAAGACGCAAATGAATAATGTATAGCTGCAGATCTGCATGTTACACCTCAAAGAGGGACAAAATGAGAACGAGGGACAGCGGGACATGGACTCCAAAGCGGGACAGTCCCACCAAATCAGGAACACTTGGGAGGTATGGGTGAAATCTGCCCACCCCAGAAGCTGTAGCAGGGAAGGGGTAGGTGGGCACCCCCGGGGGCACTGCAGACAGTACATAGACATAGACACTACAGCAGCCTGGCTTTGTGCTTCTCCATTAGTGGTTACACTGGGAATGTTTGGTGTCCGGCACTTCCTGCGTTACCCACTCAGCACTCCGCTCACGTTGCCAGAAAGAGATGTGCTGTGACGGCCATAAGACTGGGTGGTCTCCCTCCTTTCCACTGATCCGTGTTTGATCAGGAAAAGAACAATCTGATAAAATCCGCCCCCTGCCCCTTCTCCCGGGTCGATAAACACCTCTCGTCTTCCCTAACAAGCAGTGAAAGCTAAACTGTGTCGCAGTGCCACCCGCTGGCCCGACATGGGAACGCCACTCCGCAAGATCGGGATCGGCCCCTGGAGTGCAGCCCTCTGCGTCCACACAGGTTCAGTTATTAGCAATGATTGGTTATGGATGAGCATCATTGTTTTATTAATAAAGTCATTTATTTTCCAGATCACTTTGGATGTGTACAATTATGATTGGGACTGCCAGATCAGTCCCACATGTCCCCACAAATAAGCCCAGCCGCACTACCAAGATAAAATACGGTCACCCTTTATTAGATATGGGCATAAATATTAGTATAAACACACTAGGACATACATTTAGAAACAAGTAAAAAAAACATCTAGAAAAATATAGATAAAAAAATACCGCGCTACCAAATTTATGTAAAGTGTTAAATTCGATCCAGTGCTAAATTAGAAAAAAGCTACACGTGCGATACCTATATCTCACTAATAGGCCGACAATACAAACAATACATAAAAAGCACAGAGCTATAAGTGAATTCCAGTGTAAGTCCTCTTTAAGGTTCCTCCAAATAATCTTCAAATCAATAAAGTGACTTCTCAATCTTTTCGTGTGCTATCCCACCACCAAAAATATGCTCTTACCAGAAATGATCTGAATTCCAAAAGTAGAATAGCGCCAGCTCCCAACGCGTTTCGTCGTCTCCCGCGACTTTCACTAGGTGAAAGTCGCGGGAGACGACGAAACGCGTTGGGAGCCAGCGGTATTCTACTTTTGGAATTGAGCAGCATGAGTTAGCTATTTGTCACATTGTGTGATGCGAGCATTTAAAAAGATTTTATTGTATTTTATTGGCTGAATTAAAGGAGTTACTAGTGTTTTCAATATTGCGCTATGGATCTGTAAGGAACTTAACCTCTGCCAGGGGGCCGGCGGTGAGCGTCCGCGGGGCGACGCAGCACTCCTGCTGCTGGGAGCGTGGCGCGTCACTCTGGCAGTCTCCCTCGCCCCTCTCTAGCTGTGCAGGCGCGCGTCCCGCAGTCTGTAAATTTCGCCACTAGGAGGCGCTGTGCTGCGAGTGGCAGGCAGCGCAGAGTGCTCCACACCTGATGGGAATCAGGGGCTGATCAGCCCTGCAGCCAGGACTGACCAGCCCCTGGATAGTGCCTCCAATCACTCACAGTGTTGTAAGTTACACCAATCAGCACATACACTCCCCCCCAGGGTGGCCATTGGTCGATTCCCCAATAAATATGGAGTCAGCCCAGCACTCAGTGCCCGTGATAGTCGCTTGTGATTAGGGTGTGATTCTGTTAGTTGTTATCTGATCCTGACCCGGCTTGATCGACCATTCCTGTCTGCTGCCTGTACCGACCTCTGCTTTGTCTGACTGCGAACCTGCCTGCCCCTCTGGATACCCCGCGATCTCTGACTTCCCGGCTTGACCCATTGGCTACCCCTGACTACGCACCTGTCTCATCCCTGTACTCTGACGCGCCCTTCGGATTGACTACCTGTGAACGACCGCGGCTTGGGATACCCTCGTGATTCATCAGCCTTCACCGTAAGCAGCCATCCTTTGCGCCTATTAAGACCTGGGGGCAACCGTGTCCGGTGAGGCGTACCTAGCGTCCCGGCAAACGGGGGCTTGACTATAGGCAGAAGCGGCGGTGGAGATTGGGGGTTGCCTGCTTAAAGAAGGCTGGTGTCCCGCTGGGCATCACAGGATCTATGTTTTTCCTTTGCATGACCATAATATGGAGGATATTTGTTGGTCACATATATACATTTAACCCTTTAAACGCCAGCCACGTAAATTTTACGTGGCTGCCTCTCCAACAGTTAAACGCCAGCCACGTAAAATTTACGTGCCTGACTTTCCCCCAAAGTAAAAAAAAAAGTAAAAATAAAAGACACTTACCTGACCCCTCGTTCGATCCGGTCGGGTCTCCTCTTCAGCCAGAGGGGCTCCGATCGCCCATCGGGGCTCCTCCGGCTGCAGGGGAGGGCCCGGAACAGGGTGCCCCCCCCCCCCGTTTCAGCAGCCGCCCGGTTTCCTACAAAAAAAAAGAACAAAAAAAAAAAAACAGTCACCTACCTTTGTCCCCGCCGGCTCCCGCAGGCTCTCCTCTTCACAGGGGGGGGCTCCGATCCCCCCCCCCCCGCTCTTCTGTCTTCTGGAGGGGGCATAACAGCCCTCCTCCCTTCGTCTTCCGATGGCGGCCGCCATCTTGGTGACGTCATCGGGGCGGGGCCAGATGACGTCACCGACGGGTGTCATCGGGGCACCCGGCAGTAGAATACTCAGATGCCGGTGATGGCTGGGCGGGGAAGGAGGGAGGTATGCGATCCTCCGATCGCCTGCCTCCCCCCTTCTCTGCCCAGCTGTCACTGACAGCCGATCGCCGCGGGACACAGAAGATGAAGATCGGAGGTGAGTAAAGTAAAAGTTTTTTTTTTTTTTAATAAACTTTTTTGTGTGGTGTCTTTTTTTTACATTTTAACCCTTTGTGAACTGGTAAGGGGTCCATGACCCCTATACCAGTTCACAGGGCTCAGGGGTCTGGCAAGTCACCTGCGCTAGCGGGTGGCTTGCCATTAACCCCTGGCACCCCCATTACCTGCCTCCCCAAAGGCCAGGGGGGGGCAGAAGAGCCCGGGCCCACATAGGCTATGTGGGCTCGTAGGCTGCAGGGTGGGGGGGCCACCAAAGCTGGCCCCCCCACTCTGTGCCTACAAGCCCCCATAGCTGGTCCCGGGCTGGTTACTGTGGGTAAGGGGGACCCCACGTCAATTTTTTTTTTGATTTTTAAGGGTTTTTAACCCTTAAAAATAAAAAAAAAAATGGGGTCCGCCCCCCCTGGGAGGGGGGACCCTATGTCATTTTTTTTTTTGATTAACCCTTTGTGTTCTGTCATCCAGCAGCTATAAAAGGCTTCTAGCAAGTGAGCAGAAGCCAGTGATCGCCGAGGGACAGAGTGCTCCAGGATGGATGGGAGGTGAGTATAGTGTAAAAAAAAAATTAAAATTAATAAAATATTTTTTCTCTGCTTGTGTGTGTCATTATTTACTTTTAACCCCTTGTGAACTGGTAAGGGGTCCATGACCCCTATACCAGTTCACAAGGCTGGGGGGATGGCAAGCCACCTGCGCTAGCGGGTGGCTTGCCATTAACCCCCGGCACCCCCATTACCTGCCTCCCCAAAGGCCAGGGGGGGGCAGAAGAGCCCGGGCCCACATAGGCTATGTGGGCTCGTAGGCTGCAGGGTGGGGGGGCCACAAAAGCTGGCCCCCCCACTCTGTGCCTACAAGCCCCCATAGCTGGTCCCGGGCTGGTTACTGTGGGTAAGGGGGACCCCACGTCAATTTTTTTTTGATTTTTAAGGGTTTTTAACCCTTAAAAATCAAAAAAAAAATGGGGTCCGCCCCCCCTGGGAGGGGGGACCCTATGTCATTTTTTTTTTGATTAACCCTTTGTGTTCTGTCATCCAGCAGCTATAAAAGGCTTCTAGCAAGTGAGCAGAAGCCAGTGATCGCCGAGGGACAGAGTGCTCCAGGATGGATGGGAGGTGAGTATAGTGTAAAAAAAAAATTAAAATTAATAAAATATTTTTTCTCTGCTTGTGTGTGTCATTATTTACTTTTAACCCCTTGTGAACTGGTAAGGGGTCCATGACCCCTATACCAGTTCACAAGGCTGGGGGGATGGCAAGCCACCTGCGCTAGCGGGTGGCTTGCCATTAACCCCCGGCACCCCCATTACCTGCCTCCCCAAAGGCCAGGGGGGGGCAGAAGAGCCCGGGCCCACATAGGCTATGTGGGCTCGTAGGCTGCAGGGTGGGGGGGCCACAAAAGCTGGCCCCCCCACTCTGTGCCTACAAGCCCCCATAGCTGGTCCCGGGCTGGTTACTTCGGGTAAGGGGGACCCCACGTCAATTTTTTTTTTGATTTTTAAGGGTTTTTAACCCTTAAAAATAAAAAAAAATGGGGTCTCCCTCCCCTGGGAGGGGGGACCCTATGTCATTTTTTTTCTCGATTTAACCCTTTGTAGTGTGGATGGTTTTTGTGTTTTTTTTGTGAACGTTATAAAATACTTGTTTCAGTTAGGGGGGGTCTCCTGGGCAGGAACGGGGGGCTACCGATAAATATGTGGTACCGTTCTAATCGGTAGAAATGGGGCTTTCACATGCAATATGATTTTCCTTAATAAAATACATTTTTTATTTAAAATAAAGGAGTCAATTTTCTAAAAAAAAAATTTTATTTATTTATTTATTTATTTATTTATTTTTTCACTTAATAATATTGTAAAAAAAAAAAAAAAAATTACAAACAAGACATTTCATGTTAAAGTCTAAACTCTGCTGCAAAAAAAAATATATAATTTTTCTGAAAGTTCCAGCAAAAATGGAGCAAAACACGTCGCAAAACATGACGCAAAATGGGGAAAAATGGCCTGTCAACAGAGGGTGACAAAATCTCAAGTAGGCTGGCAATTAAAAGGGTTAATAGTACCTATGCATGTTGGGTATTGTTCTGTTCGGGGGACCTTGCGCTTTCAGACTTAGCTTGTTTTTTCTGGTTTGCATATTTATATTTTAGGAAAAGGTGTTTTTTATTCAGCTTTTTTATAAATTTTTTAGGGAAACCCTGCGCAACCAAAGAATTCTTTGAGGAATTAATTCCAGAAAGATGAGCCCACTACAACAAGCTGGGTACCCTTATAAAGCTTAACGTGTGTTCTTTCAGGGAATATATGGTTTATGGGGGATATTCCAAATGTAAAGGGTTGTTTTGGTTGAAAAATCGCAAGGTGCGCACTTTGTCTGCAGAGCTGAAATTTTCAAGTAAAATTACCGTTATGCGCATGCTTTACTTTGGGGTGTTTGGCAACTCTTCCCTTGACAGAACCTATGCATGTTGGGTGTTGTTCTGTTCGGGGGATGTTGCGTTTTCAGATTAAACTTGTTTTTTCTTGTTTGTATATAGTTTTTTTAGGAAAATGTGGCTTTGATTCTGCTTTTTTATCCTTTTTTTAGGGAAACTCTTTGCAACCAAAGATTACGTTGAGGGATTACTTCCAGAAAACTATGGCCACATCCACAAGCCTGGTACGCCTAGAAAGCCTGAGGCGTGTACTTCCAGAGAATATATAGTTTGTTGGTGGTATTTCAAATGTAAAGTGTTGTTTTTCTGGAAAAACCGCAAGGTGCGCATATTGCATAGCATAGTTGTATTTTTTCTGAAAATCTCCTAAAGCGCTATTTCAGTTTGGGGGAGTCTCCTGGGCAGGAAAGGATGTCTACCTATACATATGTGGTACTGCTGTAACCGGGAGAAATTGGGGTTTCACACGCAATAAGATTTTATTGACAAACTTACATTTTTTATTCCAAAAAAAAATACAATATGTAAACATTTTTTTTTTTTTTTTTTTTTGCACATATTTCACCCAAAAATATTAAGAATACCCCTACCAAATGACAAACAAGACATTTCATGTTAAAGCCCAGACTCTGCTGAAAAAAACAATATATCATTTTCCTGGGAAATCCCTGGAAATCCCCTCAAAAATCACAGTTGAACAAGGGGAGCGCAAAATAGTGCAAAATGGTCTGGCAACAAAGGGTGACAAAATCTCAAGGTAGGCTGGCGGTTAAAGTGGACCAACACCCAGGGGTGCCCCGCTGTGTGACACCCCCCAGAAACCCCGAAAAACTCACCTCTCCTCGCTCCCACGTGACCGCCGCTGCCAATCCCCGCCAACGGACAAGCGGGAGGCAGCGACGGACCAGAGAGCGCGCCCACCGGCGCCTCCCGCGCGTCACTCTTACAGGGCGCGCGCCCGTGCCGGCCATTCACAAACGGCCGGCGTGGGTGCGCGTCCTGCTAGAGGGACGCGCGGGAGGTGGTGGCGGGCGGCGCTGGATCGTGGATAAGGTAGGGATTTAGGGGTTTCTGGGGGGTTTCACACAGTGGGGCACCCCCGCAGTCAGGGGACTGATCGGTCCAGGGAATCTTATAGATTCCCGGGCCGATCATAGGAGGGTGTTGTTCCACTTTAACGATGGGATCATACCTATCGCTGTGGAAACATTTGGAGAGTGACCCTTATGACCTTTTTGTTGGCGTTTGATCAGATCATTTCTGGTAAGAGCGTATTTTTGGTGGTGGGATAGCACATGAAAAAGATTGAGAAGTCACTTTATTGATTTGAAGATTATTTGGAGGAACCTTAAAGAGGACTTACACTGGAATTCACTTATAGCTCTGTGCTTTTTATGTATTGTAAGTAAAAAAACATGCTGAGCAATTGTAAGCAAGATTGTGAACAAGATAAAGACTAGTGTACTGTTAAGACTATAACAGGGAACTAATAGTAAAGAGTGTCACGAGTACTGGCTCCCATTAGTTCCCTGTTATAGCATAACAGTACTCTAGTCTTTATTTTGTTCACAATATTGCTTACAATTGACTTGCCTTAAATTGATAGTTAACACAGCACTTGGCACTTAGGGTCTTATTCATGAAGCTCTAGCGCCAGGTAGTGCCTGTACAGCGCCAGGTAGCGGCAGGTGAACGCCGGACAGCAATTACACATTTATGAAGCCCAATCTGTTGAGCGACTGGAACAACGCCATGTAGCGTCCGATTCATCATTATCCCAGGCTCAGCGTACAGCGCCGGCGTTCAGCCTTGCAGAGCGCCACGTCTTACCTCTCACTACCTGGCGCTCTCCTATACATTTCTATGGACGATCCTTAAACTGGACCTTCAGCATGATTTAATGAAAAGCCCAAACTCTTAAAAAACGGTTCCCCAGCATCTAAAGTTAATATATTTTACATTTTTAGTCACTAACTTATTATTCTTTCCCCCACTGGGCTGCAACTCTGTTCAGGAATTTAGGATACGGGCGCCGCCATCTTGACTCAGAAGCATCAGAAATACTGAGGAGAGGGGAGTGGCATAAGGTACGGGGGCCGGGTTATAGCTGTGCTTTGCTCAGACAGAGCAGAGCTGGGGTCAGGTAACGGTCAGCAGTCCCAGAATGCAGAGCAGCACAGTCAGAAGTCACTTCCTGTTTGCAGGCTGCCTGATAAGATGGCGGCTTCCATAAGCCACCATCTTGGATGTTTAAAAGCTCATAACATGCAGTAGATACAGGTAGGATGATTTTTAATGTGGACAATTTGTATGTACAGGGTGTGGGAAACATATAAGATAGACTCTTATTCAGAGTGAAGGTCCGCTTTAAATCCCTTTCCTGATCCCAATATTTTTAATTTTTTTTTAATAAAATCTCAAAACTTTCTGACATGTATCCTGGGCTAGAAAATGACATTTGTGAAAACTTTTTTGATTAATAATATTTTTATGCAGAATTGTCCTCACATGTCTGGTATTAAAGTGTTCATGTTACAATGTTATAACAATGTCATTCCATGTGTTTTCGCTTTGTTACTAGTGGATACATGTTCAAAAATAGACTTTAATCACACAGACTCTGGCACTATGGGCTACAATTACATGATTTTGAGCTCAGGTGCTGTGTGAGGCTGTTTTTTTGATGAATGTGGTGTGAGTCGTACTGAGCTGGGCTCACACATCATATTCATCAATGCCGGCCAGCGACTGAGGCGCTCTGAAACAAAGATCATGGCAGAGCACAGCGACTACTAGCGGTTGCTCTAAAATGCGCGCTACAGAAGCTCATCTGTCGCTACCTGGCGTTAGTAATGATTCAGCCTGTTAATTATTGCACTTAGCACTTTGTGGGATATTAAGATGTTTTTCATAGCACTTTCCTTTATTTCGGGTTTGACCCCGAACCCCTGGATTGTTTTTTAGGGGAGGAGGAAAGTGGTTGCACATTATTATTGTTCTTATCTGTATATACAAATTCATTTATATTTGTGTATGGTAGTAATCTTTTTATGGGGACAATAAAGCAATTCTGTGAGTACTCGCCTGTAGAATTGTTTTGTTCTTGCATGGCACGGCCCGCTTCGGTATTCATAACAGTTGGGTTATTCCGCCACAGGGTGGCACAGTGGTACTGCAGAAAAGCTGTGTCTTGTCCCGGCTCCCTATAAAAACGGGCTTAACCATAGAGTTCCCCAGCGTACACAAGCAGTGAGACAAGAGGCCGGGAGAGAATAAGTAAAAAATGTGAAAAAGGTAAAAGAGCCCAATTGACTTTGAACAATCACCATAAAGAGGCAACCAAGAAAAACGATAACAAGGGTGGGGCGAAGCGGACCGTGCCATGCAAGAACAAAAACAATTCTACAGGTGAGTACTCACAGAATTGCTTTTTTCTTTATTGCATGGCACGGCCTGCTTCGGTATCCATAACAGTTGGGACATCCAAAAGCAGTGTCCAGAGTAGGGTGGGATCCCCAATGAGTAACAGCCGGCAGTTCAAGTCACTACCGCCTGAAGCACCTTGCGGCCAAAAGCAGCATCAGCTGAGGTCTTAACATCAACCTTGTGAAAAGTATGAACAGAAGACCAAGTAGCGGCCTTGCAAACTTGTTCAACAGAAGCTTGGTGCTGAAAAGCCCAAGAGGCACCAATAGCACGAGTGGAATGAGCAGTAATTCTAAAGGGAGGTTCCTTTCCCTTAGCAGAATAGGCTTGTACCACCACCTGACGGATCCACTTGCTGATAGTGGATTTAGCCGGAGGCAAACCCTTCCTAGGTCCAGAAGTGAGAACAAAAAGAGCATCAGACTTCCTGAAAGGCTCAGTGGCGACCAAATAAAACTTAAGAGCCCTGACCACATCCAGAGAATGCAGTGTCCGCTCCTTGGAATTAGCAGGATTAGGACACAATAGGCTCGATTCAGAGACACATTCGTCCGGACTTCCGTAGCTGTCTGTGAAAGTTTTGGTGGGTGTTTGTCATTTTTTTGCTTTTTTTCATTCATTTTTCATTCGTACGAACGTTCGGGAAAATGCGTATATGCGCTTTCGATGAACGGAAGCAAATCGGAACATTTCCGTTAGTTCGGATCATTTTCCAAACAAAATCTGAAATTTTCCGTTCATTCAGATAACTTACGTTGTTGGGATGGTTTCCGTCTGAATCAGAGAGCTGATTTCCGACGGATCACCACCCTATAAATCCGTTTCATTTCCGATCCACTTACGGGACCTTTGAGGGCTCGGATTGCTATTGTTGAACATGTTTTGCGGCTATGTGGAGGAGTCTGCGCGCCTTTAGCACCAAGGCATTGCATGTATCAGCATGGCCGAGGCCATAAATTGTATAGCAATGCACCTGAATCAATACATTTCATGTATGCCTTATAGATGCATTTTAATGCTGACCTTAATTAGTCCTTAGCATGTAAACCTTTATTTTCCCCCACATCCATATAATTGCTATATTTTTTTAGACTTATGTCCTTTGTGAATTATATTTGGATTGTTGAACTTGAATCTTAATTTGTTGTAGGAGTTCTTGTTTTAGTTGGTTACCTTTGCTTTGTGTAATTACCTTATATTTGGTTGCAGGAACCGCAAGATGTGCCGCTCGCCCTTGCTCCTGATGCCCGTTCTTTGCCTGCAGAATGTGGGCCAGGGGTTCTCTAATCGGGCACTATGCAAAACCCGGCCCGTGGTGGCGAGGGCCCTCTGGCTTTTGAAGTCGAGATTTAGGTGTTTGGACCATACAAGGGGGGGGGGGGGGGGGCACTGCAGTATGACCCCAACAAGGTTATACCAATATTTTAATTTACGTTTTTTAACAGGGACCACATGTGCCAGAGTGGCACAACTGAGTGTCAGGGTCCTTCAGTTGGTGGGCGAGATGCAGGCGCTGCGCAACTCGTTGGGGATCACAGATGAAGAATAATGTTCTGTGGGCTGCCATTGCTATGGATTTTGTTTTTTATAGTTGTAAAAATTTGAAATTTTCAAAAATTTTTAAAATGTTATATTTTATGATGGAATAAAAAAAAATGTTACATTGTCATTTCATTTACAAAATACATTAACACAAAACTAATGGGCCCAGAAATATTTAAAGATGAATATTCACATGACCGAGAAGTGGTTTGGGTAAGTTTTAGGGGGCTAAAATGGAAGAAGAACCTAACCGAGAAGTGGTTTGGGTGAGCTTTAAGGGTCCAAAAGGAAAGATGGAGGATAGTGCTTTAGTGATTTAGCTAAACATTGTAGTAGAAGTGAGGGCGGCAAATATGTAGGCGAGCACTTTAATGAGTTAAGTTTGTAGTGCGCAGGCGCAAGATGGTAAGGATTTCCGTCTGGACGAATATTTATTGAAAAAGGGAAACAGAAACTAACGGGAAACGTAAAGGATTCGTGGGAGGATACGATGGGAAAAGGGCAAAAACGAAAGCCTACGTTGTAATATGTGAAAAAGAAACGGAAAAGTCTGGATGGAAAATGACATCCTCGTATTCATAATCTGCCGTACGAATGGACGGAAACTTTACAGAAGGTTTTCAATGCATGCACAGAATCGCTCGCACGCTCATACGAGAGCGGAAACATTTCCAAAAAAAAACAGATCGGAACTAAAACGGAATCAAGCCTAATGAAGGCAAGACAATGTCCTGATTAAGATGAAAGGCAGACACAAACTTTGGCAGGAAGCCCGGCTTGAGCCGGAACACCACCTTATCCTGATGCCTCTCAAAATAAGGAGGTTTGATGGAAAGTGCAGCTAGTTCAGAAACTCGCCTTACAGAAGTGATAGCCACCAGAAAGGCTACCTTAAGGGTCAGAATAGACAAGGAAGCATCACGGATAGGCTCAAAGGGAGGCCCTTGCAGGGCGGACAACACCAGATTCAAATCCCAGACTGGTAGCAAAGGCTTACGGGGTGGACACACATGAGAAACACCCTGAAAAAAGGTTTTAACCAACCGGTGATTGGCAAATGATCTTTGGAAAAAAATTGCCAGAGCTGAAACATGGCCATTTAGGGTACTAAGTTGAAGGCCCTGATCCAAACCATGTTGCAAGAATTCCAGAATCCTGGGAATAGAAAACACACGACAAGGAAGAGACTTGGACTCACACCAGGCAATGTAAGCATGCCAGACCCTGTAATAAATAAAGGACGAGAACAACAGAAGCAGGCAACCCCTTTTCCATCAATATGGAGGATTCAGCAGCCAAGCCGTTAAAGCCAGAGTTTGTAAATTGGGATGGCATAGCTGCCCCTGGGTGAGAAGACCTGGATCCTTGGGCAAGACGTGCCGGTCTACTGCCAACCGCACAACATCTGCGAACCAAACTCTTCTTGGCCAACAAGGGGCCACCTGTATGGCTGGTACCCACTCCTGGGCTTGCACATGACCCTGTCCAGGAGAGGAAATGGAGGGAACACATAGAGAAGCTGAAACGCCGTCCAAGGTATTGCCAAGGCATCCGTGGCGAAGGCCAGAGGATCCTGAGACAGAGAGACAAATCTGGGAAGTTTGTAAATGAGACGGGATGCAAACAAGTCCACGTCCGGCTGACCCCAGCGGTGACAGAGGGAGAGAAACACCTGGTAGTTGAGGGACCATTCTCCCAGACGAGACGTCCCCCTGCTCAGGGAGTCCGCCACCTGGTTCTCCATCCCTGGGATGTAGACCGCTGAGATGCAGGGAACATGCTGTTCCGCCCAAGACAGAATCAGGGACACTTCCTTGAAGGCTCGCTTGCTCCAAGTCCCTCCCTGATGGTTGATGTAGGCAACCGCCGTCTGGTTGTCTACGCGAATCTGAACAGCCCGACCCCGGAGGTGAGTGGATAGGCGAGAAAGAACCAACCTGATCGCCCTCAGTTCCAGAACGTTGATGGAAGCATGGGCCTCTTGTGGGCCCCACCGACCCTGGAACCTCAGGGACCTCCCCATCCGGTCAGACTGGCATTCGTGGTGACCGTTTCCCAGCACAGGGGCAGGAAGGACCTGCCCCCCAGAAGGTTCCTTGAGTCCAGCCACCACGAGAGAGACTGTCCGGCCAGGGGAGACAGAACAAATTCCTGATCCAGGGACACAGGGTCCCGATTCCCAAACTGACATCAGGTGCAACTGAAGAGGTCTCATGTGAAACTGAGCAAAGGGGACTGCCTCGAAGCAGGACACCATCAGGCCCACCAACTGCATCCCCTGACAGATGGAGGGATGAGGACACGACAGCAGAGCCCGAGCCTGCAGCTGAAGACCTTCCACCTTCTGCTGAGGAAGGAACACCTTGACCTGAGAGGTATCCAGCGTCATGCCCAGAAAGGTCCTCACCAATGACGGGGACAGAGAAGACTTGGGATAGTTGATCACCCAGCTGAAAGACTCCAGAGTGGATGTCACCATTTGAGTGTCCCGCTCGGCCTGAGGAAAAGACTCGGCCACAATCAGGATGTCATCCAGGTAAGGAATGATGCAAATGCCCTGGTTCCTTAGCAGAGCCATCACTCCCGCCAGCACCTTGGTGAACACCCGAGGTGCCGAGGTGATACCGAAGGGTAGAGCCACAAACTGGTAATACTGACCCTGCAGCTCGAACCTTAGAAATCTCTGATGACCTGGGAAGATAGGCGCATGAAGATAAGCATCCTTGATGTCCACAGTGGTCATGAAGTCGCCTGGCGAAGGGTACTGACAGCAGAGCGCAGTGTCTCCATGTGAAAATGCTTGAATCTGACAAATTTGTTGAGGCCCTTCAGATCCAGAATAGGCCTCAGAGAGCCGTCCTTTTTGTGGAACATGAAAAGATTGGAATACTACCCCTGACCTCTTTCTTGATGAATCCTCCTGAATCCACCGGTCTGAGACGTGAAGCCTCCAGATGTGAGCAAAGAGCCGAAGCCGTCCCCCCACCCGGATGGGTGAGGGCGCCCCTTCATGCCTGAGGGGCCTTGGCAGAGGGTTTGGACTTAGGATTCCAGGAGAGACCGGGACGATCACGGGTTCTGCCACGGTCCCAAGAATCTCTGCGACCACTGGAGAGGAGGGAGCCACGGCCCCGAACGCTTAAGCAGTTTCTTAAGGGCAATAGCAGTAATGGCGGCAGCACATACAGGGCGCAAGCCAGCCCCCACACAGGTAAAAGCATGGCAGGCCACTTGATCCAATGCGCCGGTCCTCTCCGTCCCTCAGAGTGGTAGTGTCAGGGGAAGGCATGACCGAAGTTTTGGACAAGCCTAGCACGGGAGCGTCCACTTCAGGGGGAAATGACCACCTCTTAACAAGATCAACGGGAAAGGGATACCTTTTATCCAAACCCTTGGGCACTGCAGGCAACTTGTTAGGACGTTCCCATTCTTTAAGCACCAAGGTGGTGCATGCTGTTTACCAGGGCGAAAAATCTCCCCCTGCTTTCTTTTAGCTACCTCAGGGGCAGCAATGTGCAAAATTTCAAAAATATGTGACAGCAGATTATCAGTGTCCTCAGGGTACCATGATTCCTCTCCGGACACAGACCCAGGGTCACTATCGCAACCCTCCTGCTGGTTCCCAGAGGAGTCAGAATCCTGGGAGAGCTCCCCCATCTCAAGGGGGTGACAGTCACAAAGTTCATCAATCCCCACATACACCTCAGTAAGGGGAGCGGGCCTGGGATCCAGGTGTCTCTTCTTGCCAGAGGCCTTCCTAGGAACAGTCCTGGCAAGCTGCTTTTCAATGTTATCCACCCGCAGAGCCAAATCAGAATGTGACTCCCTGCCAACATTCCCCGCACTGGGGCCCAATTGCAGGAGCGGGGGAGTAGGTGAAGCCGAGTGAGGCACAGAGCTGGGAATCGAAACAGGCAAACCAGCTTGAAGCGCAAGGACACTTTCAGCGCACGGCACGCACACCGTGACACTGTTACTCACAGGGGATACCCCACACATGGAACATAGCCGGGCTTGCCCCGAAGGGCCCCCAAGCACGCTATCCCCAAAAGCCTCTATATGGTGGTTAACACAGGCACAATAGGCCAGCAGTGGGTACAGGCTTAAGACAGAAGTCACCCGGGATGTCCTCCCAACGGAAGCCCCCAGAAGTTAATAAAGGGGGAATGAGGGGGAGGAAGGAGTGGAGCCGGGAGAAACCACAACCCAATGGTATCCCGCCTGAAAGACATAAGTAAAATCACACATAAGGATCCTGCAGCAAAATACCCCAAATCAATTAAAAACCCCCAAAGGGGGACTCAGGGACCAAGACACCGCGGGGTCACACAGGCACAGGCCGCTGAATAAGCCGACCCGCCGGAGGAAGCAGCGCTGCAGCCAGGAAGGGAGAAATCCAGTCGTGCAGCTCGTCCAAAATGGCGCCGACAGAGGTACCTCGAGGGGCGGGCCGCGAGGTGAACGACGCGATATGCGTCATCACCTGGCCCCGCCCCCTCCGAAGAGCGCGAAAAACTGCGCTCACCTGACCCGGCTGGCACCAAGACAAAGCAAAATCACCTCAGGTTATAGCGCCCACAGCCGCAGAACGCAGTGCAAAGCGGCGCAGCAGCTAAAAACACCAGAAAACACACCAAAAAACGTAAAAACACCACAGATATGACTACTCGGACTCCAAAGTGGGACAATATGTAAGTAAGGCAACTTCCCCTCATTGAGAGATGAATGAAACCACGCCCCCTCATTGAGGGATGGATAGGATGTAACAGTTAAAACAATAGAATAGAGATATAAAGCAAATGAATCATTTATTGCTGCAGATCTGCATGTTACACCTCAAAGAGGGACAAATGAGAACAACGAGGGACAGGGGGGCATGGACTCTAAATAGGGACAATCCTTCCAAATCAGGGACACTTGGGAGGTATGTGTGTGCATCTCACTCCTCCAGCAACTTGCATTGAATTGTGAGTGGCAATGTGCACCTGAATACATAGCAGGGGATTAGAAGACAGCACTTTACCTGCGCTAATTATCGTGGGTCGCGATGGAAACTGACCAATGCCAGCTCCACAGTAGAGGAAATATGTATGAAAAAGTGAACTTCAGCTGAAAGTTTGTGCCTCCCACTGCTAAATTGAAAAATACCATTTTGTGAATACTCACCTTGTAAAATGGGTATTATAGGTATGTCACACACCCCGCTTCAAGATATTCATAACCTGTGGGTAATACTGACCTGTAGAGGGCGATCTGCAGAGATGATTGGAGGAAAGAAAGCCCCTCCCGGTCCATAAGTACCTGGGACCTCCCACTCATTACCCAGTATAAAGAAAGCAGTAAGGTAAGGGACCAGGAAGAGCCAAATATAAGTCATAACAACGCAAAGTTCCCAATATGAAGGATCTAGAATACAAAGGGCGGGTTGAAGCGGGGTGTGTGACATACTTATAATACCCATTTTACAAGGTGAGTATTCACAAAATGGTATTATTCTAAGTATGTCACACACCCCGCTTCAAGATATTCATAACCTGTGGGACATCCAATAGCAGTGTCCATAAGGGGTGGGGATCCAAAACAAGGCATAAAACACAACTTAAACCACTGCAGCCTGCAGAACTTTGCAGCCAAAAACAGCATCCGCTGAGGCCCGAACATCAACCTTGTAAAACTTGGAAAAGGTGTGAACAGAAGACCAGGTAGCGGCCTTACAAACTTGCTCAACAGAGGCCTGGTGCTGAAAAGCCCAGGAAGCCCCAACCGCACGAGTAGAATGAGCTGTAACACAAAGGGAGGATTCCTCCCCTTAGCAGAATAGGCCCCAACGATGGCCTGACGAATCCACTTCCACCTTGTCATTGCTGGGATTAGGACACAGAGAGGGCAGAACAATATCCTGATTTAGATGAAAGGAAGAAACAACCTTAGGAAGGAAATCCGTCTTGAAACGGAAAACCACCTTGTCCTGATGTCTTTCAAAATACGGAGCTTGAATAGACAGAGCCGCCAACTCAGAAACACGCCGAACAAAGGTGATAGCTAGCAAAAAGGCCACCTTCTGTGTAAGGGAAGACAAGGCAAAAGGAGGACCCTGAAGAAAGAGCAGAAAGAACCAAATTCAAATCCCAAACCGGAATCAGAGGCTTCCTAGGAGGCCGCACATGCGTAACCCCCTGGAAAAAAGTCTTAACCAACGGATGAAGCGCAAAAGACCTTTGGAAAAACACCGCCAGGGCAGACACCTGCCCCTTCAGAGCACTGAGCTGGAGTCCCAGATCCAAACCATGTTGCAGGAACTCCAAAATTCTAGAAATAGAGAATTCCCTACAAGGGAAGGCCCTAGTCTCACACCAATCAATATAAGACCTCCAAGTCCTATAGTACACGGATGAAGAAGACCTCTTTCTAGCACTAATAAGAGTCCAAATCACAGCATCAGAAAGACCTTCCTCCTTCAAGATGGAGGTTTCAGCAGCCACGCCGTCAAAGCCAGCGTTGGTAAATTGGGGTAACGAAGATGACCCTGTGTGAGTAGATCTGGCAGCAGGGGCAGAGCGAACTAATCTGCTAACCTTACCACGTCTGCGAACCAGACCTGTCTTGGCCACCTTGGGGCCACCAGAATTGCTGACGCTCCCTCCAGAGCCAGCTTGCGCACTACTCTGGCCACCATGGGAAACGGAGGAAACAGGTACAGAAAACCCAGATCCCTCCAGTTCAGAGACATGGCATCCGTTGCAAGAGCCAGAGGGTCCTTCGCCAGAGACACGAATGACGGAAGTTTGTGATTGTGACGGGAGGCAAAGAGGTCCACCACCGGTGACCCCCACCTGCGACAAATTGTGTGAAAAACCTTGGGATTGAGAGACCACTCCCCTTTGCGGGCTGACAACCTGCTCAGAGAGTCCGCCTCCGTGTTCTCCACTCCCGGGATGTAGACCGCCGAGATGCACGGGCCGTGGCTCTCCGCCCAGTCCAGAATCAGAGACACTTCCCTGAGGGCACTCCTGCTGCGAGTCCCTCCCTGGTTATTGATGTAGGCAACCGCCGTCCGATTGTCCGACCGGACCTGAACCGGCAAGTCCCGCAGTTGATGAGTCAAATGACAAAGAACCATCCTGATGGCTCTCAACATTGATAGGCTCGTGGGCTTCCAGGGGTCCCCACAAACCCTGAAATTGCAGATCCTTCCAGAAGCCCCCCCATCCTGAGAGGCTGGCATCCGTGGTGACCACCTCCCAATGAGGAGTCTGAAAGGATCTGCCCCTCAGCAGGTTGGCTGAGTTCAGCCACCACCGAAGCGAGCGGCGAACTCGGGGAGACATCAGAAAGAATTGATCCAGCGACTGATGAGACCTGTCCCAGACCGACAACAGATGGAGCTGTAGCGTCCTTGTGTGAAACTGAGCAAAGGGGACTGCCTCGAAGGAGGCCACCATCAACCCCACCAGTCTCATCCCTAGCCGGATGGACGGCCGAGGAATGGACATGAGCAACCGAATCAACTCCTGAATCAAAAGAACCTTGGACTGAGGAAGGAACACTCTGGCCTGATCTGTATCCAGAGACATTCCCAGAAAGGATACTATCCTGGACGGGTAGAGGGAGGACTTGGGGTAGTTGATCACCCAGCCGAACCTCTCCAGAGTGGATATTACCGTCCTGGTGTCCAATTCCGCTTGGCTGAATGACGATGCCATGATGAGGAGATCGTCCAGATATGGCACTATGCGAATCCCCTGCGCTCTGAGGAGAGCCATCACCCCAGCAAGCACCTTGGTGAAAACCCTTGGAGCTGTGGTGAGACCGAAGGGAAGAGCTACAAACTGAAAGTGCCGATCCTCCACCGCGAACCTTAGAAACCTCTGGTGCGCGGGAAAAATGGGAACATGGAGGTAAGCGTCCTGGATGTCTATGGACGTCATGAAATCCCCCTGACGAAGAGAGAGGATAGCAGAACGCAACGTATCCATGCGAAATTTTCGCAGCCTGACAAACCTGTTGAGAATCTTTAGGTCCAGGATGGGCCGGACGGAGCCATCCTTCTTGGGGACCGTGAACAGATTTGAGTAAAAACCCCGACCCGGGTCTAATGGGGGCACTGGGCAAATGACTGCCATTTCCAGAAGACTCGATACCGCCGCCCGGAGCTGATGCGCAGCCAGTGCGTCCGGGGACACCCGAGACCTGAAGAAACGTGGGGGGGGGGGGGGGGCGGGACTCGAACTCCAGCTTGTAGCCGGAAGACACCACTTCCCGGATCCACTTGTCCGAGACCTCCCGAATCCAGACCTGGGAGAAGTGTCGCAGCCGTCCCCCCACCCGCACGGGTGAGGGCGCCCCCTCATTGTTGAGCGGGCTTGGCCGCGGGTTTGGGTTTAGAGCCCCAATTGTATCCTGAACGGGCACGACCCCTGCCCCTATTCCAGGAATCTCCTCTTGAAGAAGGAAAGGCAAATCCTCTTCCCGCTCTGGATCCCCGAAAGGAAGGAGTGAAGGAAGCCGCTCCTCGAAAGGGGCGTTGTTGCTTCTTGCGTTGAGGTAGTTTACCACCTTTGGCTACAGAGTCCAATTTGTCTCCAAAAAGCCGTAACCCAACGAAGGGAAGAGACGTCAGTGACTTTTTTGACCCAAAATCAGCCGCCCACTGGCGCAACCAAATTGAACGCCTGATAGTCACCATTAGAGCAGAGGCTCTGCTACTCATCATCAAGGAATCATCCAAAGCGGCTAACATGAAGGACAAAAACACCTCACATCGTTTTAGTCCAAGAAATTCGTCACTGTCCGGATCCAAACCGGAAGAGGATAACAAGTCCCTGACCACCTTTCTGGTAGCCACCACCAACAGCGATGAGGCACAAACAGGCCGTATGGCTGCCCCAATACTGGCAAAACCATGACAAGCCATCTGGTCAATGCGTTTATCCTCACCATCTTTAAGAGAGGAACAATCAGGGTTATTCAAAACGGCTGAGTTGGATAACCCCAAAATTGGGGCGTCCACCTCGGGGGGGGGGGGACGCCCAGCGCTTAACCGTATCCACGGAGAAAGGATATCTTTTATCCCAACTCTGAGGAATGCCTGGGAGCCGAGCCGGCCTCTCCCATTCCTTAGAAATAATATTATCAAAATGCTTTTGATTAGGAAATTCCAAACGCGGCCTGGATTCCTCATAAAACTCCCCTTGTTGTTGAGGAACAGCCGCCGGAGGCGAGATGGCCAGAACCTCAAACATCTGAGTCAGAACATTAGGAGTATCCGAGGAACTCCCTGACCCCCAATCGGAATCAGTGCCAACAATTTGCTGATCATCAGAATTATCCGAATCCTCAAATAACTCCCCTTCCTCCGGAGGGGAATAATCTGACCAATCCAGACCATCCGCATCATCGTATTCAAAATGAGTAACCGGTGACAAATGCTTTCTCTTAGCCGGTGCCTTCTTGACGACCGCAGTAGAAATAAATTTTTCAATATTGGCCAATCTGGCACACACATCAGATTGCGACTGCCCCCCCATGACAACATCACACGGGGCACGGGTCAAAATGGGAGGGGGAGGGGATGAAGCCGGCGGTGCTGACCCAGAAGCCTGGGGTCCGGACTGCCGTGTAATAGTCTGCTGTGCACATGATATACATAGGAAGAAATCATCCCCAGTTAGGGATACCCCACAGCCCAAACACTTCCGGGATTGTCCCGAGGGAAGCCCGGAATCCTGGGATGCCTCCATAAGGTGAACTTGAGTAAGTCGCTATGACCGAGGGAATTACGCTACTAAGCAACCTGGGATGCCCTTATAGTGTCCAAGTGGGAGGATTTGTAAAATATAATAGAAATACCCAGGGACCCTAGGACCGGGAGAAACCCCCTGAATATCCCTGAAGATTCCACCTAAAAAATACAATAGACACAATGAGAAACCTTATGCTGTGTATAAGAGTCAAAACAGGGGGGGGGAAAGGCCCACAGGGCCACTCACAGTGCCTCTAGGATCCAAGTGCTGCGTCCACACAGCCTGAGGTAAGAAGCAGAGCGGGAGACGGAGAAGGGGGGCGTGGCCAGCGCGGACCGCGCGCTTGACCTGCTCCGCCCCCCTCCACAAGTCAGTCAGGAGAATCGAGCTCCTCAGCGGTGCTCAGAACTAGAGGGGGCGGGCCGCGGCGATGCGCCGAAAGTCCGGCCCCGCCCCCAAACTAAACGCGTGAGGGGAGAAGCTCCCCTCCGCTGTATTTCCCAGGGAGCCGGTGTCGCGGCCACCCGCGGCACCGGATAGTAAGAAAACAAGCGGTAGCGGCCCGCAAGGTATGCGGAGCCGCTCCCCGCTCGAGCCACGCTACATAAGGCTCTAAGTATAAAGGGAGCGGGCCGCGGCCTCGCGCCGAAGGCCCGGCCCCGCCCCCAACAGAAGAGCGTGAGGGGAGAAACCTCCCCTCCGCCTTCTGAGGTAAAAGCAGCGCTGCGGCGGCAATGGAGGCCGCGGTGTCTGTCAGTAAATAATGTGCCCCCCTGTATACAGTAACAACACACACTACATACAATAAACACCAGTGCAACCAATTCATTGAGGGATTACTTCCACCTCCCCTCCGAGGATACATAAAACCTAAAGCTGAGGAGAGGACCCCTAACCCAAGCTAGGAAGGTGGGAATAGGCTAAATAGGAAATTTTTTTTCCAGTGGACAGGGCATCCCAAACCGGGGTCACCAACCCGGTGTAACCGCCTACCCTCTATATAGGGTCTCGCGTTGGAGCATAGCTCCTGAGCACCAGTGGTGCTAATATACATTCGCCCGGACAGCAGTCAAGACTGGGAGGCATACAAATATACAGGATCAAAGGGGAAAAAGATGAGTCCGAACGGAAATAAAAAATAACTGGCCGGGAGTAGTCCCGGTTACCTGAAAACCCCCTGTGCAAGGAGGAGATTTCATCTTCTGCTTGCTCGCCATCTGCAGAGATGAAGATTGGGGAGTGAGTGGGAGGTCCCAGGTATTTATGGACCGGGAGGGGCTTACTTTCCTCCAATCATCTCTGCAGATCGCCCTCTACAGGTCAGTACTACCCACAGGTTATGAATATCTTGAAGCGGGGTGTGTGACATACTTAGAATATAATCATCTTGGCCTCCCAAGTTCCCCTTATCTTGAGGGACTGTCCCTCTTTTGAGTCCATGTCCCCCTGTACCTCATTGTACTCATTTGTCCGTCTTTGAGGTGTAACCTGAAGATCTGCAGCAATAAATGATTCATTAAATGATTCATTCGCCTGTTCAAAGTGTTTACATTGTTATAACTGTTGAATCCTCTCTCCTATCCATCCCTCAATGAGGGTCGTGGCTTCATTTACATATTGTCCCTCTTTGAGGTGTAACATGCAGATCTGCAGCAATAAATGATTCATTTGCCTATTTAATGTGTTTCTATTGTTGTAACTGTTACATCCTATCTCTTATCTATCCCTCAATGAGGGGGCGTGGCTTCATCTATCTCTCAATGAGGGGGCGTGGCTTCATCCATCTCTCAACGAGGGGGTGTGGCTTCATCTATCTCTCAATGAGGGGGCGTGGCTTCATCCATCTCTCAATGAGGGGCGTGGCTTCATCCATCCCTCAATGAGGGGGTGTGGCTCCATTTACATATTGCCCCCCTTTGAGGTGTAACATGCAGATCTGCAGTAATAAATGATTCATTTGCCTATTCAAAATGTTTCTATTGTTGTGTTACATCCTATCTCCTATTCATCTTTCAATGAGGGGGCGTGGCTTCATCCATTCCTCAATGAGGGGGCGTGGCTTCATATAAAAACTGTCCCTCTTTCCCACCATGAAAATGGGGAGGGGGCACTGTTAGTGGTGCAGGCCATAAGACAGGCCCCTCATCCCCCCATATTAGGCTCAGCCATGGGTCCAGTTAGTAGTGGCGAGTATTGGACGAGAGCCTGTGCATGCGCTGTGGGAGCGTGGACAGGTGAGTTTTTTCTGACTTCCTGGGGGGGGGGGGGGGGGGGCTTGGAACAAGCCCAAACCAAAAAAGATGGAATTAATCTTTTATTTTTTGTTTAAAAAGAGCCAATAAAGCAAAAGCTCACATTTCTATTGTTTTCTCATCCATAAATCCGAGATCACAGCATCCGATCCGGAAACGCATCTAATAAATGTAATATCTGTGTAAAATAAAACACATTCATAAAAAAATAATTCGAATTACACATAGAATTGCTGTTTTTTTTTCTTTAGAGAAATCAGCTGCGTCTTGGTAAGTGGAAGACGTGAGGTAAGTGTCGCTGGTTCTAGGGTGAGGTCCGCTGGCGTCACGCCGTCTAATGCGAGCAGCTCCGAGCGCGCTGGTGGCCGCATCCCCTGCTTCCCTCTTACAGGGAGTGTGCCCGCGCCGACCATTCACAAATGCCTGGTGCAGGCACTTGCCTTGCTAGAGGGATAGCGGGGATGCGGCCGCTGCTTGCGCATGCGCCACTGGACCGGGAAAGAAGGTGAGTGTATGCACGACCTGGGGGGGTTTCACACAGCATCCTGATTTTCCTGCGGGGAGGGAATCGATTGGCTTGTCGCCATGGGTTTTGGTCCCCTTTAAAGTGGACCAACACCCAGGATTTTGACTATCCTGGGTCTTGGTCCACTTCGGTGGGGCACCCCCGATCGGGGTGCCCCGCTGTGTGAAACCCCCCCGATCACCCGGAAAACTCACCTCTCCCCGCTCCCAGCGCCTGCGGACAAGCGATTTGACAGCCGCGGACAAGAGGCTCCTCCGCCGCCGCCTCCCGCGTGTCACTCTTGACGCGCGCGCGCCCGCGCCGGCCATTCACAGACGGCCGGCGCGGGCGCGCGCACGTCTAGAGGGGAAGACAAGGTAAGGGAATTTGGGGTGTTTGGGGGGGTTTCACCCCGCGGGACATCCCGATCTCGGATGTCCCGCGGGGAGGGAGGTGATCGGCCCAGGAATCTTATAGATTCCCGGGCCGATCACCCGAGGGTGATGGTCCACTTTAAAGTGGCCTGATTCCATCTTCCCAGGACATTCAGATTTGGGATGCCAAGCTGTCTCATCCCCCCCCCCCCCCAAGTCTCCTGTAAAACTCACCTTCACCACGATCCAACGGAGCATGCGCAAGCTGCAGCCGCTGTTAAAGTGGACCAACACCCACCACTGATAGGCCCGTGAATCTATAAGATTCCCGGGCCGATCAGCTCCCTCCCCGCGGGGCATCCGAAATCGGGATGCCCCGCTGTGTGAAACCCCCCAGGACGCCCACAAACCTTACCTTCACCCCGTTCCAATGGCGCATGCGCGGGCCGCCTCTCGCGCTTACCTCTAGCAGGGCGCGCTCCCTGTTAGAAGGAAGCGCGAGAGGCGGCCTCCAGCGCGCTCAGAGCCGCTGTGGTTTCCTTCGCTTGTCCGTCCATACCACAGCGGCTCTGAGCGCTCTGATTGCACGAGCGCTCGCGTAGGAGCGGGGTGAGGTGAGTTTTTTGGGGCGTTCTGGGGGGTTTCACACAGCAGGGCACCCGGGGCCATCGGGCTGCCCCGCAGAAGTGGACCGACACCCAGGATAGTGAAAATCCTGGGTGTTGGTCCACTTTAAGTATTCCTTTAGCAGGGCACTTGTCCGTACTGGGCATTTGTGAATGGTCGACGCGGAAACGCAGCCGAGCACTCTGATTGGATGAGAGCCCGCACACGTGCCGTTGAATCGGGAAAAGGTGAGTTTATTGGGCAACCTGGGGGGGCTTCACACAGCGGGGCACAGAACAAAACCCGGGAAAGTCAAAATCCCGGGTCTGTTCCGCTTTAAGCATGCCCAACCCTTTGCAGCCCTCCGGGGCTCTGTTCTGCTGCTGCCAGCCTCTGTGCTGACCATGGGCTGAGTCATGTGGTAACAGGCTCCCTTGTTGATTGGACGTCTCAGCACATAGATGCCACACAATGCACATGCAGCATCAGGGATGACAGCTTAAAGTGGACCAAAACCCAGGGCGATCGGCCTGGGAATCTATAAGATTCCCTCCCTTCGGGGCAGGGGCGTAGATAGAGGGGAGCAGGGGGGCACTTGCCCCGGGTGCAGCAGGGCAGGGGGGCGCCAAAGGGGAGCCTGAACGTTGTCCCGGGTGCCAGAAAGCCCAGCTACTCCTCTGCTCCGGGGCATCCAAAATCGGGATGCCCCACTGTGTGAAACCCCCCAGGTCACCCCATACACTTACCTTCTTTCCTGGCCCAACGGCACATGTGCGAGCAGCGCCCGCATCCCCGCTATCCCTCTAGCAAAAGCGTGCCCGCGCCAGGCATTTGTGAATGGCCAGCGTTGATTGGATGACCGGCCGCACATGCGCCGTAGGACCGGGAAGAGGCGAGGTGGTTTTCGGCGACCTGGGGGGGTCTCTCACAGAGGGGCATCCCCGATCAGGCGGCAAGGACCAAAACCAGGGTAGTCAAAATCCTGGGTTTTGGACCACTTTAATGTGCCTTAAAACCCAGATCGATTACCTCCCCCTGGGGCTTCCGCTGTGTAACCCCCCCCCCAGATCGCCCCATTCACTCACCTTTCTCCCTGCTCCAATGGCGCATGTGCGGGCTGCATCCCTGCTATCCTTCTAACAGGACGCATGCCCGCACCAGGCACTTGTGAATGGCACTCTCCCTGTTAGAGGGAAGCGGGGGATGCGTCCGCAAGCACACTCAAAGTTGCTGGACTTAGATGCCGTCTTAGATGGTGTGATGTCAGCAGCTCAGAGCACGCTGATTGGACGAGGACCAGGAAGAGGTGATCTGGGGGGTTTCACACAGCGGATGCCCTAGGGGGAGGTAATCGATCTGGGTTTTCAGGCACATTAAAGTGGAGCAAAACCCAGTATTTTGACTGTCCTGGTTTTGGTATTTGCCCCCCAGGGCACCCCAATCACAGAAACCAACTCGCCTCTTCCCGGTCCTGCGGTGCATGTGCGGTCGCTCGTCCAATCAGCGATGGCCATTTTAAGAACTGTGATGCAGAGGAACATGCTTCCTGGAGGTTAGGTAAGTATCATTTCTTGCATTTCTGCTATATTGTTAAAACAAGGTAAAATCCCGGCCACGAGCAGGGAAACTAAAACTATTCCGTATCACAGTCATTCGGTCATTGCGGCGCCTGCTGCAGCCCATCACTGCCAAAACCGCCGGGTTAGAGTCCAAATGAGGGCCCCGAAGCCGGCAGCCAGGGCCACTGCGGCGATTCGGGTGGGGAGGAAGCCTAAGGAGGACTCCAGCCGAGCGTGGAGCTGCAGGACCTGGCGACGGGTGCTCTCCCTGTCTCCGGAGTTGTCGATGACCTGATCGGCCAGCGGGAGCTTGCTGTCGATGGGCAGCTGTGCGGCCAGACGTTTCAGGACCTCCTTCCTCGGGAGGCCGCTCCTCCGGGTGAGTCGCTCTTCCTGGGTCTGGGGGTCACTAAAACACAAAACGGGGAACACGGATCTTTAACCCTTTCAGTGGCAGCCTATATAGAGATGTGGTCACCCCCTGTTGCCGGGCCCTTTTTAACCATTTTGTGATATATATATATATATATATATATATATATATATATATTTATATATATATATACCGGTATATAAGAAAAGAAATCATATATTATATATATATATATATATATATATATGAAAAGAAATCATGCAAAAATCACAGTTAAATATATATATATATATTTATATTTAACTGTAATATATATATATATATATATATATATATATATATATATATATATATATATATATATATTTTACTGTGATATATATATATATACATACACCGGTATATAAGAAAAAAAATCATGCAAAAATCACAGTTAAATATATATATATATATATATATATATATATATATATATATATATATATATATATATTTAACTGTGATTTTTGCATGGTTTTTTTTCTTATATACCGGTATATATATATATATATCAGTTAAATATATATATATATATATATATATATCACAGTAAAATATATATATATATTACAGTTAAATATAAATATATATATATATATATATATATATATATCACAGTAAAATATATATATATATTACAGTTAAATATAAATATATATATATATTTAACTGTGATTTTTGCATGATTTTTTTTCTTTTTCAGTAGAGTTTGGGCTTTATCATGAAATGTCTTGTTTGTCATTTTTTTCAGTGCTTTCCCAATATTTTGAGGTTAACAATTTATATAAGTCCAGCAAACGCAAGAAAAATCTGATTTCTTACAAGTAGAGGGACAATATCCCTCTTTTTAAGAGAGAAGGTGCTGCTACTTTAAATGGGAATATCCATGTAAATCCCTCTTTATCCAATATAATGTAGAGAAAAAGTGCGCACTCCTTTATATTGTCAAATTCAAAAAAGATTTTAATTTCACACATAGAGTTATATTGCATTACATGATCATCTTCAGACAAATACAACAAAAATAATGACTGACATACATATTAAAAATCGTGGATGGTGACATATTTCTCCATGTGTCAATAGAGGAGCTTATTATAAGCAAAGTTAATATTTTATTAAAGTGCAAAAGAGTGCATAAGCATCAATTGTATATAAATGGAAAAACTACCTCAACAGTAACATACTGCCCTTCAGAACATATGTTACTATTTTGAATACATTGTCTGTATAAATTAAAAAAAAACCAAGACTTTATTTGTTACTGTGATACTGATGCACTTTATTGAGAGAGAGTACAAAATTGCTTAATATATAATAGGTGCTATTTAGAAGTGCAATATGTTACTGTTGAGGTAGTCTTTCCATTTACATACAATTGATTCAATCTTTTGCACTTTATTCAAATATTAATTTTGCTTATAACAAGCTCCTCTATTGACACATGGAGAAATATGTCACCATCCACGATTTTTAATATGTATGTCAGTCATTATTTTTGTTGTATTTGTCGGCAGATGATCATGTAATGCAATATAACTGTATGTGTGAAATTACATCATTTTTGAATTTGACAATATAAAGGAGTGCGCACTTTTTCACTACATTATATCCAATATTTTAGGGTAAAATATGTGGGGAAAAATAAAAAATGCAGTTCTGTGATTACTCACCTGTAGAATTGGTATTATACGTATACAGCACGCCCTGTTCCAGAATTTTCCTTACACATGGGTAATACATCCACAAGATGGCGCTGGACTGCAGAAAACAGCTTGTGGCTCCCCCCGGCCCTATATAAGTCAGGGGCCTCCCCCAAATTCCACAGTATTGAAAAGCATTTAACAAGAAGCCGGGAGAACAATAACAACAGGAATTCAAAAATGAACATATGAACAATCACCATACAGAGGTAACTAAGAAAAATGATAACAAGGGTGGGATGGAACAGGACGTTCTGTATACATATAATACCAATTCTACAGGTGAGTAATCACAGAATTGTATTATTCTAAGTATACAGCACGTCCTGTTCTAGAATATTCCTTACTCATGGGACATCCAATAGCAGTGTCCGTAAGGTAGGGTGGGATCCCCAAAAAGTAACAGCGGGCAGTTTAAACCACTGCCGCCTGCAAAACTTTGCGACCAAATGCAGCATCAGCTGAGGCCCTAACATCAACCTTGTAAAACTTAAAGTATGAACAGAAGACCAAGTTGCGGCCTTGCAAACTTGTGCAACAGAAGCCTGGTGCTGAAAAGCCCAAGAGGCACCAATAGCACGAGTAGAATGAGCAGTAAGGGGGAAGGGAGGATTCTTCCCCTTAGCAGAATAGGCCTGTACCACAGCCTGACGGATCCACTTGCTGATAGTGGACTTAGCTGGAGCCAGACCCTTCTTAGGTCCAGACGGGAGCACAAAAAGAGCATCAGTCTTCCTGAAGGATTCAGTAGCCACCAAATAGAACTTCAGAGTCCTGACCACATCCAGAAAGTGTAAAACCCGCTCCTTAGGGTTACTAGGATTAGGGCATAGAGAAGGCAAAACAATGTCCTGATTGAGATGAAAAGCAGACACAACCTTAGGCAGAAAATCTGGCTTAAAATGAAACACCACCTTGTCCTGGTGTCTCTCAAAGTAAGGGGGTTTGATGGAAAGCGCTGCCAACTCAAAACACGCCTAACAGAAGTGATAGCCACCAAAAAGACTACCTTAAGCGTCAAAATGGACAAAGGGGCCTCACGCAAAGGCTCAAAGGGAGACCCCTGCAAGGCAGATAAGACCAAGTCCAAATCCCAGACTGGTAACATAGGCATACGTGGAGTACGCACGAAAGTAACCCCCTGGAAGAAAGTCTTAATCAGACGATGTTGAGCAAAGGATCTTTGGAAGAAAATGGCCAAGGCAGAAACATGACCTTTGAGGGTACTAAGTTGAAGACCCAAATCCAAACCATGTTGCAGAAATTCCAGAATCCTAGGGATAGAAAACACCCGACAGGGAAGCGACTTAGACTCACACCAGTCAATGTAAGCATGCCATACCCTATAGTAGATGGATGACGAGGACTTCTTCCTAGCCCGAATCATGGTATTAACAACAGAGGCAGGCAGCCCCTTTTCCATCAAGATGGAGGTTTCAGCAGCCAGGCCATTAAAGCCAGCGTTTGTAAATTGGGATGGCGTAGCTGCCCCTGAGTGAGCAGGTCTGGAACCTTGGGCAGAGCGTACTGATCTACTGCCAACTGCACGATGTCTGCGAACCACACCCTTCTTGGCCAACAGGGGCCACCAGAATGGTTGGTACCCCTTCCTGGGCTATCTTGCGCAGCACCCTGCCCAGCAGAGGAAAAGGAGGGAACACATAGAGGAGCTGAAACCTCTTCCAAGACATTGCTAGTGCATCCATGGCCAAGGTCAGAGGGTCCTGGGACAGAGAGACAAAGACTGGAAGCTTGTGATTGTGACAAGACGCAAACAGATCCACATCTGGCTGACCCCAGCAGTGGCACAGGGAGTGAAACACCCTGCTGCTGAGGGACCATTCTCCCAGACGAGAGATCCCCCTGCTGAGGGAGTCTGCCTCCAGATTTTCCACCCCCGGGATGTACACAGCTGAGATGCAGGGAACATTCTCCTCCGCCCAAGACAGTATCAGGGACACTTCCTTGAGGGCCCTCTTGCTCCGGGTCCCTCCCTGATGATTGGTCTGGTTGTCCGAGCGGATCTGAACAGCCCGACCCCGAAGGTGTGGAGTCAATTGGGCGAGAATCAACCTTATCGCCCTTAGTTCCAGAATGTTGATAGGGGTGTGGGCTCCCGAGGGCCCCACTGACCCTGGAATTTCAGGGATTTCCATAAGCCCCCCCAACCTGTCAGACTGTCTCCCAGCACAGGGCCAGAAAGGATCTGCCCACCAAGAGGTTCCTTGAGTCCAGCCACCACGAGAGGGACCGTCTGGCCAGAGGGGACAGAACAAACACCTGATCCAGGGACTGAGGGTCCCGATCCCATACCGACAAGAGGTGAAGTTGAAGAGGTCTAATGTGAAACTGAGCGTATGGAACCGCCTCGAAGCAGGACACCATCAGGCCCACCAGCTGCATCCCCTGCCAGATGGAGGGATGAGAGCAAGACATAAAAAGCCTGGCTTGGCCTTGAAGACTCTTCACCTTCTGCTGAGGGAGAAAAATCTTGACCTGAGAAGTATCCAGAGTCATGCCCAGAAAGGACCATCACCAGGAAAGACTTGGGGTGGTTGATCACCCAGCCGAAGGAATCCAGTGTGGACACCACCAGCTGGGTATCCAGCTCGGCCTGCTGGAAGGACTGAGACATGATGAGAATGTCGTCCAAGTAAGGAAGGATGCGAATGCCCTGAGATCTCAGCAGAGCCATAATGCCCGCCAGCACCTTGGTGAATACCCTGGGAGCCGAGGGGAGACCAAAGGGCAAGGCCACAAATTGGTAGTGCTGATCGTCCAGAGCGAACCTGAGGAATCTCTGATGACCTGGAAAGATTGGTACATGAAGGTAAGCATCCTTGATGTCTACAGAGGTCATGAAGTCGCCCGGTCGTAGTGAATTTACAGTTGAGCGCAGAGTCTCCATGCGAAAGTGTTTGAATCTGACAAATTTGTTGAGGCTCTTAAAATCCAGGATGGGTCTGATGGACCCGTCTTTTTTGGGAACAGTGAAAAGATTGGAATTGTAGCCTCTGCCCCTTTCACTCAAAGGCACCTGGCAGATGACCCCCAACTCCAGAAGGTTTTGGACAGCGAGGCACAGACCCTGAGCTGACAGGGGGTTTCGAGCCATCCGGGATTTGATGAATCTTGGGGGCGGCCAGGCTGCAAACTATCTTGTAACCGGAGGACACTACCTCCTGAATCCACCGGTCTGAGACGTGAAGCCTCCAGACGTGAGCAAAGAGCCGAAGCCGCCCTCCCACCCGGATGGGTGAGGGCGCCCCTTCATGCCTGTGGGGGCTTAGTGAGGACTTTGGCTTGGGAACCCAGGAGAGGCCAGGACGGCCACGTCCTCTGCCCCTTCTCCAATAATCTCCGTGGGCCCCAGTAAAGGAGACTCCTCGGCCAGTGCTGGAACCATGGAAGGAAGGGAGAAAGGCTCCCATCCCCCGAAAGGACCGGGATGGCCTCCTACGTTGAGGTAACCTACCGCCCCTGGCAAACAAATCCAAGCGCTCACCAAAGAGGCGCAGGCCCTTGAAAGGGAAACCAGTGAGAGCCTTCTTAGCAGCATTATCAGCTACCCACTGACGTAGCCAGACAGAGCGGCGTATAGCCACCAACAGGGCAGAAGTCCTACCACACATTCTAATGGCATCATCCATGGCAGAAAGAATATATGCAATAAATTCCTCACAAAGCAGGAGAGATCTATACTCTTCTCTACCCGCATCCTCAGATGCCCCATCCAAAAGACACTTAAGCACCTCTTTAATGGCAATAGCCGTAATAGCAGAGGTACAAACCGGGGCGCAGCTCCGTCCCCACACAGGCAAAGGCGTGACAGGCCAGTTGGTCCAAGAGCCGGTCCTCACTATCCCGCAGGGTAGTAGTATCAGGAGAATGCATGACAGATGTATTGGACAACCCGAGAACTGGCCCATCCACCTCGGGAGGACATGACCAATGCTTAACAACATCAGCAGGAAAGGGATACCTCTTGTCCCAACTCTTAGGCACCCCTGGCAGCTTGCTAGGCCGTTCCCATTCCTTGAGCACTAGATTATTAAAGTGAGACTGCTCAGGGAACTCCCAGCATGGCTTAACCGTATGAAAAAGCTCACCCTGCTTCTGCGGAGCCACTGCCGGGGGAGAAACACAAAGCACTTCAAAAATGTGCAATCTGTCAGTGTCATCAGGGGACCACGGGTCTTCCCCAAAGGGAGTCCCAGTACCACCGTAAATTTTAGGTTGTTCCTCAGAGGATTCAGAATCAGAAAATAATTCCCCCTCCTAAAGGGGGTAGGGACCTGAGAGTGAGTAAGGGCCCTCATCTTCTACAGGGAAGAGGGAAACCGCAGGTGATAAATGCAGCTTCTTAGCAGAAGCCTTACGCGGGGCAGACCCAGCAATATGTTTTTCAATGCTGGCCACCCATGCAGCTAAATCAGGTTGAGACTCCCCACTAGTATGCCCCTCGGTGGGGGTCAGATGTAAGCGTGGGGGGGTAGGTGAGGCCAGAGGGGGCGCACCACCAGGCCCAGTAACAGACAGCCCAGACTGCAGCGCAAGTACCTGCTGGGCACAGGATACACATACCCTGACATCATCACTTATGGGGGATACCTCACACAACACATAGCCGGGCTTGTCCCGAAGGAACCCCAGGCCCATTATCCCCAGAAGCCTCCATATGGTGATTTGAATGGCACAACAGGCCAGTAAGAGTTAACGCTAAAGAGCTACCCAGGATGCCCCAAGAACCCGCTAGGGAAGTGGGAGATAGTGGGGGGAGATGGCCGGGAGAAACCACAGTGCCGAAGTTTTAACCCACCTGAAAGACATAACAAAACATTCCCATAAGAATACAGCAGAAAGGAATATCCTGAAAAAACCCACCCCACCGGGGTTACTCACGGACCGCAGGGAGCCAGCAGCACAAGCAGCTAAGGACAGGCAAAAAGGCGTCTGGCCGGCCAATAGCGGCCCGGCAGCTCTGAGGTAGATGACGCCGCCGTCCGCGGAGCGCCGCAGAAGTGCGCGGCGGCGGCGTATAAGGTGACACACAACACAGTACAAAGATAAAACATAAAAATACAGTTTTATTTACCGCTAGTCCCCCCAGAGATCTCCCAGAGGAAGAGCAAGGCAGGAATAGAAGGATTTCCAGGGAGACCACGGCGCCCAGGAGACAATGGGAAGAGTGAGGGTGGAGGGGAACACCTATGGGAATAAGGGTTAACTGCACAGGTTGAGCCTGGCAAAAACCCATGGAGCCAGGGGGGTCATCCCAAAAGGCTATATATATTACTATATATATTACTATACACTTGTATTGTCATTGGGAGGAATCAGCATTAGTATTTATGTAGAGGAAAGTCTGGCAAGGATGGGGAATACTGAAGCCCAGTGCTGAGCACAGGGATTAAATGTCGGCTAATGGAACGGCGGCCGCTCCCCGGGGCAAACAATCAATGAAGGTAATTAATGCATCTTATTCTAACTGGTAATCTGCCCCAGACCTGCTTTCCTGAGTGTGATTAATGTGTCCAATGGGAGGCGAGTACTAATGTCTGCCGCTCTCATTAAACTCGCTAACGAGCATCTTCATGTAAATAAACAGAAATACGACTGAAACTAAAGAGTTTGTGGAGAGAATTAATGTAGAATTGCTTTAAAGTGGACCAAAACCCACGCTGATCGGCCCCGGGAATCTATAAGGTTCCCGGATGGATTTATTCTCTCCCCGCTGGCATTCTGATTTTGGATGTTTTTGGAGGCTGTGTGGACCCCCCCTCCCCAGGTAACCCCATACACTTACCTTGTATCCTGGTCCAACGGCACATGCGCGAGCCGCTGCCGCGTCCCTGCTATCCCTCGTGTGCCCGCGTCAGGTATTTGTGAATGGCCGACCCCCGATCGGGGTGCCCCAGGGGAAAGGACCAAAACCCATGATTTTGACTATCTTGGGTTTTGGTCCTTTCCAGAGGGTCACCCCGATCGGGGATGCCCCGCTGTGTGTCACCCCCCAGGTCGCCTGATGTCACTCACCCTTCCCCGGTCCTACGGCACATGCACAGCCTCTCGCCCAAACAGTGGCAGTGGCCCCCAGGTGAGTTTACGGGCGACCTGGGGGGTATCACACAGTAGGGCATACTGATTCTGGGGGGGAGGAAATCCAGCGGCCCTGGAATCTTGTAGATTTCAGGGCAGTTGGGGCATGGGTTTTGGTTCACTCCAACTCTATAGTGGCCCTGAGGGCCTCTGTGTACTCTATATCCTAAATAGGGATGTATGTTTAAAGAGGAACAAAAGTCAATATATTCACTATCTAGACTTTTGTTCTTCATGTGTACGGCATCCTCATTTGGGATGCTCCTCTGAGTGTGCATGCCCTGGTATTTCATGGGGCCCCTGCACCTTGGGAGGGCCCACCTCATTCCCTGGGCAGCCCATACGCAGGAGTAACCAGGACTCGGGACTCTCAGCCAGGGGCAGATTGGCCATTGGGAGAGACTCTGGCAGTCCTTCTATTCTTTCTTTCCATCTATATTATGTTTCTTTCATCCATCCTTTCTGCCATTCATTTTATTTTCTGTCTTCTTTTCTTCTATTATTCTATTATTTCTATCAGTCCTTCTATTATTTTCCTTCCTTCCTTCTAGTTTTTTTCTCTTTCTTTCTTTACATTTTTTGTTTCTTTAACAATGTGATGCGGGATGCAGCCACCGGCGAAGACAATGTCACGGGACCCGGCGGGATCAAGAAAGATTACCGGCGCTCTGGGGGGGGGCACACAGTGGGGCATAGGATATAGGTATAGGATGCCCTGGAGGCATGGACAGTAGTATTAGTATAGTATCATTATTAGTATAGTATCATTGTTAGTACTGTATCATTATTAATAGTAGTATTGTATCATTATTAGTATTGTATCATTATTAATATTAGTATCGTATCATTATTAGTATTGTATCATTGTTAATATCAGTATTGTATCATTATTAGTATTAGTATTGCATCATTATTAGTATTGTATCATTATTAGTATAGTATCATTATTAGTATTAGTATTGCATCATTATTAGTATTAGTATTGCATCATTATTAGTATTAATATTGCATCATTATTAATATTAGTATTGTATCATTATAAGTATTGTAGCATTATAAATATTAGTATCGTATCATTATTAGTATTGTATCATTGTTAATATCAGTATTGTATCATTATTAGTATTAGTATTGCATCATTATTAGTATTGTATCATTATTAGTATAGTATCATTATTAGTATTAGTATGGCATGATTATTAGTATTGTATCATTATTAGTATAGTATCATTATTAGTATTGCATCATTATTAGTATTGTATCATTATTAGTATAGTATCATTATTAGTATAAGTATTGCATCATTATTAGTATTGTATCATTATTAGTATAGTATCATTATTAGTATTAGTATTGCATCATTATTAGTATTAGTATTGCATCATTATTAGTATTAGTATTGCATCATTATTAGTATTAATATTGCATCATTATTAGTATTAGCATTGTGTCATTATTAGTATTAGTATTGCATCATTATTAGTATTAGTATTGCATCATTATTAGTATTGTATCATTATTAGTATAGTATCATTATTAGTATTAGTATGGCATGATTATTAGTATTGTATCATTATTAGTATAGTATCATTATTAGTATTGCATCATTATTAGTATTGCATCATTATTAGTATTAGTATTGCATCATTATTAGTATTGTATCATTATTAGTATAGTATCATTATTAGTATTAGTATTGCATCATTATTAGTATTAGTATTGCATCATTATTAGTATTAATATTGCATCATTATTAGTATTAGTATTGTATCATTATTAGTATTAGCATTGTGTCATTATTAGTATAGTATTATTATTAGTATTAGTATTGCATCATTATTAGTGTTGTATCATTATTAGTATTGTAGCATTATTAGTATTGTATCAGTATTAGTATTGGCATTGTGTCATTATTAGTATTGCATAATTATTAATATTGTATCATTATCAGTATTAGTATTGTATTAGTATTGTATCATATTATCGGTATTAATATTGTATCATTATCAGCATTTGTATTGTATTAGTATTTTATCATTATTTGCATTGTGTCATTATTTGTATTGTATTATCAGTACTGCAGGTATTGCATAATTATTAGTATTGTGTCATTACCAGTATTAGTATTTTGTCATTATTAGCATTAGTATTATATCATTATTAGTATTAGCATTGTGTCCTTATTACTATTAGTATCGTATCATTATTAGTATTAGTATTGTGTCATTATTAGTATTAGTATAGTGTCATTATTAGTATAGTATCATTATTAGTATAGTATCATTATTAGTATAGTATCATTATTAGTATTGCATCATTATTAGTATTGTAGCATTATTAGTATTGTATCAGTATTCGTATTAGTAGTGTGTCATTATTAGTATTGCATAATTATTAGAATTGTCATTATCAGTATTAGTATTGTATTAGTATTGTATCATATTATTGGTATTAATATTGTATCATTATCAGCATTTGTATTGTATTAGTATTTTATCATTATTCGCATTGTGTCATTATTTGTATTGTATCATTATCAGTATTAGTAGTGTATCATTATTAGTATAGTATCATTATTAGTATAGTATCATTATTAGTATTGCATCATTATTAGTATTGTAGCATTATTAGTATTAGTATTGTGTCATTATTAGTATTGTAGCATTATTAGTATTGTATCAGTATTCGTATTAGTAGTGTGTCATTATTAGTATTGCATAATTATTAGTATTGTCATTATCAGTATTAGTATTGTATTAGTATTGTATCATATTATTGGTATTAATATTGTATCATTATCAGCATTTGTATTGTATTAGTATTTTATCATTATTCGCATTGTGTCATTATTTGTATTGTATCATTATCAGTATTAGTAGTGTATCATTATAAGTATTGTATCATTATCAGTATAAGTATTGTATCAGTATTAGTATTGTATTATTATCAGTATTAGCAATTCCCCCGCCCAGCACAGTGCCGTTTGCCCACCCACCCTGTGCTGCAGCTACTTACCAGTAAACCAGTACGGTGAGCTTCATGTAGCGCAGCAGGGTCCTGGTCTCAAACAGTAATGGGATGTCGAGGATCACATATCGATATCCTTCGGGGGAAGGAGAACAGCGATTAATAGTCACACACTAATATTTATACTAATGATATAACACTGGCCCTGCCATTAGCACCTAATGGAGTCTTCACAAGAATAAATAGACCCGCAGGAAGTTCAGCGCACAGCATTGCCCTGGGTGTTACAATACATAATGATTGGCTGAGATGAGCGCTATGCGGTGCTATGGAGGAGGCAGAGGCTTGGATTTCAGAGCATGGATCACAATGGGAAAGATGGAGTGCTTAATGGTGGCCAATGGGGTTCACTAGGACTGTCTATAGCTCGTGGAGCCTTCAGCGGTGAAACTCTGCACTGGTAAGTATGTTTGCTTGATTTTGGGCTTTGTTTTACTCTGAGGGGCGGAGAGCACCTCCGGTCATTTTTGATTGGACTTAAAGTCTAAAATAACTTACCACCTCCCATCCCTACCCCCTCACCAAGAGGTATAAAGTTGACCTGTCATCACTGAGGCCAGCCCACTAGGTGTCTTGGGGCCAGATACAGGGACAGAATATAGGGACAGGGCCAGGGCCAGATACAGGTACAGGGACAGAATATAAGGACAGATATAGGGAAAGGGCCAGGTACAGGGGCATAATATAGGGACAGGGATACTGGGGCAGGGACAGAATATAGGGACAGGGACAGGTACAGAGCTAAATACAGGGACAGAATATAAGAATATAGGGAAAGGGCCAGGTACAGGGACATAATATAGGGACAGGGATACTGGGGCAGGGACAGAATATAGGGACAGGTACAGAGCCAAATACAAGGACAGAATATAGGGACAGGGCCAGATACTGGGGCAGGGACAGATACAGGGACAGAATATAGGGACCGAGACAGAGACAGGGACAGGGACAGATACAGTATGCTGTCCAGGGACACCCTGCTATACCGGCCTATGGGCTGGCAGGTTTTTGTTCACGGGTCGTAGTGAAGGGGCCCCGGATGCTGGTCAGGGTTATTAGATCTGGATTATAGAAAACGCATGATTTCAGCCGGGCACACGAGGCACGGATTGCGTTTACTGTCGAGACAGTAAATGGGAATCTGATTTCCCGGATTTTGTTCTATTCCTCCTGGGCATTCCATATTGGGATGCCCCTCTGTGTGAAACCCCCCAGAACACCACTATTCACTCACCTCTTCCTGGTTCCACCGGCTCTTGTCCAATGAGAGCTGACTTCCCTGTCATTCGGCAAACGGCTCTCATTGACTTTAATGGGGAGCACACACAGCCACATCCCCTGCATCTCTGGCGGTGCATGTGCTCCCACCCCAGCCATTCACATAGGGAGTGTGCACATGTCACTGGGGATGCTCCCAACTGAAGTCAATGAGAACCGTCTGATGCGTAGTCTCATTAGACTCATTAGACAAGACCCCGCGCATGTGCCAATGGAACAAGGAAGAGGTGAGTGAATAGCGACATTCTGGGGAGGTCACACACATACTGATTCGGTATCAGCAGTCCGCTCTGGAACCTTTTATATTCCAGAGCTGGACAGCATGGGTTTTGTTCCGCTTTAACTTCTGCTTTGGGACCAGGAGCATGCTTGTAGCTGCTAGGTGTGGTATAATGGGATGTCAGGCAGCGCTTCCGCCCCTCCCCTTTGTCCCTGTATTTGACCCTCCAATCCCCTTTACCTGCAGAAAGGCTGATACTGAGGCAGGGACAGATACAGGGGCAGAGCCAGGTATAGGGACAGAATATAGGGACAGGGACAGATACTGGGGCATGGATAGAGCCAAATACAGGGACAGAATATAGGGACAGGGACAGAATATAGGGACAGGGCCAGGTACAGAATAAAGGGACAGGGACAGATACTGGGGCAGGGACAGAGCCAAATACAGGGACAGAATATAGGGACAGGGACAGAATATAGGGACAGGGCAAGGGCCAGGTACAGGGACAGATACTGGGGCAGGGACAGAGCAAAATACAGGGACAGAATATAGGGACAGGGACAGAATATAGGGACAGGGCCAGGGACAGAATATAGGGACAGGGCCAGGGCCAGGTACAGGGACAGAATAAAGGGACAGGGACAGATACTGGGGCTGGGACAGATACTGGGGCAGAGCCAGGTACAGAATATAGGGACAGGTACAAGGACAGAAAAAAGGGACGGACAGATACTGGGGCTGGGACAGATACAGGGGGCAGATCCAGATACAGGGACATAATATAGGGACAGGGACAGAGCCAAATACAGGGACAGAATATAGGGACAGGTACAAGGACAGAATAAAGGGGCAGGGACAGATACAGGGGGGCAGATCCAGATACAGGGACATAATATAGGGACAGAGCCAAATACAGGGACAGAATATAGGGAAAGTGCCAGATACTGGGGCAGGGACAGAGCCAAATAAAGGGACAGAAATACAATTCTGTGATTACTCACCTGTAGAATTGGTATTATACGTATACAGCACGTCCTGTTCCAGAACATTCCTTACACATGGGTTATACATCCACAAGATGGCGCAGGACTGCAGAAAATGACTTGTGGCCACTCTCGGCCCCCTAAATAGCCAGGAGCCTCCCACTAATTCCCAGTATTGACAAGCAGTTAACAAGAAGTCGGGAGAAACAAAAATGAATAAGAATCCAAATTGAACAATCACCATACAGAGGTAACCAAGAACAATGATAACAAAGGGCGGGGTGGAACAGGACGTGCTGTATACTTATAATACCAATTCTACAGGTGAGTACTCACAGAATTGTATTATTCCAAGTATACAGCACGTCCTGTTCCAGAATATTCCTTACACATGGGACATCCAATAGCAGTGTCCGTAAGGTAGGGTGGGATCCCCAAAAGTAACGGCAGACAGTTTAAACCACTGCTGCCTGCAGAACTTTGCGGCCAAAAGCAGCACCAGCTGAGGCCCTAACATCAACCTTGTAAAACTTAAAGTATGAACAGAAGACCAAATAGCGGCCTTGCAAACTTGTGCAACAGAAGCCTGGTGCTGAAAAGCCCAAGAGGCACCAATAGCACGAGTAGAATGAGCAGTAAGGCGTAAAGGAGGCTCGTTCCCCTTAGCAGAATAGGCCTGAATCACCGCCTGACGAATCCACTTACTGATGGTGGATTTAGCCGGAGGCAAACCCTTCCTAGGTCCAGAAGGAAGAACAAAAAGAGCATCGGTCTTCCTGAAGGATTCAGTAGCTACCAGATAAAATTTCAAAGTCCTAACCACGTCCAGAGAATGTAATACCCTCTCCTTAGTGTTACTAGGATTAGGACACAAGGAAGGCAAAATGTCTTGATTGAGATGAAATGCAGACACCGCCTTAGGCAGGAAATCTGGCTTATACCGAAACACCACCTTGTCCTGGTGTCTCTCAAAGTAAGGAGGTTTGATGGAAAGCGCCGCAAACTCAGAAACATGCCTAACAGAAGTGATAGCCACCAAAAATGCTACCTTAAGAGTCAAAATGGAAAAAGGAGCCGCACGCAGAGGCTCAAAAGGAGAACCCTGCATAGCAGACAAGACCAAATTCAAATCCCAGACTGGTAACATAGGCTTACGTGGGGGGTGCACGTGAGTAACCCCCTGGAAGAAAGTCTTAACCAAACGATGATTAGCAAATGATCTTTGGAATAAAATGGGCAAAGCTGAAACATGTCCCTTGAGGGTACTGAGTTGAAGACCCAAGTCCAAACCATGTTGCAGGAACTCCAGGATCCTGGGAACAGAAAACACCCGACAGTGAAAAGATTTAGACTCACACCAGGAAATGTAAGCATGCCAGACCCTATAGTAGATGGATGACGAGGACTTCTTCCTAGCCCTAATCATGGTATTTACTACAGAGGCAGACAGCCCCTTGTCCATCAAGATGGAGGTTTCAGCAGCCAGGCCGTTAAAGCCAGCGTTTGTAAATTGGGGTGGCGTAGCTGCCCCTGAGTGAGCAGGTCTGGATCCTTGGGCAGGGCATATTGATCTATTGCCAGCTGCACGATGCCGGCGAACCACACCCTTCTTGGCCAGCAGGGGGCCACCTGAATCGTTGAGCTATCTTGCGCAGCACCCTGCCCAGCAGAGGAAACGGAGGGAACACATAGAGGAGCCGAAAGCTCTTCCAAGACATTGCTAGGGCATCCATGGCTAAGGCCAGAGGGTCCTGGGACAGAGAGACAAAGACTGGAAGCTTGTGATTGTGACGGGACACAAACAGATCCGCATCCGGCTGACTCCAAAGGTGACACAGGGAGCAAAACACCCTGCTGCTGAGGGACCATTCTCCCAGACGAGACATCCCCCTGCTCAGGGAATCCGCCTCCAGATTCTCCATCCTCGGGATGTACACCGCCGAGATGCAGGGAACATTCTCCTCTGCCCATGACAGTATCAGGGACACTTCCTTGAGGGCCCTCCTGCTCCGGGTCCCTCCCTGATGATTGATGTAGGCCACAGCCATCTGGTTCAGACCCACCAGCTGCATCCCCTGCCGGATGGAGGGATGAGGACAAGAAAGAAGGAACTGGGCTGAACTTGAAGACTCTCCACCTTCTGTTGAGGGAGAAAAATCTTGACCTGAGATGTATCCAGAGTCATGCCCAGAAAGGACCTCACCCGAGACGGTGACAGGGAAGACTTGGGATGGTTGATAACCCAGCCGAAGGACTCTAGTGTGGACACCACCAACTGGGTATCCAGCTCGGCCCGATGGAAGGACTGAGACGTGATGAGAATGTCGTCCAGATAAGGAAGGATGCGAATGCCCTGAGATCTCAGCAAGGCCATTACGCCCGCCAGCACCTTGGTGAATACCCTGGGAGCCAAGGTGACCGAAAGACAAGGCCACAATTGGTAGTGCTGATCCTCCAGAGCGAACCTGAGGAATTTCTGATGACCTGGGAAGATTGGTACATGAAGGTAAGTGTCCTTGATGTCTACAGAAGTCATGAAGTCGCCGGGGCGCAGTGAATTGACCGCTGAGCGTAGGGCCTCCATGCCTCCAAAATTCTTCTCCTCCCGCGTCATCAGTGGCCCCATCTAAGAGACACTTAAGCAGCCTTTTAATAGCAATAGCCGTTATGGCAGAGGCACAAACCGGACGCAGCGCAGTCCCCACACAGGCAAAAGTATGACAGGACAACTGGTCCATGCGCCGGTCCTCACCATCCCGCAAGGTACTAGTGTCAGGAGAATGCATGACAGAGGTATTTGACAACCCTAGAACGGGCACGTCCACCTCGGGAGGACAAGACCAACGCTTAATCACATCAGCAGAGAAGGGATACCTCTTGTCCCAACTCCTTGGCACCCCAGGCAACTTACTAGGCCGTTCCCATTCCTTGAGCACCAGATTATTAAAATGAGACTGCTCAGGGAACTCCAAGCGTGGTTTAACTGTATGAAAAATCTCACCCTGCTGCTGCGGAGCCACTGCAGGAGGGGAAATACAAAGCACTTCAAAATATGAGACAACAACCTGTTTATCAGTGTCGGTGTCAGTGTGATCTGAGGACCATGGATCTTCTCCAAAGGGAGACCCGGTACCACCATAAATCTTAGGCTGTTCCTCAGATGAGTCAGAGAATAATTCCCCCTCCTCAAGGGGACAATAACCAGAAATGTCAAAAAATTCCTCAGCCTCAACAGGGAAGAGGGAAACAGCAGGGGATAAATGCCGTTTCTTGACAGAAGAATTATGCGGGGCTGACCTAGCAATATGTTGTTCAATGCTGGTCACCCGTGCAGCCAAATCAGATTGGGACTCCCCGCTAGTATGCCCCTCACTGGGGGTCAAATGTAAGCGCAGGGGGGTAGGCGAAGCCAGAGGGGGTGCAGCCCCAGGGCCAGTAACAGACGACCCCGGCTGCAGCGCAATCGCCTGCTGGGCGCAGGGTACACACACCCTAACATCATCACTTATAGGGGATACCCCACACGCCACACATAGCCGGGCTTGTCCTGAAGTAACCCCAAGCACATTATCCCCAGAAGCCTCCATATGGTGATTTGAGTGGCACAACAGGCCAGTATAGGGTTAACGCTAATAATAGCTACCCGGGATGCCCCAAAAGCCCGCTAGGGAGATTGCCAAGGGGAGAGGGCCGGGAGAAACCACAGTACTGAGTTCACCCCGCCTGAAAAACATAAGTATATGCACGAGAAACAATACACCGAAAAAAAACACCCCGCAGGGGTACGCAGGGACCGCACAGGGAGCCAGCAGCACACGCAGCACCAGAGAGGGGAAAATGGCACCCGCATAGACCTCGAGGGGCGGGCCGTGGACATGTGATGCAAAAGGCGTCATCCACAGAGAGACCGCCCCCCCCCCGAAGAGCACGAATCGCGCCCCACGTGATCCGGTCAGCCAATCACGGCAACGCAGCATTCTGAGGAAATGTCGCCGCCGTCCGTGGAGAGCGCTGTACAAGCGTGCGGCGGCGCACAAGTGAAAGTGAAGACAAAAACACACTCAATTAAAGTGATCACCGACACCCCCCCCCCCCCCCGCAGATCTCCCCGGGGGAGAGCGAGGCAAGGTAGAGCAGCAGCGGCCCAAGTAAAGATAGGAGAAGGGAGGGGAGATGGGGGGCACCTAAAGGGAGTGCGGGAGGGGGCATCCCACAAGGCTCACCATAAGCCTAACCGCCTAGGGACTGCGGTAGGAGCAGCGCTCCTCAGCACCTGACCCTGGTGCTAAACCTACCTTCACCCGAACCGGTCAGCCGAGGCTGGGAGGCAGTGGGTTCGGAACGGGTGGGAATAGTCCTGCAGGGCCGCAGGCTAATAAGACCCGCTTACCCACGCAGAATAGAGAGCCATCTTCTATCTTCGCAGTCCAGACTGCAGAGAAGAACTGGGAATTAGTGGGAGGTTCCTGGCTATTTAAGGGGCCAGAAGTGGCCACAAGTCTTTTTCTGCAGTCCAGCGCCATCTTGTGGACATATAACCCACGTGTAAGGAATATTCTGGAACAGGGCGTGCTGTATACTTGGAATATATAGGGAAAGGGCAAGATACTGGGACAGGGACAGATACAGGGGCAGAATATAGGGACAGGGCCAGGAACAGGGACAGATACAGAGGGGCAGAGCCAGATACAGATACAGGGACAGAGCCAGCTACAGGGACAGAATATAGGGACAGGGACAGATACTGGGACAGGGCCAGATATAGGCACATAATACAGGCACAGGGCCAGATATAGGGACAGAGCCAGATACTGAATAGCGACATTCGACATGTGTTTTGTTCCTCCTTAACTTCTGCTTTGGGACCATGGGCAAGCTTGTAGCTGCTGGGTGTAGTATAATGGGATGTCAGGCAGCGCTTCGGCCCCTTTGTCCGGATGAGCGCAGAGGCGCCATCATCACTCTACTTGTGGAAGATTTCTCTTTCTTCCCCATTATCTCCCATATAATACTGTACATCCACCTCTACAGGGGCCACGGTATAATGCAGGCGCTTATCAGTACGGACCCACATTGTGCAGCAGCTTACGGCGCCCTCCCCGGGGCTCAGGACAAATACTCGCCCTTTATTTCCAGAAGCCGATTCTATCATTGCCGGAACAATTGCCACGCGGTCCCTTCACGCTGGCTGACATTTGCCTTCTGCATCAATACAGTTATTGTTACACGCGCTGCCGGCGCAGAGTGAAATGTCATGTGACGCATATAACGCGACTCCTCGAGGAAGAGCGACATTAAAAAGCCCCACCTTGGCTTTATGTCCATGTTTATTTGAATGATGGGCGGATGCGGCAGAATTTGGCCAACACGCCATTACCCTCGCTTACTGGAGGGTTAAATGACGCCCTATCAGCGCCACCATGCTTCTTTGGCCTTTTAAATGCTGGCTGGAAACGGCTTTGTCTAATCTTTACTTTTTATCTTTCATTTAGCCGAGCGCTTATAGTGGAGGCTGTGGGCGTTACTGTACCGGCCTACCAGGGCTCTGTATTCATATCTGTTCCAGTGATGGGCAGGCACGGCGTTACGTGGGGATGCGGCCTTCAACCGGACCTTCACCATGATTTATTGAAAAGCCCAAACCCTTAAAAATCGATTCCCCAGCATCTAAAGTTAATATATTTTACGTTTTTAGTCACTTACTTATTATTCTTTCCCCCACTGGGCTGCAACTCTGTTCAGGACTTTAGGATACGGGCGCCGCCATCTTGACTCAGAACCATCACTCTTACTGAGGAGAGGAGAGCGAGATAAAGTACAGGGGGGAGGGGTTATAGCTGTGCTTTGCTCAGACAGAGCAGAGCTGGAGTCAGGAAAAGGTCAGCAATCCCAGAATGCAGAGCAGCACAGTCAGAAGGCACTTCCTGTTTACAGACTGCCTGATGTTCCATGAGCCGCCATCTTGGATGTTTAAAGGCTCATAACATGCAGTAGATGCAGGTAGGATGATTTTTAATGTGGGCAATCTGTATGTACAGGGTGTGGGAAACATAAGATAGGCTCTTATTCAGGGTGAAGGTCCGGATTAATGCGAGCAATCTGTATGTACAGGGTGTGGAAAACATATAAGATAGACTCTTATTCAGGGTGAAGGTCTGGATTAATGTGAGCAATCTGTATGTACAGGGTGTGGGAAACATATAAGATAGACTCTTATTCAGGGTGAAGGTCCGGATTAATGTGGGCAATCTGTATGTACAGGGTGTGGGAAACATATAAGATAGACTCTTATTCCAAGTGAAGGACCGCTTTCACCTATCGTCTCCCTGCTGACATGCTGTGTTGTCTTTGACGTGGTTTCGAGACCACGCCTCTGTTATCGCTGCCTTTCTCGCGCTGGCCGGAAACGGCTGCGCTTCTTTAACCTTCTCTCTGCTTCCGGTATAAATACCAGAGCTGTCACACAGCTGATTATCCTGGTTAAAGTCCCAAGGAGGGACGAAACGCGTTGGAGGTCATCAGCTGTACCCCCCATCAGCATGCTACATGTTTCCTTGTTACTATTGGAGTGATATTGGATGATCGGGACGCCTGGCGGTGAGAGCTGCTATCTTTAAGCCTGAATGTCCATGTTCAGTGCTCTCTCTATGGCTGTTTGTGAGTGCAATTTTATACATTAAAATTAATTTTTAAGTCCTGAAGGTCTGCACTAGATTTGTTTTTTATCTTTCCCCACGTGCTTTATTATCTGGATTATTCCTTATAATATGAATTGAATTGGATGCTGTTATCCGGAACAAGTCCCATGTGAAGATTGTGTAGTATAGTATATTTTGCTCCTATATACCAGCCTTCTGGTAAGAGTTTTATTTAACTGGTGGTGGATCTCACATTGTGCTGAGCAATACACCTGGGGACTGATCCCTACATCTGGGACTCTTTTTGCCTCTTTAACTCTGTATACTGTTTATTTGGTTATCTAGCTTGTTTAAGTGGGGAGAAGGACCCCACCGACCACGTTGAGCTATTGGTTTATTCCTTATTTGAGCAGCGCGGTATTACTTGCACCATCTTTTATTAAAAAACTAAAGTCAACACAAGCCACAGGTCCAGCGGAGCCACTGCCAGCAACCGCATCAGTCCTCCTAGAAGGGAAAAATCTGGCAAAATACTCACCCGTCTCCATCCGGCGAAGCCTATTGATCAAGTGGAGCAAGAGCAGGCGAACATGGGTCTGACTATAAATGCTACATTATCAGCCTTCTGTGGTTAAGGGGATTTAAGGGTCTGTATTAAAGTGGACCAAAACCCACCATGATCGGCCTGGGAATCTATAAGATTCCTGGGCCAATCGATTCACCCCCCGGGGCATCCAAAATCGGATGCCCTGCTGTGTGAAACGCCCCATAGACTTACCTTGCTTTCCGGTCCAACGGCGCATGCGTGATACGTGGCCGCATCCCCACTATCCCTCTAGCAGGGCGTGTACCCATGGCAGGCATTTGTGAATGGCTGGCGTGGGCACGCTCCTTGTTAGAGGAAAGCGGGGGATGCGGCTGTCAGCGAGCTCAGAGCCACTGGCCTTAGACAACGTGACGTCAGAGGCTCCGAGCGCGCTGATTGGACGAGTTAACTTCGGCGATCTGGGGGGTTTCACACAGCGGGGCATCCCCAATCGGAGTGCCCTGGGGGAAAGGACCAAAACCCAGGATAGTCAAAATACGTGAGCTCTCGTCCAATCAGAGCCATTTGCCAAAATGATTGGGGAGCACACGCTGCCGCATCCCCTGCATCCTCGGCGGCGTGCACGCACTTCCTCCCCAGGCATTCAGATAGGCTGGAGGAGGAGCGCACACAGGGGGATGCAGCAGCGCCCATTACCCGTTGATTTCAATCAGAGCCCTTCGCCGAAAGGAAGTCAACATGGCAAAGGGATCTGATTGCACGAGAGCCCGCACCGAGCCCGAGCGGTGAAAGGTGAGTTTTAGTTGGCTTTCCAGGGCGTTTTACACAGAGGGGGCAGGAAACAAAACCCGGGGAAGTCAAACTCCTGGGTTTTGGTCCTTGCCCCGCTGTGCAAAACCCCCCAGGCCGCCCAAACGAACTCACCTTTCCCAGGTCCTACAGCGCATGTGCGCCCTCCCTTCCAATCAGTGCACTCGACTGCATCTAAGGAGCCGAGTCCAGCCAAGCACGCCGGCCGCATCTCCGCTATCCTCTAACAGGGGATGTGCCATTCACAAATGCTCTGCTAAATGGATCGCACATGTGCCATTGGGCAGGGGGGGAAGGTGAGTATAGCGGGCAACCAGGGGGGTTTCACACAGCGGGGCGCCGAAGGAAGGGAAACAAGTGGCCCTGGAATCTTATAGATCCAGAATCTTATAGATTCCAGGGCCGATGTCCGTGGGTTTTGGTCCACTTTGGGCATGTAAACCCTAGGTAAACACATATAAAAAGGGTATTTACTTTCTCTTCCCTGCAGCAGCTTTCAGTCTGTCCAGTGCTCAAAATCTGACAAAACCCTTCCGTCACCACCCTCCCTGGCCGAGTAACTCAGGCAATGCAGCCAGCTCAACAGTGATCCAGCCTAAAGAAAGGAATAGGGAGGAGTGGGAGGCATAGGGTGGAGGGGGAGGCTTTAGAAGGATAGGAAAGGCATAAGAAGGAGGGAAAGGGATAGGGAGGAGGCATAATAAGGAGGGGGAGGCATGAGAAGGAGGGAAAAGGATAGGGAGGAGGGATAGGGAGGAGGGATAGGGAGGAGGGATAGGGTGGAGGGAGAGGGAGGAGTGGGAGGCATAAGAAGGAGGGGGAGGCATAGGTCGGAGGGGAAGAGATGGGGAGGAGGGGAAGGGAGGAGTGGGAGGCATAAGAAGGAGGGGGAGGCATAAGAAGGAGGGGAAGGGATGGGGAGGAGGGGAAGGGAGGAGTGGGAGGAATAAGAAGGAGGGGAAGGGATGGGGAGGAGGGGAAGGGAGGAGTGAGAGGCATAGGGCGGAGGGGGAGGCATAAGAAGGAGGGGAAGAGATAGGGAGGAGTGAGAGGCATAGGGCGGAGGGGGAGGCATAAGAAGGAGGGGAAGGGAGGAGTGGGAGGGGGGAGGGATAGGGAGGAGGGGAAGGGAGGAGTGAGAGGCACAGGGCGGAGGGGGAGGCATAAGAAGGAGGAGAAGGGATGGGGAGGAGGGGAAGGGAGGAGAGGGAGGCATAGGGCGGAGGGGGAGGCATAAGAAGGAGGAGAAGGGATGGGGAGGAGGGGAAGGGAGGAGAGGGAGGCATAGGGCGGAGGGGGAGGCATAAGAAGGAGGGAGAGGGATAAGGAGGAGGGGAAGGGAGGAGTGGGAGGCATAGGGGGGAGGGGGAGGCATAAGAAGGAGGGGAAGGGATAGGGAGGAGGGGAAGGGAGGAGTGGGAGGCACAGGGCGGAGGGGGAGGCATAAAGATGGGAATGGATGGGGAGGAGGGGAAGGGAGGAGTGGGAGGCATAGGGCGGAGGGGGAGGCATAAGAAGGAGAGGAAGGGAAAGTGAGAAGGGGAAGAGCTCCATAGGCTTCGATGGGTGTGGCAGTTAGCGGTAGGAGAGGTGAGCACGTAGATTCTATGGGCCTGGCAGTTAGCGGTAGGAGAGGCGAGTACATAGAATCTACAGGCTTGGCATGTAAAGGGTTAAATGAATAAGTAGAACTTTCATGGCACATTTGATGAAACACTGAAGCAGCACAGAATCTGGAATGCCAGCACTTACCCATAAAAAAGTACCACAATATCTGCCTCATCATTGCTCTGCGTATAGGCGGGTGGGTGATGGAGTTCAGCAGGGCTCTCTTCTCGGGGCTGGAGAAGATGATGCTTCCCAGCTTATCGCGGTCCAGCTCGCCACTTTGTAAAAGGACTTCCTCCCCGAAATGATGGACAATCTGCTTGTAGGCCGGGCTCCCAACCTGGACCACTGAAATCCGAAAGCCATTGGTTAGTGAGTCACCTCTGGGCTATATACCCGGCCTATAGGTGCTTGTACCTTCCCCCTATTGGCTCAGGCCTGGTTTTTGCTCAGTTTTTTTCATTAAAGATATTAAAGACAAATCGTCTTACAACCTTTTACCATAGAGAAAGTGCCGAGTCCCAGAAGCCTGTGTTCATAGAGGACATTTAGAGCAAACTATAAAAGTGGACCAATCACCGTTGAGGCTGGCCCTGGAGTTTAAAATACCCCAGAGCCCACCAACTAGGTGCCCTTGGGGCATCTCCATTTGGGATGCCCCACTGTGTGAACAAGATCGCCCACAAACTGATTACCATTCCCTGGGCCCTTGCCACAATCATGTGCCGCATCCCTGGCATACCCACAGCTGTGTACGCTCCCTCGGCAAAACATTCAGATAGGCCCGGAGTGCACACTCCGCAAGGAAATCAGGGATGCGGCCGCCCCTGCTCCCTGAGTCCAAAACAACAGCTTTATGCTGGGCATTAGTATGTGTGAGATAAAGTGCTGATTGGACGAGAGCTCGCACATGTACCCTAGGTACAGCGGAAAGGTGAGTGGAATGGGCGATCTCGGGGGTTTCACAACATCTATAAGATTCCAGGGGCCAACTGATTTCCTCCCCCCAGTGCATCCCGAATTGGGATGACCCACAGGGTAACCCCTCTCCCCCCGAGTTCTCGGTAAAACCTACCTGATCCCCGGTCCAATGGTGCATGCGCAGGCCCCGGCCACAGCACGCTAGACATACAGCAGGGTGCATGCCTGGGACAGGCATTTCTGAATGGCCGGCGCAGGAATGCAACCTATTAGAGGCCAGTGGGGATGCAGCTGCCGGCACGCTCGGCTTCCTTCGGCTAAACTCGGCCTTTGCTGAGTCTAAGCCGATATTTATGAGCACAGCCGATTGTGCTGATAGGATGAGAGGCCGCACATGCGGCGCAGGACCAGGAATAGGTGAGTTTTACTGGGCGACTTGGGAGGTCTTACACAGAGGGGCATCCCGAATAAGGGTGCCCGGGGGCAAAAATCGGTCCACTAAGGATATTCGTTGGTTTCTAATTTATTAAAATATAATAATTTCTATCCACCACTTCATTATATGGAATCATTTTTTGCGCCACGATTTAGCTACTGCTTGCTTTTCTGTCAGGCTTATTATAAAGGGCACCTACAATACCCAGGGTGCACGGCAACCACCTAAATCCCTGGGTGCACGGCAACCACCTAAATCCCTGGGTGCACGGCAACCACCTAAATCCCTGGGTGCACGACAACCACCTAAATCCCTGGGTGCACGGCAACCACCTAAATCCCTGGCTGCACGGCAACTACCTAAATCCCTGGGTGCGCGGCTACCACCTAAATCCTCGGGTGCGTGGCAACCACCTAAATCCCTGGGTGCCCGGCAACCAACGAAATCTCTGGGTGCGCGGCAACCACCTAAATCCCTGGGTGTGAGGCAAGCACCTAAATCCCTTGGTGCGCGGCAACCACCTAAATCCCTGGGTGCACGGCAACCACCTAAGTCCCTGGGTGGGCGGCTACCACCTAAATCCCTGGGTGCGCGGCAACCACCTAAATCCCTGGGTGCACGGCAACCACCTAAATCCTGGGTGCGCGGCTACCACCTAAATCCCCGGGTGCGTGGCAACCACCTAAATCCCTGGGGGCCCGGCAACCACCTAAATCCCTGGGTGCCCGGCAACCACCTAAATCCCTGGGTGCCCGGCAACCACCTAAATCCCTGGGTGCGTGGCTACCACCTAAATCCCTGGGTGCCCGGCAACCATCTAAATCCCTCGGTGCGCGGCTACCACCTAAATCCCTGGGTGCGCGGCTACCACCTAAATCCCTGGGTGTGAGGCAAGCACCTAAATCCCTGGGTGTGAGGCAAGCACCTAAATCCCTGGGTGCACGGCAACCACCTAAATCCCTGGGTGCGCGGCAACCACCTAAGTCCCTGGGTGGGCGGCTACCACCTAAATCCCTGGGTGCACGGCAACCACCTAAATCCCTGGATGATTGGCTATCACCTAAATCCCTGGGTGCACGGCAACCACCTAAATCCCTGGATGATTGGCTATCACCTAAATCTCTGGGTGCGTGGCTACCACCTAAATCCCTGGGTGCGTGGCAACCACCTAAATCCCTGGGTGTGCGGCAACCACCTAAATCCCTGGGTGCGTGGCTACCACCTAAATCCCTGGGTGCGCGGCAACCACCTAAATCCCTGGGTGCACGGCAACCACCTAAATCCCTGGGTGGCGTTTGTAAATTGGGATGGCGTAGGTGCCCCTGAGTGAGCAGATCTGGAACCCGGGGCAGGGCGTACTGATCTACTGCCAGCTGCACGATGTCTGCGGACCACACTCTTCTTGGCCAGCAGGGGGCCACCAGTATGGCTGGCACTCCTTCCTGAGCTATCTTGCGCAGCACCCTGCCCAGCAGGGGAAATGGGGGAAAACACATACAGGAGCTGAAACCTCTTCCAAGACATTGCCAGGGCATCCATGGCCAAGGCCAGAGGATCCTGGGCTAGAGAGACAAAGACTGGAAGCTTGTGATTGTGACGGGACACAAACAGATCCACATCCGGCTGACCCCAACGGTGGCACAGGGAGCGAAACACCCTGCTGCTGAGGGACCATTCTCCCAGGCGAGAGATCCGCCTGCTGAGGGAGTCTGCCTCCAGATTCTCCACCCCGGGATGTACACAGCTGAGATGCAGGGAACATTCTCCTCCGCCCAGGACAGTATCAGGGACACTTCCTTGAGGGCCCTCTTGCTCCGGGTCCCTCCCTGATGATTGATGTCGTCTGGTTGTCCGAGCGGACCTGAACAACCCGACCCCGCAGGTGTGGGGTTAAGTGGGCGAGAACCAACCTGATTGCCCTCAATTCCAGAATGTTCATAGGGGCATGGGCCTCCTGAGGGCCCCACTGACCCTGGAATTTCAGGGACTTTCAAAAGCCCCCCAACCTGTCAGACTGGCATCCGGCCAGGTTCCTTGAGTCCAGCCACCAAGATAGAGACCGCCTGACCAGAGGGGACAGGACAAACAGCTGATCCAATGACACAGGGTCCCGATCCCACACTGACAAGAGGTGAAGCTGAAGAGGCCTCATGTGAAACTGAGCATATGGAACCGCCTCAAAGCAGGACACCATCAGGCCCACCAGCTGCATTCCCTGCCTGATGGATGGATGAGGACAAGACAGAAGGAGCTGAACTTTCTCTTGAAGACTCTCCACCTTTTGCTGAGGAAGAAAGATCTTGACCTGAGATGAATCCAGAATCATGCCCAGAAAGGACTTCACCATGCAAGGAGACAGGTAAGATTTGGGGTGGTTGATCACCCAGCCGAATGACTCCAGTGTGGACACCATCGCTGAGTGTCCAGCTCCGCCTGATGGAAGGACTGAGAAGCGATAAGCATGTCGTCCAAGTAGGGAACAATGCGAATGCCCTGAGATCTCAGCAGAGCCATCACTCCTGCCAGCACCTTGGTGAATACCCTGGGAGCCGAGATGAGACAGAAGGGCAAGGCCACAAATTGGTAGTGCTGATCCTCCAGAGCGAACCTGAGGAATCTCTGATGACCTGGAAAGATAGGTACGTGAAGGTAAGCATCCTTGATGTCTACAGAGGTCATGAAGTCCCCTGGGCGAAAGGAAAGTCACAGCTGAGCGCAGAGTCTCCATGCGAAAGTGTCTGAATCTGACAAATTTGTTGAGGTGCTCCAAATCCAGGATGAGTCTGATGGACCAATCCTTTTTGGGAACAATGAAAAGATTGGAATAATAGCCTTTGCCCCTTTCCCTCAAGGGCACCCGGCAGATGACACCCAGTTCCAGAAGGCCTTGGACAGCCAGGGACAGACCCTGAGCTAAGCGAGATTTGATGAATCTTGGGGGCGGCCAGGCTGCAAACTCTATCTTGTAACCGGAGGACACTACTTCCTGAATCCACAGGCCCGTGAAGCCTCCAGACATGAGCCAAGAGCCGAAGCCGTCCCCCCACCAGGATGGGTGAGGGTGCCCGTTCATGCCTGAGGGGGCTTGGGGGAGGACTTAGTCTTGGGACCCCAGGGGGGGGCCAGGGCGGCCACGTCCTCTGCCCCAAAAATCTCCACGGGCTCCAGCAAAGGAAGCTCCCCGTCAAATTCTGGAGCCCCTGTGTCACGCTCCGGGTACTACAGCGATCCACTTAGATAACTCCAGCCCTCTCAGTAAGACCTCAACCCCCAATCTCCGCAGCCAGCTTCACCTATAGGAGCCCCCGCTTGCCGGGACGCAGAGCACGCCTGCCCGGGATCGGTTGCCCCCAGGACTTCAATGGCTCAAAGATTGGAGTCTTACTGTTCAGAGGCCTGGAGAACCCGTGGCTGGAAGTGGTGCCGAGCAGCCCAATAGCTGAGCGAATAACGGAAGTCCAACAGGCTTAGGGTCAGCAACAGAAGTTCCGAGATGGCAGCGGTACAAAGGATTGGACAAGACGTGGTCGAGGATCAAGCAGAGGTCGGCAACAGGAGATCAGATCGGGGGTGGTCAAAACACAGGCGAAGGTCGGCAACAGGAGATCAGATGGGGGGTAGTCAAGACAGGCGGTGGTCGGCAACGGGAGACCAAAATATTCTCTAGAGACAAGCTACTAACTGGGTATAAGGCACTATCACAGGCAATTCCCAACTGAGGGGGAATTGCTTTTATAGGGAGAGACAGAGAGGGGGGTGAGGGTGATTGGTGCACTTATGATCACAGGTCTGATTGGGAGAGCAGGAGTGTTCAATAACATCTATGGGGCTCATTGGCCCAGACAAGGAGGAGGGCGTAAGCCCCACAGAAACCTAGGGCTCATTGGCCCTTAGATCCGAACCAGGGGGCGTGCCAGTGCCCCCTGGCTAAATCTACAACCTCCGGCGGGCGCGCTGAGCACAGCGCCGCCGGAGGGAAAACAAGTCTCGGGCTCGCGCGCGCGCACGTGAGCCGATAACGCGCGCGCGAGGAGGGAGAGCGGCCGTGCTCGGCGCCGCCCGAGCAGACGCCGCACGGCGCGGCCGCCGGGCAGGAGCTGCTGGGACCGGCCGGCCGCCGACAACGCTGGACCGGGGCCCAGGTAAGTGCCGATTTGTGACACCCTGAAGGAAGGAGAAAAGGCACCTGAACCCTGAAAGGACCGGGGCTGCCTTCTACGCTGAGGTAACGTGCCTCCCTTAGCAAACAAGTACAGACGTTCACCAAAGAGGTGCAGCACCTTGAAGGGAAAACCAGTGGGAGCCTTCTTAGCAGCACTGTCAGCTGCCCACTGGCGCAGCCAGATCGAGTGGCGTATCGCCACCAGCAAGGCAGATGCCCTTCCACACATTCTAATGGTATCATCCAAGGCAGAGAGAACATATGCAACAAACCCCTCACAACGCAGAAGAGCTCTATAATCTTCACTACCTGCATCATCAGGGGCCCCATCTAAGAGACCCCTGAGCAGGCTTTTAATAGCAACAGCCGTAATGGCAGAGGCACAGACCGGCGAGCCAGCTGATCAATGCGCCTGTCCTCCCCATCCCTCAGTGTAGTAGAGTCAGGGGAATGCATGACAGATGTGTTAGACAACCCCAGAACTGGTGCATCCACCTCGGGAGGACATGACCACTGTTTAACCATTTCAGCAGGAAAGGGATACCGCTTATCCCAACTCTTTGGCACCCCGGGGAGCCGGCTAGGCCGTTCCCACTCCTTGAGCACCAGATTATTAAAATGAGCTTGTTCAGGAAACTCCAAGCGTGGTTTAACAGTATGAAACAGCTCCCCCTGCTGCCGCGGAGCCACGGCAAAAGGAGAGATACAGAGTACATCAAAAATGTGAGCCAAAAGCCTGTCAGTATCATCTGAAGCCCATGGGTCAGGACCAGAATCGGCACCATACACCCTAGATTGTTCCTCAGATGATTCTAAATCAGAAAATAATTACCCCTACTCCAGGGGGGTATAACCGGTAATCCTCTGCCTCCATGGAAAAGAGGGAAACACCAGGTGATAAATGCCGCTTCTTAGCAGAAGCCTTACGTTGGCCAGAGCTAGCAATATGTCTCTCAATGCTGGCCACCTGAACAGCCAAATCAGGTTGAGACTCCCCACTGGTATGCACCTCACTGGGAGTCAGATATAAGCGTGGGGGGGTAGGCGAAGCTTGAGGGGGCGCAGGCCCAGCCACCAGTAATCCAGACTGCAGCGCAAGCGTCTGCTGGGCACAGTGTACACACACCCTGACATCATCACTTATAGGGGATACCCCACACGCCACACACAGCCGGACTTGTCCCGAAGGAACCCCAAGCACATTATCCTGAGAAGCCTCCATATGGTGATTATTGTGGCACAATATGCCAATTGGGATCAACGCCAATAAGGCTACCCGGGATGCCCCAACAGCCCGCTAGGGAAGTGGGAGATATACAATACAATAGCCCTCCAATAGGGAGTTAACGCTAAATAGAGGGGATAGGACCGGGAGAAACCACAAAAGTTTGACCCGCCTGCAAGACATAAGCAAAAAGATCCCATAAGAGATATGCAACACAGAGAAATACAAAATAAATCAGCCCGCAGGGGCACTCACGGACTGCGATAGGGAGACGCCAGACACACGCAGCTGAGAACTAAAATGGCGCCCGCATATACCTCGAGGGGAGGGCCGCGGAGACAGTGATGCAGAACGCGTCAGCCGCAAGGCCTGCCCCCCGAAGAGCGCGAAAACGCGCCCACATGACAAGGCCAGCCAATGATGATGCAGCAGCGCCTGAGGCGATGCCGCCGCCGAGTACAAGCGCTCAGCGGCGGCGGCAAAAGAACACAGTGCAACCAATTCAAAGGGGATCATCACATAAATCATATAGACAAGACATGCACCCCCCCCCCCCCCCCCCCCGAGATCTACCAGGGAGTGCGAAGGGGAATCGACGGCCAGCCTAAAGGGAGCCTACTGCGGGGACAGGGGGCGAGGGGCATAAGACGCGGGAGGGGCATCCCATAAGGCTCACCATGGGCCTATACCGCCTACCCTTTGGTGGGGGACTGCGGTTGGAGCAGCGCTCCTTAGCACCTGACAGCGGTGCTGCCTACCATCACCCGAACCAGTGCAGCCTAAGCTGGGAGGCAGTAAAAGGAAACGGGTGGGAATAGTCCTACAGGGCTGCAGGCTAATAGCCCCGCTCACCTGCGAGTAGAGAGAGCCATCTTCTAGTCATCGCAGCCCAGACTGCAGAGAAGATCTGGGGAATTTGTGGGGTCCCTGGTATATATGGGGCCGGCAGGAGCCACTTTTCTGTCTCTGCAGTGCAGCGCCATCTACTGGATGTATAACCCCCAAGGAATATCTTCTGGAACAGGACGTGCTGTATACTTAGAATAAAAGGGGAGGGAGGCTATGCACAGCCAATGATAATAATGGGGTGCAGGCTGTGGGAAACTCACAAAATTGCTACTATATTTTAGGGGACTCTGAAGCTGTCCCCCACCCAATGATCCCAGAAAATGGCCGCACGCGCTCCAATGTATATCATTTATTGTAACATTAAAATGCACAGAGCTGAGTGCGAAAAGGGAACATATACGACATCACAATACAAACATCTGTGACAATGGTTAAAAAACATATAATGTCTGGAAATGGAGCAGGAGATAAACAGGGGATAATCACGTTCCAATTTGATAACTATATTGAATGTAATACAAAGAGATTTATAATATAAATTAATTAACCAATAAATGAATTAAATCTGACCACATAGTGTCATAAACGGCAAGGCGCTGGGAAGAGTGCAAATAGGATATTTATTATTTAAAGTGCAATGTGCAAAGTGCTCGGTTGTATATCCAGAGCCTGACCTAAAATAAAGAGTAGTGCAAAATACAAAGCAAAGCAGCAAACCAACAAAAGAAGTGAATATCAAAGAAAACGTGCAAAGTGCATGTGCCTGTTAACAATAGCGCCAAATCATAGAGGCTTGAAAAAGTGCAAGGTGCAAAGATTGAAGCAGCGTCGGCCGTTATGATCATACGGGGCAGCAAATAAATAAATGATAATCAAATAATAATCAAGACTAGTAAGTATCAATGTATAAATATATCAGTACATCAGCCAAAATTCATAGGGGCCCCAAACCGTCCTGCGCCACCAGCTCCAGACAAGCAAACACTGACGCGTTGCGTAGTATAACACTACTTCGCCAGGGTGCGGCCATTTTCTGGGATCATCGGGGACAGCTCCAGAGTCCCCTAAAATATAGTAGCAATACGCATAAACTGATACATTCATGGTTGTAGCCCCACTTTCAGTATGTGGTATTCATGCAGCTTTTGTTAAGCTTGATAGGTGATAATGTCACAAATTTCCAGTGAACGGGCGAACGAGTTTTGCCTGGTTATTTAGGCTTCTTCAGCGCCCCAATTTTTGTTCCGCTTTAATGTAATTAGTGATTTATTTAAGCAGATATAAACACTTGTATTTGGTGAATAGGAATAAAAAGCACTCACCCTGTCTGGAGATGACATCAGCGTCAATGACCCCGCAGCCGAGCTCACGCAGGAACGACACCACCGTGCTCTTGCCCGACGCCAGTCCCCCCGACAGACCCACCAGAAACATGGCTGCAGATATAGAGGAGACACTATGACATCACTGGGGGCAATAGCGCCTCTCTATGGAAGATTATTACACTATATGATGGCTGCACACATAGAGGAGACACTATGACATCACTGGGGGCAATAGCGCCTCTCTATGGAAGATTATTACACTATATGATGGCTGCACACATAGAGGAGACACTATGACATCACTGGGGGCAATAGCACCTCTCTATGGCAGATTATTACACTGTATGTTGGCTGCATATATAGAGGAGACACTATGACATCACTGGGGACAATAGCGCCCCTCTATGGCAGATTATTACACTATATGATGGCTGCACACATAGAGGAGACACTATGACATCACTGGGGACAATAGCGCCTCTCTATGGCAGATTATTACACTGTATGTTGGCTGCAGATATAGAGGAGACACCGTGACATCACTGGGGGACAATAGCGCCCCTCTATGGCAGATTATTACACTATATGATGGCTGCACACATAGAGGAGACACTATGACATCACTGGGGGCAATAGCGCCTCTCTATGGAAGATTATTACACTATATGATGGCTGCACACATAGAGGAGACACTATGACATCACTGGGGACAATAGCGCCTCTCTATGGAAGATTATTACACTATATGATAGCTGCACACATAGAGGAGACACTATGACATCACTGGGGGCAATAGCGCCTCTCTATGGAAGATTATTACACTATATGATAGCTGCACACATAGAGGAGACACTATGACATCACTGGGGGCAATAGCGCCTCTCTATGGAAGATTATTACACTATATGATGGCTGCACACATAGAGGAGACACTATGACATCACTGGGGGCAATAGCGCCTCTCTATGTAAGATTATTACACTATATGATAGCTGCACACATAGAGGAGACACTATGACATCACTGGGGGCAATAGCGCCTCTCTATGGAAGATTATTACACTATATGATGGCTGCACACATAGGGGAGACACTATGACATCACTGGGGGCAATAGCGTCTCTCTATGGCAGATTATTACACTATATGATAGCTGCACACATAGAGGAGACACTATGACATCACTGAGGGCAATAGCGTCTCTCTATGGCAGATTATTACACTGTATGTTGGCTGCAGATATAGAGGAGACACTATGACATCACTGGGGGCAATAGCGCCTCTCTATGGAAGATTATTACACTATATGATGGCTGCACACATAGGGGAGACACTGTGACATCACTGGGGGCAATAGCGCCTCTCTATGGCAGAATATTACACTATATGATGGCTGCACACATAGGGGAGACACTGTGACATCACTGGGGGCAATAGCGCCTCTCTATGGCAGAATATTACACTATATGATGGCTGCACACATAGAGGAGACACCATGACATCACTGGGGGCAATAGCGCCTCTCTATGGCAGATTATTACACTATATGATGGCTGCACACATAGGGGAGACACTGTGACATCACTGGGGGCAATAGCGCCTCTCTATGGCAGAATATTACACTATATGATGGCTGCACACATAGAGGAGACACCATGACATCACTGGGGGCAATAGCGCCTCTCTATGGCAGATTATTACACTATATGATGGCTGCACACATAGAGGAGACACTATGACATCACTGGGGGCAATAGCGCCTCTCTATGGAAGATTATTACACTATATGATGGCTGCACACATAGAGGAGACACTATGACATCACTGGGGGGAAATAGCGCCTCTCTATGGAAGATTATTACACTATATGATGGCTGCACACATAGAGGAGACACTATGACATCACTGGGGGCAATAGCGCCTCTCTATGGCAGATTATTACACTATATGATGGCTGCACACATAGAGGAGACACTATGACATCACTGGGGGCAATAGCGCCTCTCTATGGAAGATTATTACACTATATGATAGCAGCACACATAGAGGAGACACTATGACATCACTGGGGGCAATAGCGCCTCTCTATGGCAGATTATTACACTATATGATGGCTGCACACATAGAGGAGACACTATGACATCACTGGGGGGAAATAGCGCCTCTCTATGGAAGATTATTACACTATATGATGGCTGCATATATAGAGGAGACACTATGACATCACTGGGGGCAATAGCGCCTCTCTATGGAAGATTATTACACTATATGATAGCAGCACACATAGAGGAGACACTATGACATCACTGGGGGCAATAGCGCCTCTCTATGGCAGATCATTACACTATATGATGGCTGCACACATAGAGAAGACACTATGACATCACTGGGGGAAATAGCGCCTCTCTATGACAGATTATTACACTATATGATGGCTGCACACATAGAGGAGACACTATGACATCACTGGGGGCAATAGTGCCTCTCTATGGAAGATTATTATACTATATGATGGCTGCACACATAGAGGAGACACCGTGACATCACTGGGGGCAATAGTGCCTCTCTATGACAGATTATTACACTATATTATGACTGCACACATAGAGGAGACACTATGACATCACTGGGGGCAATAGCGTCTCTCTATGACAGATTATTACACTATATGATGGCTGCACACAGAGGAGACACTATGACATCACTGGGGGCAATAGCGCCTCTCTATGACAGATTATTACACTATATGATGGCTGCACACATAGAGGAGACACTATGACATCACTGGGGGCAATAGTGCCTCTCTATGACAGATTATTACACTATATTATGACTGCACACATAGAGGAGACACTATGACATCACTGGGGGCAATAGCGTCTCTCTATGACAGATTATTACACTATATGATGGCTGCACACAGAGGAGACACTATGACATCACTGGGGGCAATAGCGCCTCTCTATGACAGATTATTACACTATATGATGGCTGCACACATAGAGGAGACACTATGACATCACTGGGGGCAATAGCGTCTCTCTATGGCAGATTATTACACTATATTATGACTGCACACATAGAGGAGACACTATGACATCACTGGGGGCAATAGCGCCTCTCTATGGCAGATTATTACACTATATGATGGCTGCATACATAGAGGAGACGCTATGACATCACTGGGGGGGCAATAGCGCCTCTGTATGGCAGAATATTACACTATATGATGGCTGCACCTATTTGTTACTATGATATCAGCCATATTGCGACATTCCTAGCAGCGGCCATCATGAAGCAGCCAGGTCTTTTCTCCAGGTCTACACAATACCCCAACATGGCATCCAGACAGCAGTCCGAGTTTGGCATTCTGGTTGGTGAGCTTCACCTAATGCTGTGACTTACCTGAGCCCCGCGGTCCTGCCCAACTTCGATCCTCAGTCAAAATGCCCACAGCCGAGGCTTCAGAAAGATGGCTGCCCCTATGATTGAGCACACTGGCAGAAGCTTACAATGTAAAGTGCTCTCACTCATGGGGGTGGCCATCTTTCTGAAGCCCCGGCTGTGGACATTTTATGAGAGGAAAGAAGGCCATTTGGATCACTGGCTCAGGTAAGTGTACAACCACTTTCTATGTGCTGCACACCTGTCAGGGGGCCCCAATGGCCCCCCAGAGTCAGCAGAATCGTCCCCCAAAGTTGGGGTCACAATTGATTTCAATGGGGCTCAGGTGAAGTTCGATGACCCAAAACTTGTGTTCAAAGTTGGGATGAAAGTTGCCGAACCCGAACTTCAAAGGGGTGGTGATTCCAGAAACCACTCCCTGGCCTGCACAGTGTATGTACAAGACCCCGCCCATGCAGAGCGTATGTACAAGACCCCGCCCATGCAGAGCGTATGTACAAGACCCCGCCCATGCAGAGCGTATGTACAAGACCCCGCCCATGCAGAGCGTATGTACAAGACCCCGCCCATGCAGAGCGTATGTACAAGACCCCCCCCCCAAGCAGAGCGTATGTACAAGACCCCGCCCATGCAGAGCGTATGTACACGATCCCGCCCATGCAGAGCGTATGTACAAGACCCCGCCCATGCAGAGCGTATGTACAAGACCCCGCCCATGCAGAGCGTATGTACAAGACCCCGCCCATGCAGAGCGTATGTACACGACCCCGCCCATGCAGAGCGTATGTACACGACCCCGCCCATGCAGAGCGTATGTACAAGACCCCCCCCCAAGCAGAGCGTATGTACAAGACCCCGCCCATGCAGAGCGTATGTACACGACCCCGCCCATGCAGAGCGTATGTACAAGACCCCGCCCATGCAGTACAACAGTTATATATCCTCACTGCACCATGTAAAATTCCAGACACAATATGGCCATGCTCCTGTGCCACTCTCGCCAGCCATGTGACTGCTGAAGGCCAATCAGGTTTGTGCCCAACCCCACTGGTCGCCTGGAGATAAGGTTGCGGTTTCTGTCAAGCAGGCCTGGGAAGGGTGTGTATTGAAGGCCCATTATCAGGCTTTCTAGGGGCCCTTGTGTAGTGGGCATCACAAATTTGCATGAGCTGGGGGAATTCAGTAGACCTAAAGTCTTCTTTGACTATAAATCTTTAGGTAGAACAAAACCTCATGCGGATAGACCTGGAATTTAAACCGGACCTTCACCGTGATTTATTGAAAAGCCCAAACCCTTAAAAAAACAGCATATATTAAAGTTAATATATTTTTTTATATAAGTTTTTAGTCACTTGCTTATTATTCTTTCCCCCACTGGGCTGCAACTCTGTTCAGGGCTTTAGGATACGGGCGCCGCCATCTTGACTCAGAAGCATCACACTTACTGAGGAGAGGAGAGCAAGATAAAGTACAGGGGGGCGGGTTATAGCTGTGCTTTGCTCAGACAGAGCAGAGCTGGGGTCAGGAAAAGGTCAGCAATCCCAGAATCCAGAGTGACATAGTCAGAAGACACTTCCTGTTTGCAGGCTGCCTGATGTTCCATGAGCCGCCATCTTGGATGTTTAAAGGCTCATAACATGCAGTAGATGCAGGTAGGATGATTTTTAATGTGAGCAATCTGTATGTACAGGGTGTGGGAAACATATAAGATAGGCTCTTATTCAGGGTGAATAAGAGTCTATCTTATATGTTTCCCACACCCTGTACATACAGATTGCCCACATTAATCCGGACCTTCACCCTGAATAAGAGCCTATCTTATATGTTTCCCACACCCTGTACATACAGATTGCTCACATTAATCCAGACCTTCACCCTGAATAAGAGCCTATCTTATATGTTTCCCACACCCTGTACATACAGATTGCTCACATTAATCCAGACCTTCACCCTGAATAAGAGTCTATCTTATATGTTTCCCACACCCTGTACATACAGATTGCCCACATTAATCCGGACCTTCACCCTGAATAAGAGTCTATCTTATATGTTTCCCACACCCTGTACATACAGATTGCTCACATTAATCCGGACCTTCACCCTGAATAAGAGTCTATCTTATATGTTTCCCACACGCTGTACATACAGATTGCTCACATTAATCCGGACCTTCACCCTGAATAAGAGCCTATCTTATATGTTTCCCACACCCTGTACATACAGATTGCTCACATTAATCCGGACCTTCACCCTGAATAAGAGCCTATCTTATATGTTTCCCACACCCTGTACATACAGATTGCTCACATTAATCCAGACCTTCACCCTGAATAAGAGTCTGTCTTATATGTTTCCCACACCCTGTACATACAGATTGCTCACATTAATCCAGACCTTCACCCTGAATAAGAGTCTATCTTATATGTTTCCCACACCCTGTACATACAGATTGCCCACATTAATCCAGACCTTCACCCTGAATAAGAGTCTATCTTATATGTTTCCCACACGCTGTACATACAGATTGCTCACATTAATCCAGACCTTCACCCTGAATAAGAGTCTATCTTATATGTTTCCCACACGCTGTACATACAGATTGCTCACATTAATCCAGACCTTCACCCTGAATAAGAGTCTGTCTTATATGTTTCCCACACCCTGTACATACAGATTGCTCACATTAATCCAGACCTTCACCCTCAATAAGAGTCTGTCTTATATGTTTCCCACACCCTGTACATACAGATTGCTCACATTAATCCAGACCTTCACCCTGAATAAGAGTCTATCTTATATGTTTCCCACACCCTGTACATACAGATTGCTCACATTAATCCAGACCTTCACCCTGAATAAGAGTCTGTCTTATATGTTTCCCACACCCTGTACATACAGATTGCTCACATTAATCCGGACCTTCACCCTGAATAAGAGCCTATCTTATATGTTTCCCACACCCTGTACATACAGATTGCTCACATTAATCCAGACCTTCACCCTGAATAAGAGCCTATCTTATATGTTTCCCACACCCTGTACATACAGATTGCTCACATTAATCCAGACCTTCACCCTGAATAAGAGCCTATCTTATATGTTTCCCACACCCTGTACATACAGATTGCTCACATTAATCCAGACCTTCACCCTGAATAAGAGTCTATCTTATATGTTTCCCACACCCTGTACATACAGATTGCCCACATTAATCCGGACCTTCACCCTGAATAAGAGCCTATCTTATATGTTTCCCACACCCTGTACATACAGATTGCTCACATTAATCCAGACCTTCACCCTGAATAAGAGCCTATCTTATATGTTTCCCACACCCTGTACATACAGATTGCTCACATTAATCCAGACCTTCACCCTGAATAAGAGTCTATCTTATATGTTTCCCACACCCTGTACATACAGATTGCCCACATTAATCCGGACCTTCACCCTGAATAAGAGTCTATCTTATATGTTTCCCACACCCTGTACATACAGATTGCTCACATTAATCCGGACCTTCACCCTGAATAAGAGTCTATCTTATATGTTTCCCACACGCTGTACATACAGATTGCTCACATTAATCCGGACCTTCACCCTGAATAAGAGCCTATCTTATATGTTTCCCACACCCTGTACATACAGATTGCTCACATTAATCCGGACCTTCACCCTGAATAAGAGCCTATCTTATATGTTTCCCACACCCTGTACATACAGATTGCTCACATTAATCCGGACCTTCACCCTGAATAAGAGCCTATCTTATATGTTTCCCACACCCTGTACATACAGATTGCTCACATTAATCCGGACCTTCACCCTGAATAAGAGCCTATCTTATATGTTTCCCACACCCTGTACATACAGATTGCTCACATTAATCCGGACCTTCACCCTGAATAAGAGCCTATCTTATATGTTTCCCACACCCTGTACATACAGATTGCTCACATTAATCCGGACCTTCACCCTGAATAAGAGCCTATCTTATATGTTTCCCACACCCTGTACATACAGATTGCCCACATTAATCCAGACCTTCACCCTGAATAAGAGTCTATCTTATATGTTTCCCACACGCTGTACATACAGATTGCCCACATTAATCCGGACCTTCACCCTGAATAAGAGCCTATCTTATATGTTTCCCACACCCTGTACATACAGATTGCTCACATTAATCCAGACCTTCACCCTGAATAAGAGTCTATCTTATATGTTTCCCACACGCTGTACATACAGATTGCTCACATTAATCCAGACCTTCACCCTGAATAAGAGTCTGTCTTATATGTTTCCCACACCCTGTACATACAGATTGCTCACATTAATCCAGACCTTCACCCTCAATAAGAGTCTGTCTTATATGTTTCCCACACCCTGTACATACAGATTGCTCACATTAATCCAGACCTTCACCCTGAATAAGAGTCTATCTTATATGTTTCCCACACCCTGTACATACAGATTGCTCACATTAATCCAGACCTTCACCCTGAATAAGAGTCTGTCTTATATGTTTCCCACACCCTGTACATACAGATTGCTCACATTAATCCGGACCTTCACCCTGAATAAGAGCCTATCTTATATGTTTCCCACACCCTGTACATACAGATTGCTCACATTAATCCAGACCTTCACCCTGAATAAGAGCCTATCTTATATGTTTCCCACACCCTGTACATACAGATTGCTCACATTAATCCAGACCTTCACCCTGAATAAGAGCCTATCTTATATGTTTCCCACACCCTGTACATACAGATTGCTCACATTAATCCAGACCTTCACCCTGAATAAGAGCCTATCTTATATGTTTCCCACACCCTGTACATACAGATTGCTCACATTAATCCAGACCTTCACCCTGAATAAGAGCCTATCTTATATGTTTCCCACACCCTGTACATACAGATTGCTCACATTAATCCAGACCTTCACCCTGAATAAGAGTCTATCTTATATGTTTCCCACACCCTGTACATACAGATTGCCCACATTAATCCGGACCTTCACCCTGAATAAGAGCCTATCTTATATGTTTCCCACACCCTGTACATACAGATTGCTCACATTAATCCAGACCTTCACCCTGAATAAGAGCCTATCTTATATGTTTCCCACACCCTGTACATACAGATTGCTCACATTAATCCAGACCTTCACCCTGAATAAGAGTCTATCTTATATGTTTCCCACACCCTGTACATACAGATTGCCCACATTAATCCGGACCTTCACCCTGAATAAGAGTCTATCTTATATGTTTCCCACACCCTGTACATACAGATTGCTCACATTAATCCGGACCTTCACCCTGAATAAGAGTCTATCTTATATGTTTCCCACACGCTGTACATACAGATTGCTCACATTAATCCGGACCTTCACCCTGAATAAGAGCCTATCTTATATGTTTCCCACACCCTGTACATACAGATTGCTCACATTAATCCGGACCTTCACCCTGAATAAGAGCCTATCTTATATGTTTCCCACACCCTGTACATACAGATTGCTCACATTAATCCAGACCTTCACCCTGAATAAGAGTCTATCTTATATGTTTCCCACACCCTGTACATACAGATTGCCCACATTAATCCGGACCTTCACCCTGAATAAGAGTCTATCTTATATGTTTCCCACACGCTGTACATACAGATTGCTCACATTAATCCGGACCTTCACCCTGAATAAGAGTCTATCTTATATGTTTCCCACACGCTGTACATACAGATTGCTCACATTAATCCGGACCTTCACCCTGAATAAGAGCCTATCTTATATGTTTCCCACACCCTGTACATACAGATTGCTCACATTAATCCAGACCTTCACCCTGAATAAGAGCTTATCTTATATGTTTCCCCCACCCTGTACATACAGATTGCTCACATTAATCCGGACCTTCACCCTGAATAAGAGTCTATCTTATATGTTTCCCACACCCTGTACATACAGATTGCTCACATTAATCCAGACCTTCACCCTGAATAAGAGCCTATCTTATATGTTTCCCACACCCTGTACATACAGATTGCTCACATTAATCCAGACCTTCACCCTGAATAAGAGTCTATCTTATATGTTTCCCACACCCTGTACATACAGATTGCCCACATTAATCCGGACCTTCACCCTGAATAAGAGCCTATCTTATATGTTTCCCACACCCTGTACATACAGATTGCTCACATTAATCCAGACCTTCACCCTGAATAAGAGCCTATCTTATATGTTTCCCACACCCTGTACATACAGATTGCTCACATTAATCCAGACCTTCACCCTGAATAAGAGTCTATCTTATATGTTTCCCACACCCCGTACATACAGATTGCTCACATTAATCCGGACCTTCACCCTGAATAAGAGCCTATCTTATATGTTTCCCACACCCTGTACATACAGATTGCTCACATTAATCCGGACCTTCACCCTGAATAAGAGCCTATCTTATATGTTTCCCACACCCTGTACATACAGATTGCTCACATTAATCCAGACCTTCACCCTGAATAAGAGTCTATCTTATATGTTTCCCACACCCTGTACATACAGATTGCCCACATTAATCCGGACCTTCACCCTGAATAAGAGTCTATCTTATATGTTTCCCACACGCTGTACATACAGATTGCTCACATTAATCCGGACCTTCACCCTGAATAAGAGTCTATCTTATATGTTTCCCACACGCTGTACATACAGATTGCTCACATTAATCCGGACCTTCACCCTGAATAAGAGTCTATCTTATATGTTTCCCACACGCTGTACATACAGATTGCTCACATTAATCCGGACCTTCACCCTGAATAAGAGTCTATCTTATATGTTTCCCACACGCTGTACATACAGATTGCTCACATTAATCCGGACCTTCACCCTGAATAAGAGTCTATCTTATATGTTTCCCACACGCTGTACATACAGATTGCTCACATTAATCCGGACCTTCACCCTGAATAAGAGTCTATCTTATATGTTTCCCACACGCTGTACATACAGATTGCTCACATTAATCCGGACCTTCACCCTGAATAAGAGTCTATCTTATATGTTTCCCACACGCTGTACATACAGATTGCTCACATTAATCCAGACCTTCACCCTGAATAAGAGTCTATCTTATATGTTTCCCACACCCTGTACATACAGATTGCCCACATTAATCCGGACCTTCACCCTGAATAAGAGTCTATCTTATATGTTTCCCACACGCTGTACATACAGATTGCTCACATTAATCCGGACCTTCACCCTGAATAAGAGTCTATCTTATATGTTTCCCACACGCTGTACATACAGATTGCTCACATTAATCCGGACCTTCACCCTGAATAAGAGCCTATCTTATATGTTTCCCACACCCTGTACATACAGATTGCTCACATTAATCCAGACCTTCACCCTGAATAAGAGTCTATCTTATATGTTTCCCACACGCTGTACATACAGATTGCTCACATTAATCCGGACCTTCACCCTGAATAAGAGTCTATCTTATATGTTTCCCACACCCTGTACATACAGATTGCCCACATTAATCCGGACCTTCACCCTGAATAAGAGCCTATCTTATATGTTTCCCACACCCTGTACATACAGATTGCCCACATTAATCCGGACCTTCACCCTGAATAAGAGTCTATCTTATATGTTTCCCACACGCTGTACATACAGATTGCTCACATTAATCCGGACCTTCACCCTGAATAAGAGTCTATCTTATATGTTTCCCACACCCTGTACATACAGATTGCCCACATTAATCCGGACCTTCACCCTGAATAAGAGTCTATCTTATATGTTTCCCACACCCTGTACATACAGATTGCCCACATTAATCCGGACCTTCACCCTGAATAAGAGTCTATCTTATATGTTTCCCACACGCTGTACATACAGATTGCTCACATTAATCCGGACCTTCACCCTGAATAAGAGTCTATCTTATATGTTTCCCACACCCTGTACATACAGATTGCTCACATTAATCCGGACCTTCACCCTGAATAAGAGTCTATCTTATATGTTTCCCACACGCTGTACATACAGATTGCTCACATTAATCCGGACCTTCACCCTGAATAAGAGTCTATCTTATATGTTTCCCACACGCTGTACATACAGATTGCTCACATTAATCCGGACCTTCACCCTGAATAAGAGTCTATCTTATATGTTTCCCACACGCTGTACATACAGATTGCTCACATTAATCCGGACCTTCACCCTGAATAAGAGTCTATCTTATATGTTTCCCACACCCTGTACATACAGATTGCTCACATTAATCCAGACCTTCACCCTGAATAAGAGTCTGTCTTATATGTTTCCCACACCCTGTACATACAGATTGCTCACATTAATCCGGACCTTCACCCTGAATAACAGTCTATCTTATATATTTCCCACACCCTGTACATACAGATTGCTCACATTAATCCAGACCTTCACCCTGAATAAGAGTCTGTCTTATATGTTTCCCACACCCTGTACATACAGATTGCTCACATTAATCCGGACCTTCACCCTGAATAAGAGCCTGTCTTATATGTTTCCCACACCCTGTACATACAGATTGCTCACATTAATCCAGACCTTCACCCTGAATAAGAGCCTATCTTATATGTTTCCCACACCCTGTACATACAGATTGCTCACATTAATCCAGACCTTCACCCTGAATAAGAGTCTATCTTATATGTTTCCCACACCCTGTACATACAGATTGCCCACATTAATCCGGACCTTCACCCTGAATAAGAGTCTATCTTATATGTTTCCCACACCCTGTACATACAGATTGCTCACATTAATCCAGACCTTCACCCTGAATAAGAGCCTATCTTATATGTTTCCCACACCCTGTACATACAGATTGCTCACATTAATCCAGACCTTCACCCTGAATAAGAGCCTATCTTATATGTTTCCCACACCCTGTACATACAGATTGCTCACATTAATCCAGACCTTCACCCTGAATAAGAGCCTATCTTATATGTTTCCCACACCCTGTACATACAGATTGCTCACATTAATCCAGACCTTCACCCTGAATAAGAGTCTATCTTATATGTTTCCCACACCCTGTACATACAGATTGCCCACATTAATCCGGACCTTCACCCTGAATAAGAGCCTATCTTATATGTTTCCCACACCCTGTACATACAGATTGCTCACATTAATCCAGACCTTCACCCTGAATAAGAGCCTATCTTATATGTTTCCCACACCCTGTACATACAGATTGCTCACATTAATCCAGACCTTCACCCTGAATAAGAGCCTATCTTATATGTTTCCCACACCCTGTACATACAGATTGCTCACATTAATCCAGACCTTCACCCTGAATAAGAGTCTATCTTATATGTTTCCCACACCCTGTACATACAGATTGCTCACATTAATCCGGACCTTCACCCTGAATAAGAGCCTATCTTATATGTTTCCCACACCCTGTACATACAGATTGCTCACATTAATCCGGACCTTCACCCTGAATAAGAGCCTATCTTATATGTTTCCCACACCCTGTACATACAGATTGCTCACATTAATCCAGACCTTCACCCTGAATAAGAGTCTATCTTATATGTTTCCCACACCCTGTACATACAGATTGCCCACATTAATCCGGACCTTCACCCTGAATAAGAGTCTATCTTATATGTTTCCCACACGCTGTACATACAGATTGCTCACATTAATCCGGACCTTCACCCTGAATAAGAGTCTATCTTATATGTTTCCCACACGCTGTACATACAGATTGCTCACATTAATCCGGACCTTCACCCTGAATAAGAGTCTATCTTATATGTTTCCCACACGCTGTACATACAGATTGCTCACATTAATCCGGACCTTCACCCTGAATAAGAGTCTATCTTATATGTTTCCCACACGCTGTACATACAGATTGCTCACATTAATCCGGACCTTCACCCTGAATAAGAGTCTATCTTATATGTTTCCCACACGCTGTACATACAGATTGCTCACATTAATCCGGACCTTCACCCTGAATAAGAGTCTATCTTATATGTTTCCCACACGCTGTACATACAGATTGCTCACATTAATCCGGACCTTCACCCTGAATAAGAGTCTATCTTATATGTTTCCCACACGCTGTACATACAGATTGCTCACATTAATCCAGACCTTCACCCTGAATAAGAGTCTATCTTATATGTTTCCCACACCCTGTACATACAGATTGCCCACATTAATCCGGACCTTCACCCTGAATAAGAGTCTATCTTATATGTTTCCCACACGCTGTACATACAGATTGCTCACATTAATCCGGACCTTCACCCTGAATAAGAGTCTATCTTATATGTTTCCCACACGCTGTACATACAGATTGCTCACATTAATCCGGACCTTCACCCTGAATAAGAGCCTATCTTATATGTTTCCCACACCCTGTACATACAGATTGCTCACATTAATCCAGACCTTCACCCTGAATAAGAGTCTATCTTATATGTTTCCCACACGCTGTACATACAGATTGCTCACATTAATCCGGACCTTCACCCTGAATAAGAGTCTATCTTATATGTTTCCCACACCCTGTACATACAGATTGCCCACATTAATCCGGACCTTCACCCTGAATAAGAGCCTATCTTATATGTTTCCCACACCCTGTACATACAGATTGCCCACATTAATCCGGACCTTCACCCTGAATAAGAGTCTATCTTATATGTTTCCCACACGCTGTACATACAGATTGCTCACATTAATCCGGACCTTCACCCTGAATAAGAGTCTATCTTATATGTTTCCCACACCCTGTACATACAGATTGCCCACATTAATCCGGACCTTCACCCTGAATAAGAGTCTATCTTATATGTTTCCCACACCCTGTACATACAGATTGCCCACATTAATCCGGACCTTCACCCTGAATAAGAGTCTATCTTATATGTTTCCCACACGCTGTACATACAGATTGCTCACATTAATCCGGACCTTCACCCTGAATAAGAGTCTATCTTATATGTTTCCCACACCCTGTACATACAGATTGCTCACATTAATCCGGACCTTCACCCTGAATAAGAGTCTATCTTATATGTTTCCCACACGCTGTACATACAGATTGCTCACATTAATCCGGACCTTCACCCTGAATAAGAGTCTATCTTATATGTTTCCCACACGCTGTACATACAGATTGCTCACATTAATCCGGACCTTCACCCTGAATAAGAGTCTATCTTATATGTTTCCCACACGCTGTACATACAGATTGCTCACATTAATCCGGACCTTCACCCTGAATAAGAGTCTATCTTATATGTTTCCCACACGCTGTACATACAGATTGCTCACATTAATCCGGACCTTCACCCTGAATAAGAGTCTATCTTATATGTTTCCCACACCCTGTACATACAGATTGCTCACATTAATCCGGACCTTCACCCTGAATAAGAGCCTATCTTATATGTTTCCCACACCCTGTACATACAGATTGCTCACATTAATTCGGACCTTCACCCTGAATAAGAGCCTATCTTATATGTTTCCCACACCCTGTACATACAGATTGCTCACATTAATTCGGACCTTCACCCTGAATAAGAGTCTATCTTATATGTTTCCCACACGCTGTACATACAGATTGCTCACATTAATCCGGACCTTCACCCTGAATAAGAGTCTATCTTATATGTTTCCCACACGCTGTACATACAGATTGCTCACATTAATCCGGACCTTCACCCTGAATAAGAGTCTATCTTATATGTTTCCCACACCCTGTACATACAGATTGCCCACATTAATCCGGACCTTCACCCTGAATAAGAGTCTATCTTATATGTTTCCCACACCCTGTACATACAGATTGCTCACATTAATCCGGACCTTCACCCTGAATAAGAGCCTATCTTATATGTTCCCCACACCCTGTACATATAGATTGCTCACATTAATCCAGACCTTCACCCTGAATAAGAGTCTATCTTATATGTTTCCCACACCCTGTACATACAGATTGCCCACATTAATCCGGACCTTCACCCTGAATAAGAGTCTATCTTATATGTTTCCCACACCCTGTACATACAGATTGCTCACATTAATCCAGACCTTCACCCTGAATAAGAGTCTATCTTATATGTTTCCCACACCCTGTACATACAGATTGCCCACATTAATCCGGACCTTCACCCTGAATAAGAGTCTATCTTATATGTTTCCCACACGCTGTACATACAGATTGCTCACATTAATCCGGACCTTCACCCTGAATAAGAGTCTATCTTATATGTTTCCCACACGCTGTACATACAGATTGCTCACATTAATCCGGACCTTCACCCTGAATAAGAGCCTATCTTATATGTTTCCCACACCCTGTACATACAGATTGCTCACATTAATCCTGACCTTCACCCTGAATAAGAGTCTATCTTATATGTTTCCCACACCCTGTACATACAGATTGCCCACATTAATCCGGACCTTCACCCTGAATAAGAGTCTATCTTATATGTTTCCCACACCCTGTACATACAGATTGCTCACATTAATCCAGACCTTCACCCTGAATAAGAGTCTATCTTATATGTTTCCCACACCCTGTACATACAGATTGCCCACATTAATCCGGACCTTCACCCTGAATAAGAGTCTATCTTATATGTTTCCCACACGCTGTACATACAGATTGCTCACATTAATCCGGACCTTCACCCTGAATAAGAGTCTATCTTATATGTTTCCCACACGCTGTACATACAGATTGCTCACATTAATCCGGACCTTCACCCTGAATAAGAGTCTATCTTATATGTTTCCCACACCCTGTACATACAGATTGCCCACATTAATCCGGACCTTCACCCTGAATAAGAGTCTATCTTATATGTTTCCCACACCCTGTACATACAGATTGCCCACATTAATCCGGACCTTCACCCTGAATAAGAGTCTATCTTATATGTTTCCCACACCCTGTACATACAGATTGTCCACATTAATCCGGACCTTCACCCTGAATAAGAGCCTATCTTACATGTTTCCCACACCCTGTACATACAGATTGCTCACATTAATCCGGACCTTCACCCTGAATAAGAGCCTATCTTACATGTTTCCCACACCCTGTACATACAGATTGCTCACATTAATCCGGACCTTCACCCTGAATAAGAGCCTATCTTATATGTTTCCCACACCCTGTACATACAGATTGCTCACATTAATCCGGACCTTCACCCTGAATAAGAGCCTATCTTACATGTTTCCCACACCCTGTACATACAGATTGCTCACATTAATCCGGACCTTCACCCTGAATAAGAGCCTATCTTATATGTTTCCCACACCCTGTACATACAGATTGCTCACAATAATCCGGACCTTCACCCTGAATAACAGCCTATCTTATATGTTTCCCACACCCTGTACATACAGATTGCTCACATTAATCCGGACCTTCACCCTGAATAAGAGTCTATCTTATATGTTTCCCACACGCTGTACATACAGATTGCTCACATTAATCCGGACCTTCACCCTGAATAAGAGTCTATCTTATATGTTTCCCACACCCTGTACATACAGATTGCCCACATTAATCCGGACCTTCACCCTGAATAAGAGTCTATCTTATATGTTTCCCACACGCTGTACATACAGATTGCTCACATTAATCCGGACCTTCACCCTGAATAAGAGTCTATCTTATATGTTTCCCACACGCTGTACATACAGATTGCTCACATTAATCCGGACCTTCACCCTGAATAAGAGTCTATCTTATATGTTTCCCACACCCTGTACATACAGATTGCTCACATTAATCCGGACCTTCACCCTGAATAAGAGCCTATCTTATATGTTTCCCACACCCTGTACATACAGATTGCTCACATTAATCCAGACCTTCACCCTGAATAAGAGTCTATCTTATATGTTTCCCACACCCTGTACATACAGATTGCTCACATTAATCCAGACCTTCACCCTGAATAAGAGTCTATCTTATATGTTTCCCACACCCTGTACATACAGATTGCCCACATTAATCCGGACCTTCACCCTGAATAAGAGTCTATCTTATATGTTTCCCACACGCTGTACATACAGATTGCTCACATTAATTCGGACCTTCACCCTGAATAAGAGTCTATCTTATATGTTTCCCACACGCTGTACATACAGATTGCTCACATTAATCCGGACCTTCACCCTGAATAAGAGTCTATCTTATATGTTTCCCACACCCTGTACATACAGATTGCTCACATTAATCCAGACCTTCACCCTGAATAAGAGTCTATCTTATATGTTTCCCACACCCTGTACATACAGATTGCCCACATTAATCCGGACCTTCACCCTGAATAAGAGTCTATCTTATATGTTTCCCACACGCTGTACATACAGATTGCTCACATTAATCCGGACCCTCACCCTGAATAAGAGCCTATCTTATATGTTTCCCACACGCTGTACATACAGATTGCTCACATTAATCCGGACCTTCACCCTGAATAAGAGTCTATCTTATATGTTTCCCACACCCTGTACATACAGATTGCCCACATTAATCCGGACCTTCACCCTGAATAAGAGTCTATCTTATATGTTTCCCACACCCTGTACATACAGATTGCTCACATTAATCCAGACCTTCACCCTGAATAAGAGTCTATCTTATATGTTTCCCACACCCTGTACATACAGATTGCCCACATTAATCCGGACCTTCACCCTGAATAAGAGTCTATCTTATATGTTTCCCACACGCTGTACATACAGATTGCTCACATTAATCCGGACCTTCACCCTGAATAAGAGTCTATCTTATATGTTTCCCACACGCTGTACATACAGATTGCTCACATTAATCCGGACCTTCACCCTGAATAAGAGTCTATCTTATATGTTTCCCACACCCTGTACATACAGATTGCCCACATTAATCCGGACCTTCACCCTGAATAAGAGTCTATCTTATATGTTTCCCACACCCTGTACATACAGATTGCCCACATTAATCCAGACCTTCACCCTGAATAAGAGTCTATCTTATATGTTTCCCACACCCTGTACATACAGATTGCCCACATTAATCCGGACCTTCACCCTGAATAAGAGTCTATCTTATATGTTTCCCACACGCTGTACATACAGATTGCTCACATTAATCCGGACCTTCACCCTGAATAAGAGTCTATCTTATATGTTTCCCACACGCTGTACATACAGATTGCTCACATTAATCCGGACCTTCACCCTGAATAAGAGTCTATCTTATATGTTTCCCACACCCTGTACATACAGATTGCCCACATTAATCCGGACCTTCACCCTGAATAAGAGTCTATCTTATATGTTTCCCACACGCTGTACATACAGATTGCTCACATTAATCCGGACCTTCACCCTGAATAAGAGTCTATCTTATATGTTTCCCACACCCTGTACATACAGATTGCTCACATTAATCCGGACCTTCACTCTGAATAAGAGTCTATGTTATATGTTTCCCACACCCTGTACATACAGATTGCTCACATTAATCCGGACCCTCACTCTGAATAAGAGCCTATCTTATATGTTTTCCCCCCTGTACATACAGATTGCTCACATTAATCCGGACCCTCACCCTGAATAAGAGCCTATCTTATATGTTTTCCACACCCTGTACATACAGATTGCTCACATTAATCCGGACCCTCACTCTGAATAAGAGCCTATCTTATATGTTTTCCGCCCTGTACATACAGATTGCTCACATTAATCCGGACCTTCCCCCTGAATAAGAGCCTATCTTATACATTTCCCACACCCTGTACATACAGATTGCCCACATTAATCCGGACCTTCACCCTGAATAAGAGCTTATCTTATATGTTTCCCACACCCTGTACATACAGATTGCCCACATTAATCCGGACCCTCACCCTGAATAAGAGCCTATCTTATATGTTTCCCACACCCTGTACATACAGATTGCTCACATTAATCCAGACCTTCACCCTGAATAAGAGTCTATCTTATATGTTTCCCACACCCTGTACATACAGATTGCCCACATTAATCCGGACCTTCACCCTGAATAAGAGTCTATCTTATATGTTTCCCACACGCTGTACATACAGATTGCTCACATTAATCCGGACCTTCACCCTGAATAAGAGTCTATCTTATATGTTTCCCACACCCTGTACATACAGATTGCTCACATTAATCCGGACCTTCACTCTGAATAAGAGTCTATGTTATATGTTTCCCACACCCTGTACATACAGATTGCTCACATTAATCCGGACCCTCACTCTGAATAAGAGCCTATCTTATATGTTTTCCACACCCTGTACATACAGATTGCTCACATTGATCCGGACCCTCACTCTGAATAAGAGCCTATCTTATATGTTTTCCCCCCTGTACATACAGATTGCTCACATTAATCCGGACCCTCACCCTGAATAAGAGCCTATCTTATATGTTTTCCACACCCTGTACATACAGATTGCTCACATTAATCCGGACCCTCACTCTGAATAAGAGTCTATCTTATATGTTTCCCACACCCTGTACATACAGATTGCCCACATTAATCCGGACCTTCACCCTGAATAAGAGTCTATCTTATATGTTTCCCACACGCTGTACATACAGATTGCTCACATTAATCCGGACCTTCACCCTGAATAAGAGTCTATCTTATATGTTTCCCACACGCTGTACATACAGATTGCTCACATTAATCCGGACCTTCACCCTGAATAAGAGTCTATCTTATATGTTTCCCACACCCTGTACATACAGATTGCTCACATTAATCCGGACCTTCACTCTGAATAAGAGTCTATGTTATATGTTTCCCACACCCTGTACATACAGATTGCTCACATTAATCCGGACCCTCACTCTGAATAAGAGCCTATCTTATATGTTTTCCACACCCTGTACATACAGATTGCTCACATTGATCCGGACCCTCACTCTGAATAAGAGCCTATCTTATATGTTTTCCCCCCTGTACATACAGATTGCTCACATTAATCCGGACCCTCACCCTGAATAAGAGCCTATCTTATATGTTTTCCACACCCTGTACATACAGATTGCTCACATTAATCCGGACCCTCACTCTGAATAAGAGCCTATCTTATATGTTTTCCGCCCTGTACATACAGATTGCTCACATTAATCCGGACCTTCCCCCTGAATAAGAGCCTATCTTATACATTTCCCACACCCTGTACATACAGATTGCCCACATTAATCCGGACCTTCACCCTGAATAAGAGCTTATCTTATATGTTTCCCACACCCTGTACATACAGATTGCCCACATTAATCCGGACCCTCACCCTGAATAAGAGCTTATTTTATATGTTTCCCACACCCTGTACATACAGATTGCCCACATTAATCCAGACCTTCACCCTGAATAAGAGCCTATCTTATATGTTTCCCACACCCTGTACATACAGATTGCTCACATTAATCCGGACCCCCACCCTGAATAAGAGCCTATCTTATATGTTTCCCACACCCTGTACATACAGATTGCCCACATGAAAAATCATCCTACCTGCATCTACTGCATGTTATGAGCCTTTAAACATCCAAGATGGCGGCTCATGGAACATCAGGCAGCCTGCAAACAGGAAGTGCCTTCTGACTGTTTCGCTCTGCATTCTGGGATTGCTGACCTTTCCCTGACCCCAGCTCTGCTCTGAGCAAAGCACAGCTATAACCCGCCTTCCTGTACTTTATCCCGCTCTCCTCGGTAAGTGTGGTAGTTTTGAGCCAAGATGGCGTCCTGAACAGAGTTGCAGCCCAGTGGGGAAAGAATAATAAGCGACTAAAAACGTTAAATATGCTGATGCATACCTTTAGATGCTGGGGAATAGTTTTTTAAGGGTTTGGGGTTTTTAATAAATCATGGTGAAGGTCCGGTTTAAATCCTCTCAATAGAAGAAAGGGAGTACACACAGTGGGGCGTCCTCTATTGGGATGCCCCTGGATCAAGGATCCATTAATTGGTTTAGTTCCACTAAATCCTCTCAGGGTCAGCTCACAGCCGTGCCCCGGGTGTCACCAGGAAGTGGAAAAAAATCCCAGAATCCCCCTGGCATTGCTGTGCGCTCCCCTCTTCCGGTCTCCCCAGTAATAAGGGGAGCAGAGAACCGGCTCTCGCTTTCCGTCTGCTGTAAAGTCGGGCAGAGGCCTCCCCTCCCCCTTCACACAACACTGAGCCCTCCTGACAACCCCAGCGACCACTTACCACCTGCCCTATGCCAGGCCTCCTCCTATTGGCTGCCGCAGTCGCGCCTTCAGCCAATAGCAGCTCTCGTTACTTCAGGCTGCGCACTTCCGGGTGCACCGTAGCGCTTCCGCCCTCACTGAGGTCGAGCACCACAGTTGCTAGGAGACGAAAGGCGCTCGCCGAGCTGATTGGCTGGAAAGGGGTGGGCAGCGACCAACCAACGGCTGTGTTGTCAAACATGATAAAAGAGGGGCGGGGCGTAAGGCTGGAGATAAGCCTCCTCTTATTACACCTGACGGCCATGTTGTCTCCTTTATAGAGGGCAGAGTTGTCCCTAAGCGCTTTCCACAGACGCTGGTGCTGTGCGGATATGGGAGGCATATATATATATATATATATATATATATATATATATCAAACAAACATATTTATAAAGCTACAGCTTTTGCATTAAGAGGTAAAGCAAAATTGTACCTGGTTTAAAGTGGCCTAAAACTCTGAATTTTGACCCCCGCTGCATGAAAAAGAACGCCGAGCCCAACTCACCTCTTAATCCGGACCTTCACCATGATTTAATGAAAAGCACAAACCCTTATAAAACGATTCCCCAGCATCTAAAATTAATATATTTTACGTTTTTAGTCACTTATTATTCTTTCCCCCACTGGGCTGCAACTCTGTTCAGGACTCTAGGATGCGGGCGCCGCCATCTTGCCTCAGAAGCATCACACTTACTGAGGAGAGGAGAGTGGGATAAAGTGCAGGGGGTGGGGTTATAGCTGTGCTTTGCTCAGACAGAGCAGAGATGGGGTCAGGAAAAGGCCAGCAATCCCAGAATGCGGAGCAGCACAGTCAGAAGACACTTCCTGTTTGCAGGCTGCCTGATGCTTCATGAGCCGCCATCTTGGATGTTTAGAGGCTCATGACATGCAGTAGATGCAGGTAGGATGATTTTTAATGTGGGCAATCTGTATGTACAGGGTGTGGGAAACATATAAGATAGGCTCTTATTCAGGGTGAGGGTCCGGATTAATGTGGGCAATCTGTATGTACAGGGTGTGGGAAACATATAAGATAGGCTCTTATTCAGGGTGAGGGTCCGGATGAATGTGGGCAATCTGTATGTACAGGGTGTGGGAAACATATAAGATAGGCTCTTATTCAGGGTGAGGGTCCGGATGAATGTGGGCAATCTGTATGTACAGGGTGTGGGAAACATATAAGATAGGCTCTTATTCAGGGTGAGGGTCCGGATGAATGTGGGCAATCTGTATGTACAGGGTGTGGGAAACATATAAGATAGGCTCTTATTCAGGGTGAGGGTCCGGATGAATGTGGGCAATCTGTATGTAAAGGGTGTGGGAAACATATAAGATAGGCTCTTATTCAGGGTGAGGGTCCGGATGAATGTGGGCAATCTGTATGTACAGGGTGTGGGAAACATATAAGATAGACTCTTATTCAGGGTGAAGGTCCGGATTAATGTGGGCAATCTGTATGTACAGGGGGAAAACATATAAGATAGGCTCTTATTCAGGGTGAAGGTCCAGATTAATGTGAGCAATCTGTATGTACAGGGTGTGGGAAACATGTAAGATAGGCTCTTATTCAGGGTGAAGGTCCGGATTAATGTGGGCAATCTGTATGTACAGGGTGTGGGAAACATATAAGATAGGCTCTTATTCAGGGTGAAGGTCCGGATTAATGTGGGCAATCTATATGTACAGGGGGAAAACATATAAGATAGGCTCTTATTCAGGGTGAAGGTCCGCTTTAATGGTCAACTAAGTGTCTGGATTTAGGACGTCCCATAGTGTGAGCCCCCTACAGCTATTACCTTTCCGTACCCACCAACTTTTCAGGGTGGGAAAGAAGGACATTTGTTAAAGTGGACCAACACCCACGGGTGATCGGCCCGGGAATCTATAAGATTCCCGGGCCGATCACCCCCCACCCCGCGGGACATCCGAGATCGGGATGTCCCGCGGGGTGTAACCCCCCCAAACCCCCGAAAAACCCTACCTGATCTTCGGCGGCGGCCGGCCGCCGCCGCCTCCCTCGCGCCCCTGCAGGCGTGCGCGCGCCCGCGCCGGCCGTCTGCGAATGGCCGGCGCGGGCGCGCGCGCGTCAAAAGGGACGCGCGGGAGGCGGCGGCGGCGGCAGCCGCTTAGACGTCCTTGTACGTTGGCGCTGGGAGCGCGGAGAGGTGAGTTTTTCGGGGGGTTGGGGGGGGTTTCACACAGCGGGGCACCCCGATCGGGGGTGCCCCATCGAAGTGGACCAAGACCCAGGATAGTCAAAATCCTGGGTGTTGGTCCACTTTAAACTAGGCCACGCCCCCTCATTGAGAGATGGATGAAGCCACGCCCCTCATTGAGGAATGTTGAAGCCACGCCCCCATTGAGGGATGGTTGAAGCCACGCCCCCTCACTGAGGGATGGATGAAGCCACGCCCCCTCATTGAGGGATGGATAGGAGATACATTGTAACAGTTACAACAATAGAAACACTTTGAATAGGTAAATGAATCATTTATTGCTGCAGATCTGCACGTTACACCTCAAAGGTGGGCAATATGTACATGAAGCCACGCCCCTTCATTGAGGGCTATATGAAGCCACGCCCCCTCTTTGGAGGATGGATAAGATATACATTGTAACATTGTACATTGTAAAACCGAGGGACATGGTGACAGTCCCTCTAAATAAGGGACAGCAGGGGGTTATGGATATACTTCTATATTAGTATATATTGCGTTTTAATATATACGTTTTACATTTTCTATTAGTATATATTGTTTTACATTTTATATTTTACATATCTATTATATATTGTTTTACATTTTATATTAGTATATATTGCGTTTTACATTTTATATTAGTATATATTGCGTTTTACATTTTATATTAGTATATATTGTTTTACATTTTATATTTTACATATATATTATATATTGTTTTACATTTTATATTAGTATATATTGCGTTTTAGTATATACGTTTATTCGCCTCCACCTGTTATCTAGAGGTGGGAGGAGCCAAGCTGATACAGTAACTGACAGGCTGTCACTAACCAATCATCTCGCACAAGGTGTGGACCCGTTTCGGACTACCACTCCCAGCATGCCCCTAAAGCTTTATACGCTTCAGTCCGCTGTAAACTGTGCCCGGTGCATGCCGGGAAATTTAGTTTGTACTCGCGCTTGCGCTCCAGGCTCATAGCCTCCCTCACTACAACTCCCGGCATGCCTCGCGAGCGTCCAGCCAATAGGCGAGCAGCGGCCTCCCTTGTATCCCGGCTGGGGATTAAAGATGGCGGACCGGAGTGAGACAGCAGCGGGCGAGAGGCCGGGAGAGGAGGAGAACGGACACGGACACTGCAGCGACTGCGAGAACGACGAGAAGCACGGCTCACACCTGAGGTAATAAGCTCCGCCCCCCTCCCGGGGATCCGTCCGCCCGCTCGGTATCATTGCTGCACGCCGTGCCCCGGGGCACCCCTCGCGTCCCGCCCACTTCTCTCAGTGATTGGCCGAAGGCGAGAATTCGGCGTGCTGATTGGATGCGAGCGCTGCTAGTCAAAGAGACCAGAAATGAAAGCTTTATTATTGTGTAAAGGGAGAGGCCCGGGTGCTGGAGGCCTGAGAGGTGCCCCACCATGGCTGCCAGGGTCACCTGCTACCCCCTGAGACAGGGGAGTAACTATAGGGACTGCACTGGGGCCCAGGTGGTCAGGGGGCCCCATCATTGTTGGTGTGTTGCAAGGCTCTGTCCTGGGCCCCATTCTTTTTAATATATTTGTAAGTGACATAGGAGAAGGCTTGGTAGGAAATGTTTGCCTGTTTGCTGATGATACAAAGGTTAGTAATAGGGGGGGGGGGGATTTTCCTGGAGGTGTCTGCAACATGTACAATGATTTAGCTTTACTGGATAGACCAGGGATGGGCAATTATTTTTTCCATGGGGCCACATGAGAAACTAAAAATATTGTGGAGGGCCGGGCCAAAAGGCTGAACTCAATTCTGCATAATATTATTGTATTTCTTTATAAAAAGCTGCTACGAGTATATGTTATAGTTAAACAATGAAAAAGTGAGGTTTCTTTTTTTTTTAGCGGACATTTTTAAGTCCTTGTGACAAGGATCGTGTGCATTTAAATGACAATTGAAGGGGAGGGTGATACCGGTTGGTAGGATCCACAGAAAGGGGGGGATATCGCCCCACAGATGTCAGCAGCTCACTCATCCACCAAATGCCGCCCCACTTCCCTTCCTCTCCTTCTCTTTAAGATTCCCAGGCCGATCCATTCCCTCCCCGGCAGGCATCCAAAATCGGGATGCCCTACTGTGTGAAACCCCCAAGATCGCCCGCTACACTTACCTGAATCCTGGTCCAACGGCACATGCGCGGGCCGCAGTCGCATCTCATGCTTCACTCTAGCATTCACAAATGGCGGGCGCGGGCGCGCTCCCTGTTAGAGGGAAGCGTGAGATGCGGCCGCCAGCGCGCTCGGAGCTGCTGAGATAAGACGTCGCTTTGACGCGCATAGCTCAGCGGCTCTGAACGCGCTGATTGGACGAGCGGCCATGCATGCGCCGTAGGATCTCGGTGAGGTGAGTTGATGTGGGCGATCTGGGGGGTTTCACATAGCGGGGCACCTCCCTATCGGGGAAGTGGACCAAAACCCAGGATAGTCGAAATCCTAGGTTTTGGTCCACTTTAAGCTTAGCAGCAGCCCGAGGATGGCTTCCAGTCAGGGCACTTATGAGTCCTGCCCCTCCACCCAGGCAAGATGGTGCCGGAACCTACCTGCTTCTCCTCCCCTGGTTGGGCTCTTCTTCACTGTCAGGCGCCCGTCCATCCCGCTTCGCAGCGGGTCAGCGCCTCCAGCACTGTACACAGGCGATCACTTAAGCAGCAGCCGCTCGGCTTGTGGGGTATATGTTATAGTTAAACAATGAAAAAGTGAGGTTTCTTTTTTTAGTGGACATTTTGAGGGCTAAAGTCCTCTTGTGACAAGGATCATGTGCACTGAGCTGACACCAGGTGGGGAGGGTGATACCGGTTGGTAGGATCCACAGAAAGGGGGGATATCACCCCACAGATGTCGGTAGCTCGCTCTTCCACCACACTGGGCAGAGCAAATACCACTTCCCTTCCTCTCCTTCTCTTTAAGATTCCCGGGCCGATCCATTCCCTCCCCACCAGGCATCCAAAATCGGGATGCCCTACTGTGTGAAACCTCCCAGGACGCCCTCTACACTTACCTGAATCCCGTTTCATTGGCGCATGCGCGGGCCACAGTCGCATCTCATGCTTCACTCTAGCATTCACAAATGGCCGGCGCGGGCGCGCTCCCTGTTAGAGGGAAGCGTGAGATGCGGCTGCCAGCGTGCTCGGAGCTGCTGAGATAAGACGTCGCTTTGACGCGCATAGCTCAGCGGCTCTGAGCGCGCTGATTGGACGAGCGGCCGCACATGCGCCATAGGACCGCAGTGACCAGGTGAGTTGATGTGGGCGATCTGGGGGGTTTCACATAGGGGGGCACCCCCTATCTGGGAAGTGGACCAAAACCCCGGATAGTCGAAATCCTGGGTGTTGGTCCACTTTAAGCTTAGCAGCAGCCCGAGGATGGCTTCCAGTCAGGGCACCTATGAGTCCCGCCCCTCCACCCAGACAAGATGGCACCGGAGCCTACCTCCTTCTCCTCCCCGGGTTGGGCTCCTCTTCACTGTCGGGCGCCCGTCCACCCATCTTCGCAGCAGGTCGGCGCCTCCAGCACTGTATACAGGCGATCACTTAAGCAGCAGCCGCTCGGCTCGTCGGGTCTGGCGCATTCTCGCTTCCTCACTTAGTGAGACCCGACGAGCCGAGAGGCCGATTAGCTGCTGCTTAAAGGAGCACTATCGCGAAATTGTGTAATATTAGAAATCCATCCATAAACACTTTAGCTAATGACGGGTGGGGTCACTTATACACCCGAACTGAATAAAACTCCCACCAAGCTGTGGTTTTCTTCTCCTGGTAGGAATAAAATCCAGGGGTTACAGGTTTAGTCTATGAGGGGTGACAGAGTCTGTCACCCCAGATGTCCGCTTCCTTCCATTAAAATAAAATAACAAGTCTGGCTGGATGTCGTGTATAAGTGACCCCACCACCATCCAGCATACTTATATGGATATTTATAATTGGGCCATTTTTCGCGATAGTGCTCCTTCAAGTGATCGCCTGTGTACAGTGCGGGATGCACCGACCACTGCGAAGATGGGTGGGCGCCTCGCAGGCAGCGCGAGCGGAGGGACGCCGATTCACGAGTAGAGGGACTCTGCCAGCCAGCTCAGTCCGGGCCAGTCAGAGCCAATCAAAGGGCCGTACAATGCCCAGGTCTGCTCTATCTTATTGGCCTGACTTAGAAAAAGGAAGCACCATTCATCTCTGCTGTTTCAGTCTTTAGTTGTTTAGCTGCATCCAAATGAGGTAAAGCGGAACAAAACCCACCAGCATCCGTCTGGGAATCTAAAAGATTGGGATGTTCCGCTGTTTGAAACCCTCCCCAGGGCATCGGTATTCACTCACCTTTCCCTGGCCTGACAGCGCATGCATGGGCCCACATCCAATCAGAGCCATTTGCAGTGTTTACATCCTGCGGCAAAGGGCTCTGGGTGTTTTCAATAGGGAGCGCACGCTGCTGCACCCCCGGCATCCCCAGCGGCAGTACGCACCCCATCAAACAATCTGAGCCCTTTGCCGAACGATGCAAACACGACAAAGGGCTCTGATTTGATGTGGGCCTGTGTGTGCGGTGAGACCAGGGAAAGGTGAGTGAATACCGATGCCCTGGGGAGAGTTTCACACACGCTGATTGGACTATTGGCCGCAAGAGGGGGGGGGTAGGTGCCCGGGGAGCAGTTGGCGGGGGGGGGTTGGTGCCCGGGGAGCAGTTGGCGGGGGGGGGGGTTGGTGCCCGGGGAGCAGTTGGCGGGGGGGGGGGGTTGGTGCCCGGGGAGCAGCTGGCGGGGGGGGGGGTTGGTGCCCGGGGAGCAGCTGGCGGGGGGGGGGGGGTTGTTGCCCGGGGAGCAGTTGGCGGGGGGGGTTGTTGCCCGGGGAGCAGTTGGCGGGGGGGGTTGTTGCCCGGGGAGCAGTTGGCGGGGGGGGTTGGTTCCCGGGGAGCAGTTGGTGGGGGGGGTTGGTGCCCGGGGAGCAGTTGGTGGGGGGGGGGGGGTTGTTGCCCGGGGAGCAGTTGGCGGGGGGGGTTGTTGCCCGGGGAGCAGTTGGCGGGGGGGGTTGTTGCCCGGGGAGCAGTTGGCGGGGGGGGTTGGTGCCCGGGGAGCAGCTGGCGGGGGGGGGGGTTGGTGCCCGGGGAGCAGTTGGTGGGGGGGGGGGTTGTTGCCCGGGGAGCAGTTGGCGGGGGGGGTTGTTGCCCGGGGAGCAGTTGGCGGGGGGGGTTGTTGCCCGGGGAGCAGTTGGCGGGGGGGGTTGGTGCCCGGGGAGCAGCTGGCGGGGGGGGGGGGTTGGTGCCCGGGGAGCAGTTGGTGGGGGGGGGGGGGTTGGTGCCCGGGGAGCAGTTGGCGGGGGGGTTGTTGCCCGGGGAGCAGTTGGCGGGGGGGGGTTGTTGCCCGGGGAGCAGTTGGTGGGGGGGGTTGGTGCCCGGGGAGCAGTTGGTGGGGGGGGTTGGTGCCCGGGGAGCAGTTGGTGGGGGGGGTTGGTGCCCGGGGAGCAGTTGGCGGGGGGGGGGGGGTTGGTGCCCGGGGAGCAGTTGGTGGGGGGGGTTGTTGCCCGGGGAGCAGTTGGCGGGGGGGGTTGTTGCCCGGGGAGCAGTTGGTGGGGGGGGTTGGTGCCCGGGGAGCAGTTGGTGGGGGGGGTTGGTGCCCGGGGAGCAGTTGGCGGGGGGGGGTTGGTGCCCGGGGAGCAGTTGGCGGGGGGGGGGGTTGGTGCCCGGGGAGCAGTTGGCGGGGGGGGGGGGTTGGTGCCCGGGGAGCAGTTGGCGGGGGGGGGAGGGGTTTGATGCCCGGGGAGCAGTTGGAGGGGGGGGGGGGTTTGATGCCCGGGGAGCAGTTGGAGGGGGGGGGGGGTTTGATGCCCGGGGAGCAGTTGGAGGGGGGGGGGGGTTTGATGCCCGGGGAGCAGTTGGAGGGGTTTGGTGCCCGGGGAGCAGTTGGAGGGGGGCGGAGGGGTTTGGTGCCCGGGGAGCAGTTGGAGGGGGGGGGAGGGGTTTGATGCCCGGGGAGCAGTTGGAGGGTTTGATGCCCGGGGAGCAGTTGGAGGGGTTTGGTGCCCGGAGAGCAGTTGGAGGGGGGCGGAGGGGTTTGGTGCCCGGGGAGCAGTTGGAGGGGGGCGGAGGGGTTTGGTGCCCGGGGAGCAGTTGGAGGGGGGCGGAGGGGTTTGATGCCCGGGGAGCAGTTGGAGGGGGGGGAGGGGTTTGATGCCCGGGGAGCAGTTGGAGGGGGGGGGTTTGATGCCCGGGGAGCAGTTGGAGGGGTTTGGTGCCCGGGGAGCAGTTGGAGGGGGGCGGAGGGGTTTGGTGCCCGGGGAGCAGTTGGAGGGGGGCGGAGGGGTTTGGTGCCCGGGGAGCAGTTGGAGGGGGGCGGAGGGGTTTGGTGCCCGGGGAGCAGTTGGAGGGGGGGGGGAGGGGTTTGATGCCCGGGGAGCAGTTGGAGGGGGGGGGGGTTGATGCCCGGGGAGCAGTTGGAGGGGTTTGGTGCCCGGAGAGCAGTTGGAGGGGGGCGGAGGGGTTTGGTGCCCGGAGAGCAGTTGGGGTGTGGGATCCTGGCTTGGAAATGGGTTTCCTTGCACCTGAGTTAGAGGAAGTTGCTTCAGGGAACAGCGGGTAGAGATGTTTTTGCTTTTTAATTAATTTATTTTGCTTAGCACATCAAACCACTGAGATATTAAGGCTCCGCCCCAAGGTAGGAACACATGACCACCAGAATACACAAAAGCTTTAGCTCCTCCTCCAGACACCAGTTCTTTGTGTGTTCCTGTCTGGGGTCCAGGACTCTTTGCTAGGATTGGGTTGGATCCTGAATCACCAGACAAGTCCAGTCTAGTCCCATCACATCTGGGGTGGGAGATCAATACAATCCTTTAGAGAATCTTTCTGCCTCAGTCGACAATAACGATCCTTCAGTCGCTGTGTTCCAGTTGGTCAAGCTATGCGGGTCTTGGGGTTAATGACCTCGTCCTACTCCCGCTTTAAGATGGGGGTCAGCTACATTCAAGGACTCTACAGCTGCATGTTCTAAACTCTTGGGACAGGTCTCAGGAGTCCACAGACAGGATAATCGAAGTCCCAGATTTAGTGAAGGAATCCTAGTTGGTGGCAGGACCATAACAGGTTTGTCAGTGGCCTATCCAGGTCGGACCACCAAGGACATGCTAGTGATGATGGGGTTGAGATGTGCATTGTGGATCCCTGACCGCTCAAGGGAAATGGTCAAGAAGGCTGAGCCTATCCTCATCGAATCACAGAGAATAGATAGCTGTGAAGGAAGCCTTGTTCTCTCCCCACCTTGAAGGGTCGTCACGTACATATCAGAACGGACAATGCAACTACCATGGCGTATCTGAATCATCAGGGAGGGGCGAGATCATCCGTCCTGCGGGCGGAAATTCTAAACTGAGCAGAACTGAACCTTTTATCCCTGTCAATCATCCAAGTGAACGGTTGCCGAAATCGGATGGCAGATTTTTTTTGAGTCTCTCTGCGCTACCGGAAACATAATTCAATCAGATTTGTGTCCTGAGAGTAACTCCAGAGGTGGTTCTTTTCAGTCGAAATAACAAGCTGAGGGAGTTCTTCTCCCTCGATCCCTCCGATCAAGCTCTAGGAAAAGGGGCCCTGGCTCACCAGTGGCGTTTCAGTCTGGCTTACGGTTTTCCTCCAGTTCAGATCCTCCCTCCATGTTCTAAACAAAATATAAAGGAGAAGTGTCATGAGTGTGCACCACCCAATATTGTTAAAGTGGACCAACACCCAGGATTTTGACTGTCCTGGGTGTTGGTCCACTTAGGTGGGGCACCCTGATCGGGGGTGCCCCGCTGTCTGAAACCCCCCCGATCGCCGCAAAAACTCACCTCTCCCCGCTCCCACGTGACCTCGTCCGGCCAATGACAGCGCTCAGAGCAGCTCTGGTATGCGCGTCCAAAGCCGCTTGGACGCGCATACCAGAGCGCTGTCATTGGCTGCGTCTCTCGCTTCCCTCTAACAGGGAGCGCGCCTGCGCCGGCCATTCACAAAACGGCCGGAGCGCGCCCTGCTAGAGGGAAGCGAGAGACGCGGCCGCGTCTCGCGCATGCGCCGTTGGATCGCAGGTAAGGTGAGGATTGTGGGCCTCCTGGGGGGTTCCTCCCCGCGGGACATCCCGATTTCGGATGCCCCGCGGGGAGGGATCTGATCGGTCCGGGAATCTTATAGATTTCCGGGCCGATCCCCCCTGGGTGTTGGTCCACTTTAATACAGTAGTTTGCTTGAAGGTGCTGGCAAAAATAGGGGCAACAACTGTAGAAAAAATGTGGGGACCCTAGACCAGCCCCCAAAGAAACCCTATATAACTGCCGCACACTAATAAGTATACCAATATATATCCAATCAATATTGAAAAAATATTTTATACATTTATTTGATCAGGACTCACATAATACACACCAACAATACATAAACCCATTCAAATACATATAAACACACAAAGACTACAATATCCAATAATTGATAAGAAGAATGGGATAATAATGCTGAACCCACAATAAAAAGGGAACAAAGGGGAATGGTTAGAGAGAATGAAAAATAAGTGCAAAAAGTTTTGCAATTATTTTTCATTCTCTCTAACCATTCCCCTTTGTGCCCTTTTTATTGTCAAAAGGGCACAAAGTCCTGATCAAATAAATTTATAAAATATTTTTTCAATATTGGATATATATTGGTATAATTATTAGTGTGCGGCAGTTATATAGGGTTTCTTTGGGGGCTGGTCTAGGGTCCCCACTTCATTTTTTTTCTACAGTTCTAAACAAAATGGTCACAATTCTATTGCTGGCTCCATAGAGACCGGTTTTCAACTCTGAAAATGCTCTCGGTCCAAGAGCCTTGAACGCCCGGTGAGACAAGATCTTCTACCCCAGGGACCAGTGCTTTGTCAGGATCCGCAGAAGTGGCGTCTGACTTTATAGGCCCATGCTCCTGACAAAGGGTTTTTCCGAGGGAGGTGATCAAGACTCCAGTAGAAAGGAGGTGACCAGAAAGATTTGTTTGAAGTTTCGGGAAAACAACCTGGAAAGTTCATAATCGAAGATCCCCCTTCTAGTCTTCCAGTCGTATTGGATTTTCTTTAGGAAGGAGTCAACCTGGGTCTCAGCATCAGTACCCTGAAGGTCCAATTAGCAGCCCTTTTGGTTTTTAGGATAAGCGACTTTCATCTTTTGCGTTGGTCAGGCGTTTTTTTGCTAGCTGTCAGGTTTAACTCGATGGGATCTCGTCCGGGTCCTTAGAGCTCTGGACGCACCACCCATTGAACCTCTGTCGAGCTCTCGTATTACATTTCTTACATGGAAGCAGGGTGGATTTGATTTAAATCTAACTGATTTAAATCACGATTTAAATCACTAGTCAGTAAGGCTTGATTTAAATCAGTGATTTAAATCAAAGTTTCTACCTAAACTAGTTCTTGCTATTTTAACATGCAAGTAGCTGAAGATTTTTAGAATCACTTTTTATATTACTTTTTTCTCCCCAGTTTAATGGGTTAATCATTCATATTTGGACACCACTGTTCTGTTGTACTTAGGAAGGAGAAAAATAATCCTGACCTTAATAACAATTTAAATAGATTTATTCAACTGAAACAATAACAATATTACAGCATAAGTTATTTGCTTAAACAAACATCCATGTTTTGTTAACTAATTTGGCTAAACAGAATATATATATATTTTAAGAAACTTAGACTGTCAGCCCAGCCGACACATGAAAAACTTAAATCCTACTGTCCCTGCTGTCCTCTGTAGCTCACTAGTCATAGGTTTGTAGAACAATAGGATTAAGGTCTTTTTCTCAACTCTGTTCATGTTGTAACATTTTTGCTGTGAAGAAGAGGCTGGGACCTCTGCGGAGTCCAATTCAGTTTTGAGAACTGCGTAAGTAAAGCGAGCGTCTGTGATAATATAGGAGAGAAAGTGCCCACTAATCCTACAGAAACCTCTGGAAGAGCATGGCATTGTGAATGTTACACATATACAGCCTTTATTCTACTGAGTTAAACAACTCAGCTTTATCTCATGATGGAAGAACCTTTGGATGGTAAAATATTTTCCTCAAAAAGCAGTTTATTGAAAAAAAATCCGATTTAAATAAAAAAAATCCGATTTAAATCAAATCCGATTTTTTTGATTTTTTTTTTTAAAAATCATTGATTTTTATCCACCCTGTTCTCTCCCCACCTGAAGGGTCGTCACGTACATATCCGAACGGACAATGCAACTACCATGGCGTATCTGAATCATCAGGGAGGGGCGAGATCATCCGTCCTGCGGGCGGAAATTCTAAACTGAGCAGAACTGAACCTTTTATCCCTGTCAATCATCCAAGTGAACGGTTGCCGAAATCGGATGGCAGATTTTTTTTTGAGTCTCTCTGCGCTACCGGAAACATAATTCAATCAGATTTGTGTCCTGAGAGGAACTCCAGAGGTGGATCTTTTCAGTCGAAATAACAAGCTGAGGGAGTTCTTCTCCCTCGATCCCTCCGATCAAGCTCTAGGAAAAGGGGCCCTGGCTCACCAGTGGCGTTTCAGTCTGGCTTACGGTTTTCCTCCAGTTCAGATCCTCCCTCCATGTTCTAAACAAAATATAAAGGAGAAGTGTCATGAGTGTGCACCACCCAATATTGTTAATACAGTAGTTTGCTTGAAGGTGCTGGCAAAAATAGGGGCAACAACTGTAGAAAAAATGTGGGGACCCTAGACCAGCCCCCAAAGAAACCCTATATAACTGCCGCACACTAATAAGTATACCAATATATATCCAATCAATATTGAAAAAATATTTTATACATTTATTTGATCAGGACTCACATAATACACACCAACAATACATAAAAAACCCATTCAAATACATATAAACACACAAAGACTACAAATACTACAATATCCAATAATTGATAAGAAGAATGGGATAATAATGCTGAACCCACAATAAAAAGGGAACAAAGGGGAATGGTTAGAGAGAATGAAAAATAAGTGCAAAAAGTTTTGCAATTATTTTTCATTCTCTCTAACCATTCCCCTTTGTGCCCTTTTTATTGTCAAAAGGGCACAAAGTCCTGATCACATAAATTTATAAAATATTTTTTCAATATTGGATATATATTGGTATAATTATTAGTGTGCGGCAGTTATATAGGGTTTCTTTGGGGGCTGGTCTAGGGTCCCCACTTCATTTTTTTTCTACAGTTCTAAACAAAATAGTCACAATTCTATTGCTGGCTCCATAGAGACCATGGTTTTCAACTCTGAAAATGCTCTCGGTCCAAGAGCCTTGAACGCCCGGTGAGACAAGATCTTCTACCCCAGGGACCAGTGCTTTGTCAGGATCCGCAGAAGTGGCGTCTTGACTTTATAGGCCCATGCTCCTGACAAAGGGTTTTTCCGAGGGAGGTGATCAAGACTCCAGCAGAAAGGAGGTGACCAGAAAGATTTGTTTGAAGTTTCGGGAAAACAACCTGGAAAGTTCATAATCGAAGATCCCCCTTCTAGTCTTCCAGTCGTATTGGATTTTCTTTAGGAAGGAGTCAACCTGGGTCTCGGCATCAGTACCCTGAAGGTCCGATTAGCAGCCCTTTTGGTTTTTTGGATAAGCGACTTTCATCTTTTGTGTTGGTCAGGCGTTTTTTTGCTAGCTGTCAGGTTTAACTCGATGGGATCTCAGCCAGGTCCTTAGAGCTCTGGACGCACCACCCATTGAACCTCTGTCGAGCTCTCGTATTAAATTTCTTACATGGAAGGCTCTTTTTGGTGGCAATAACTTCGGCCCACAGAATCCGCAATATCCAGGCTCTATCCTGCCGCCACCCCTTTCTTCAAGTTTCCCAGGATCATATATTATGGGTGGATCCTTGCTACCTTCCACGATCTCTTCCGACTATGGTCGGACCCAAGAGATTATACTTCTGTCCGCTGGGGATAGTGATTCCTCCGGGTTCAGTAGATAAGTCTTTGGATGTCAGGGCCTGTTTTCTGGGATGCCTTCGACAAATAAAAGAATTGGGGGAAGGCTGATAGTTTATTCGTTTCCTCTCCTAGGAAGGATTAATGTGTTTCCAAGGCAACATTGGTCCGATGGATCAAGAGCACTTTCAGTTTTGTTTACGGATCTCCTTCTCCAGGGCAGATTACAGCCCATTCAACACGAAGCATTTCTACATCTTGGGTGGAGTGGCAACCTGGTCTTCAGCTAAGACGTTTGTTAATCATTACAGCTTTGATCTTGCAAGGTGAGCAGATCCATCTATTGCCAGGAGTGTGGGGTAATATCTCGTTTATCCTCTCGATAGTATGCTGCCCTAAGGATGTTTTTGAGAAAACTTTAGTTAACTGGTAACTTCTTTTCTAAACATCCAAAAGTGCAGCATACACGCTTCCCTCCCTCAGTCTACGTTATTTTGTTATCTTACAGATTTATCAGTTGGTGCTTTTGTCTTTGTTATTCAGATCTCATAAACTACTGTTTGACGGAGGAGCTAAAGTTTTTGTGTATTCTGGTCGTCATGTGTTCCAACATTTAGGCGGAGCCTTCATATCTTAATGGTATGCGACCCTTTTGGACGTTTAGAAAAGAAGTTACAGGTAACTAACTTAAAGTGGACCAACACCCAGGATTTTGACTATCCTGGGTTTTGGTCCATTTCAGCGGGGCACCCCGATCGGGGGTGCCCCGCTGTGTGAAACCCCCAAAACTCACCTCTCCCCGCTCCCACGTGGCCGCGCCGTCCAATCGGCGCCGACGGACAAGCTGATTGACAGCGACGGACAAGCAGCTTGCCCGTCGGCGCCTCCCGCGCGTCACTCTTGACGTGTGCGCGCCCGCGCCGGCCATTCAGAGACGGCCGGCGCGGGCGCGCGCACGTCTAGAGGAGCGCGAGTGAGGCGGCGGCGGTGGAAGCAGCGGCTGGAGAGGTAAGGTTTTTCGGGGGTTTTGGGGGGTTTACACCCCGCGGGACATCCCGATCTCGATGTCCCGCGGTGTGTGAGGTGATCGGCCCGGGAATCTTAAAGATTCCCGGGCCGATCACCTCAGGGTGTTGGTCCACTTTAAAGTGAACCAAAACCTAGCATAGTCAAAAGTTTTGACTATCCTCGCTTTCGGTCCATTCCCCGGGGGCACCCCGATTGGGGGAGCCGCTTCCCTTAGACGCGCCGTGGGGACCGGGAAGAGGCGAGTTGGCTGCAGCAATCTGGGGGGGGGGGGGGGGGGGGTTCACACAGTGGGGTGTCCCAGGGGAAAGGACCAAAACCCAGCATAGTTAGAATCCTGGGCTTTCGTCCACTTTTTAAAGTCCACCGGTCCTTTGTGTGAAGCCTCCCCCAGATCTCCCGAACAAACCGCCTCTTCCCGGTCCCGCGGCCACTCGTCCAATCTGTGCGCTCAGATCCGCTTGAGCCCCTTCGCCCAGGAGCTCATCTAATGCAAGCGCGCTGGCGACTGCATCCCTGCTACCCTCTAACCTGGAGCGTTCCTGTGCTGACCATTCACAAATGCCTGGCGTGGGCACGCTCTCTGTTAAAGGGATAGCGGGGATGAAGGCGATGCATGCACCATTGGACCGGGAGAAGGTGAGTTTTCGGGCGACTTGGGTGGTCTCACACAGCGGGGCATCCCTGATCGGGGTAACCTTGGGCAAGCGAGTATGCCTGCCTGGAGTCTCATACACTCCAGGGTGGGGTTTGGGTTTTCTTTTGCCTCCTTCCTGTATTTGTGGTGTTTATTGGTCCGATAATCTCATGTCCCTGAGGTCATTGGACGGAGCCGGTTCTGGGAGCATCAGTATTTTACTTCACTTCCTGGTTGTGCTGCTGGTCTGTAAGCAAACGGGAAGCAGAAGCAGGTTCTGTATAGCGTCACGTTGCCTATTAAATGCTTTCTGTTTTGTGTGTATGTTCCAGTGAAATGTTTTTATGACTGGTGCCCCGGCCTCACTCATCCAGAGAACAGAAAACAATGAAGTCCAAACGCACATAGAAACGCGGCTATTAGCTGACTCGGCCCTGTGTGTGTGGCAGCATGTCGCTGTGCTGGGGTCCTATAGAGCTGGGGCATAAATAGGGCTCTGTAACCTAAGCCCGGCACAGAGGCACTGATGGGATTAGCAGGTAGGTGGCTGTGCTGGGATTCTATGACACTGGGGAATAATGGGGCTCTGTAACCTAAGCCTGGCTCAGAGGCACTGATAGGATTAGCAGGTAGGTGGCTGTGCTGGGGTCCTATAAAGCTGGGGCCTAAATAGGGCTCTGTAACACACGGCTGCCACGGATCGGATTAGCAGGTAGGTTGCTGTGCTATTGTCCTATGAAGCCAGGGCATAAATAGGGCTCTGTAACACACGAGCGGCACAGAAGCACTTATGGGATTAGCAGGTAGGTGGCTGTACTGGCGTATTTTGAAGCTGTTGCATAAATTGGGGCTCTGTAACACATGGCTGGCACTGATAGGATTAGCAGGTAAGTGGCTGTGCTGGGATTCTATGACACTGGGGAATAATGGGGCTCTGTAACACATGGCTGGCTCAGAGGCACTGATAGGATTAGCAGGTAGGTGGCTGTGCTGAGGTCCTATGAAGCCAGGGCATAAATAGGGCTCTGTAACACACGTCTGGCACAGAGGCACTGATTAGCAGGTAGGTGGCTGTGCTGGCGTCCTATGGAGCTGGGGCTTAAATAGGGCTCTGTAACACATGGCTGGCACGGATAGGATTAGCAGGTAGGTGGCTGTGCTGGGGTCCTATGAAGCTGGGGCATAAATAGGGCTCTGCAACACATGAGCGGCACAGAGGCACTGATAAGCAGGTAGGTGGCTGTGCTGGGGTCCTATGAAGCTGGGGCATAAATAGGGCTCTGCAACACATGAGCGGCACAGAGGCACTGATAAGCAGGTAGGTGGCTGTGCTGGCGTCCTATGATGCTGGTGCATAAATAGGGCTTTGTAACACATGGCTGGCACTAATAGGATTAGCAGGTAGGTGGCTGTGCCGGGATTCTATGACACTGGGGAATAATGGGGCTCTGTAACACATGGCCGTCTCAGAGGCACTGATAGGATTAGCAGGTAGGTGGCTGTGCTATTGTCCTATGAAGCCAGGGCATAAATAGGGCTCTGTAACACACGAGCGGCACAGAAGCACTTATGGGATTAGCAGGTAGGTGGCTGTACTGGCGTATTTTGAAGCTGTTGCATAAATTGGGGCTCTGTAACACATGGCTGGCACTGATAGGATTAGCAGGTAGGTGGCTGTGCTGGGGTCCTATGAAGCTGGGGCATAAATAGGGCTTTGTAACACATGTCTGGCACTAATAGGATTAGCAGGTAAGTGGCTGTGCTGGGATTCTATGACGCTGGGGAATAATGAGGCTCTGTAACACATGGCCGGCTCAGAGGCACTGATAGGATTGGCAGGTAGGTGGCTGTGCTATTGTCCTATGAAGCTGGGTAATAAATAGGGCTCTGTAACACATGGCTGGCACTGATAGGATTAGCAGGTAGGTCGCTGTGCTGGCGTCCTATGAAGCTGGGGCATAAATAGGGCTCTGTAAGACACGAGCCGCACAGAGGCACTTATAGGATTAGCAGGTAGGTGGCTGTTATGGCGTCCTATGAAGCTGGGGCATAAATAGGGCTCTGTAACACACGAGCGGCTCAGAGGCACTGATAAGCAGGTAGGTGGCTGTGCTGGCGTACTATGAAGCTGGGGCATAAATGTGGCTCTGTAACACATGGCACAGAGGCACTGATAAGCAGGTAGGTGGCTGTGCGTCTGCTGTTCTGATTACTCCGGACGCCATCAATGCGCTTAATGCCACTTTGTGGCGTCTCTGCAGATCTATTCTGGGCATCTGCTGCTTAATCCCGGATGGATTACTGGGGATCAAGGTCCTCTTTAAAGGGAAAGTCCCCCGATGAGTGCCAATAGCGGCACCAAACTGAGCTGCTGACCTGCTCTAGCTCCGCCTGCTAATCAGCAGCGTTCTATAAGAATCCCACAACCTGGACTGTTCTACTAATGTACGAGTATATACTATACGATGTGCAGCAGTCCCACAATGGGAATAACTAGAACCGAGGTAAAAGATGTGCCGATCCAGGACCCAGAACCAAAGTACACTAATACAAACAGCGGTCCCAGTAAACCGCAAAATGGGATACCCCGGATGGCACCAAATATCCCTCAACAATCCATCACTGAGAATCTGATCAAATCAATACAATCCTCTTTTAATTCATTGATATATTAAAAAGCCACAAACACATTTACAACCACAAACCTTCATTAAAAAACATTTACACAAAGACCCGGCCACAGCAGAGAGCCCTCATTACAACTCCATACTTCATAATCTATATACATATGTGATGAAAATCAAAGTAATCCTATATTTCTAAACTAAAGTGCTATATGCAAAAAGGTGCTAAATTGCGGACTAGAAAGTGCTGTAAGTGCTTAAAGTGGACCAACACCCAGGATTTTGACTATCCTGGGTTTTGGTCCACTTCGGTGGGGCACTTCGATCGGGGGTGCCCCGCTGTGTGAAACCCCCCAGAAAGCCCCAAAGACTCACCTCTCCCCGCTCCCACGTGACCGCTGCCGCCAATCCCCGCCGACGGACAAGTGAGAGGCAGCAACAGACAAGAGCGCGCGCCCTCCGCCGCCTCCCGCGAGTCACTCTTACAGGGCGCGCGCCCGCGCTGGCCATTCACAAACGGCCGGCGCGGGTGTGCGTCCTGCTAGAGGGACGCGTGGGAGGCGGCGGTGGACACCGCTGGATCAAGGAGCAGGTAGGGATTTAGGGGTTGCTAGGGGGTTTCACACAGCGATCGGGGTGCCTGCAGTCAGGGGACTGATCGCTCCGGGAATCTTATAGATTCCTGGGCCAATCAGTGGAGGGTGTTGGTCCACTTTAAACCAACCTTCACCCTGAATAAGAGTCTATCTTATATGTTTCCCACACCCTGTACATACAGATTGCCCACATTAATCCGGACCTTCACCCTAAATAAGAGCCTATCTTATGTTTCCCACACCCTGTACATACAGATTGCTCACATTAATCCGGACCTTCACCCTGAATAAGCGCCTATCTTATATGTTTCCCACACCCTGTACATACAGATTGCCCACATTAATCCGGACCTTCACCCTAAATAAGAGCCTATCTTATATGTTTCCCACACCCTGTACATACAGATTGCCCACATTAATCCGGACCTTCACCCTAAATAAGAGCCTATCTTATATGTTTCCCACACCCTATACATACAGATTGCCCACATTAAAAATCATCCTACCTGCATCTACTGCATGTTATGACCCTTTAAACATCCAAGATGGCGGCTCATGGAACATCAGGCAACCTGCAAACAGGAAGTGCCTTCTGACTGTGCTGCTCTGCATTCTGGGATTGCTGACCTTTTCCTGACCCCAGCTCTGCTCTGTCTGAGAAAAGCACAGCTATAACCCGCCCCCCTGTACTTTATCCCACTTTCCTTTCCTCAGTAAGTGTGATGCTTCTGAGTCAAGATGGCGGCGCCCGTATCCTAAAGTCCTGAACAGAGTTGCATCCCAGTGGGGGAAAGAATAATAAGTAAGTGATTAAAAACTTAAAATATATTAATTTTAGATGCTGGGGAATCATTTTTTAAGGGTTTGGGCTTTTCAATAAATCATGGTGAAGGTCCGGGTTAATGTGCAAATAAACAGAGACCCATAAAGTGATCAAGAGAGTCGCCCCTGCTGGACCGGACATATAATCTCACCCACGCGTTCCGTGGCCGCCTACGCCACTTTCTCAAGGTGCTGAAAGGATTTGATCAGATTCTCAATGATTGATTGTTGAGGGATATTTGGTGCCATGCGGGGTATCCCATTTTGCGGTTTACTGGAAACCGCTGTTTGTATTTAAGTGGGCCATCACCTCCCTCACCGCGGGACATCCGAGATCGGGATGTCCCGCTGGGTGAAACCCCCCCCCCCCCCAAAAAAACCTTACCTTATCGGCGGCACCTGCCGCCGCCTCCCGAGTGCCCCTCTAGACGTGCCCGCGCCGGCCGTGTGTGGGCGCGTGCCCTGTAAGAGTGACGTGCGGGAGGCGGCGGCGGACTCGCTGTCTTGTCTGTCACTGTCACCCGCTTGTCCGTTGGCAGGGATTGGCTGCAGCGGTCACGTGGGAGCGTGGTGAGGTGAGTTTTTGGGGATTTCTGGGGGGTTTCACACAGCGGGGCACCCCCAATTGGGGTGCCCCCCGAAGTGGACCAAAACCCAGGATAGTCAAAATCCTGGGTGTTGGTTGGTTTAATGTACGAGTATATACATTACAGCGGAAAGACTGCTTCAGGGCGCTCCTACTCGCATGTGACGGGGGAACGTCTGCCGCTCTGGATGCGGCCACTCACTTCCAACGAGCCGCTTGCCGAACATATCTAACACAAAATAAGCGCATTTCGCACCTTCTATGTAATATACAAACAGTATTATTTTATGCTGTATGTGGCCGCGCCTGCCACCTAGGACTAGAATACTAAGAACAAACTCCACCAAATGATGGTTCCAGCAACCACCCAAATAGCCTCTAAGGTGTAGCACCCCCTCCACAACAATCAATCAAAGTATATCTCAAGAATTCATTTTTATAATGGGCTTTCCATTTAAAATTTACATACACATAAATTAAAATGAACAATGATAAACACCGCTCTAAATATTTCTTACACAGAAAGTGTATTAAAGAGTTTATGCTAGGGTATAGCAGACCAAGTAGAAAAAATACAGGGCTCATTAAAGGATCCACCTCGCCTCCATAAACCAATGGTTATAATTGATACAATAAAAAAATACCTTTTTATTATTGTTACATAAGTTTTCACATAAAAACTTTTTTTTTACACTTAGTACAAAGACCCAGTGTATGTTACATCGAAAAAAAGATATACATACATAACAATTACAGTCCATATAAACACATAAAAAATAGACACTGCTTTGATGAAAAATTACACAGTGTGAGCAATGATAGACTATTTTGACCTTGTCCTGCAGAGCAGACTAGTTTCGCTGTGAAAAGCTTCCTCAGTGTCTGCTAGGAACTCAAACAATTTCAATTTCACTGCATCTGTGAAAATACAGCATAGCATACACAGAAAAATGTTTTTTTTCTGTGTATGCTATGCTGTATTTTCACAGATGCAGTGAAATTGTTTGAGTTCCTAGCAGACACTGAGGAAGCTTTTTACAGCGAAACTAGTCTGCTCTGCCGGACAAGGTCAAAATAGTCTATCATTGCTCACACTGTGTAATTTTTCATCAAAGCAGTGTCTATTTTGTGTTTATATGGACTGTAATTGTTATGTATGTATATATTTTTTCGATGTAACATACACTGGGTCTTTGTACTGAGTGTAAAAAAAAGAAAAAAAAAGTTTTTATGTGAAAACTTATTTAACAATAATATATAGTTTTGGACTTTTTTCGGAACAAGTAGTCTGGTACATTGTAGCATCCTTAGAGCTTAGTTTTAATTGTAATTGTTTTACAGTCACTTTCTGTGTAAGAAGAAAAAAGGAGAATCGGGTCTACCCCTTATGCAGGGGTTTTACCCAAAATAGCCTAACCCACCACTTGAAACCAAATAGTTAAACAGACCTGTGTTGTAAAATTGACACCCACCTCTAATACTACGGTGGGTAAATAATGGCTGGTTAAAGAATGGCCCCTGATACCTGTATTAAAGAGTTTATGCTAGGGCAGCGATACTCGAATGCGGACCTCGGCACCAGATTTCCGGACCCTTGCCCTGACAGGCCTGCACTCAGTTGCTTTGTGTTTTGCCATTCTCAGAACTGCCCTATTGATCAGCAATGTAGTGCTTAGTCTCCCTGCCAGTGTCATGGCTCCCTGGCACCTACGGTAGCAGTGCAGTATGAAGTCCAATCTGCTGTAGGTTCTGTGGGGCCAATAGGATTTTTGACCCAGTGGCCAATAGGATTTTTAGATTGGTGTGGTCCGATTTTTTAACTGTCTACCCCCCGCCCGGACCTCTACCTCTCACTGGATGCTTTTAAACGGACCTTTACAAAAAGTGGTTGAGTACCCCTGTGCTAGGGTATAGCAGACCATCTCCCTAGTCAAGTAGAAAAAACACAGGGCTCATTAACCCTTTTGTTGCCAAGCACGTAACACCTACGTGCTGGCTTGGCTGGGCCTTAAGTGCCAAGCACGTAGGTGTTACGTGCTTGACTTTCCTCGCTTGTAGTTTAAAAAGTAAAAACAACAAATACTCACCTGACCCCTTGTTGGATCCGGCCGGGTCTCCTCTTTAATTTGGTGCCATCCGATCCCCCGTGGGGGTCGGATGGCTCCAGGAGAGCCCCCGGAATAGGCCGCCCCCCCCCCCCGCTTCTGCAGCAGCAGCTTCTAACTGTAAAAAAAAAAAAAAATAAAAATGACATTCACTTACCTGTGTGTGCGCTGGCTCCCGCTGTCCCTCCTCTTCACCTGGGGGGCCTCCGATCCCCCCCAGGACTTACCGATCTTCAGGAGAGAGCCTGGGAGGCTCTCTCCTCTCTTCTGCACGATGGCGGCCGCCATCATGCCTCTAAGCCCCGCCCCCTTGGGGGCGGGGCTTATGAAGTCATCCCGGCCCCGATCTCAGGCTTCAGCTTTCTCAGCTTCTCAGATGCCGGTGATCGGCGCTGGGGAAGGAGGTGACAGGAGATCCTCTGATCTCCTGCCTTCTCCTTCTCTGGATGCCGATCACCGGCATCTGTCAGCTGAGCGGCGAGGGACAAGAGCTTGCAATCGAAGGTAAGTACAGTAAAAAAAAATTTTTTTTTTTCTAATAAAATACTTTTTATTATTGTGTGGTGTTTTTTTTTCACATTAACCCTTTGTGAGCTGGTAAGGGGTCCATGAGACCCCTTATACCAGTTCACAAGGCTGGGGGGGTGGCAAGTCACCTGCCCTAGCGGGTGGCTTGCCATTAACCCCCGCACCCCCATTACCTGCCTCCCCAAAGGCCAGGGGGGGGCAGAAGAGCCCGGGCCCACATAGGCTATGTGGGCTCGTAGGCTGCAGGGTGGGGGGGCCACCAAAGCTGGCCCCCCCACTCTGTGCCTACAAGCCCCCATAGCTGGTCCCGGGCTGGTTACTTTGGGTAAGGGGGACCCCACGTCATTTTTTTTTTTGGATTTTGAAGGGTTTTTAACCCTTCAAAATCCAAAAAAAAATGGGGTCCCCCTCCCCGGGAAGGGGGACCCTATGTCATTTTTTTTTTTAATTAACCATTTGTCATCCAGCAGCTATAAAAGGCTTCTGGGCAGGAAAGGGTGTCTACCTATACATATGTGGTATCGCTGTAACCGGGAGAAATTGGGGTTTCTCACGCAATAAGATTTTATTGACAAACTTACATTTTTTATTACAAAAAAACTCTACAAATTGTAAAAAAATGTTTTTTTTTTGTTTTTTTTCACACATTTCACCCAAAAAAATTGAGAATACACCTAAAAAATACAAACAAGACATTTCATGTTAAAGCCCAGACTCTGTTGAAAAAAACAATATATAATTTTCCTGGGAAATCCCTGGAAATCCCTTCAAAAATGACAGTTGAATATGTGCAGCGCAAAATGGTGAAACATCGTCTGGCAACAGGGAGTGGCAAATGCTGCAGGTAGGCTGGCAGCGAAAGGGTTAAGGATCAACCTCGCCTCAATAAACCAATGGTTATAATTGATACAATAAAAAAATACCTTTTATGTAATAACTTGCATATGGACTCTTGATTAGAATGCATTCACATAAATAGAAGGTGGTCCCAAGGATCTCCACTGCGGCTGCTCGTAAGATGTAGATTGGGTCCTTCCAACAAAGCTAAAGAATTACAAAGTTCCCCGTGCCCGCTGCCTAACACGTTTCGTTGTTCAGCACAACTTTTGAAAAACTTTGAAAAAGTTGTGCTGAACAACGAAACGCGTTGTTTCGTGAATGTATTCTAATCAAGAGTCCATATTTTAAAGTGGACCAACACCCAGGATTTTGACTATCCTGGGTATTGGTCCACTTCCCCGGGGCACCCCGATTTGGGGTGCCCCGCTGCCTGAAACCCCCCCAAACACCCCGAAAACTCACCTCTCCACGCTCCCACGTGAGTGCACTGTCCAATGCCCGCCGACGGACAAGTGACGTCCGTCGACGGACAAGGGATCGCGCCTCCCGCGCGTCACTCTTAACTTGTGCGCGCCCGCGCCGGCCATTCAGAGATGGCCGGCGCAGGCTCGCACGTCTAGAGGAGCGCGAGTGAGGCGGCGGCGGCAGAAGCAGCGGCTGGAGAGGTAAGGTTTTTCGGGGTTTTGGGGGGGGTTACACCCCGCGGGACATCCCGATCTCAGATGTCCCGCGGTGTGTGAGGTGATCACCCCTGGGTGTTGGCCCACTTTAAAAGGGGCCAGTTGTGGCCTAGAGGTAAGGGAGCAGACTTGTGACCAGAGGGTGGCAGGTTCGAATCCAGGTCATGGGACATGACTGAAGTGCTCTTGAGCAAGGCACCTAACCCCCCAACTGCTCCCCGGGCGCCGTAATTAGGGCAGCCCGCCGCTCTGGGCATGTGTACAGTTATATGTAAGTGCATTCTATTGAAACATTAAATTGGTTCCTTTGTTTGCTTGATGGAGTTGCACTAGATGTCCTTTTTCTTTTGCTTCCCACATGCTTTTTTCTTTGATATCATCATTGAGCATAATATCCTTTGTCACCTGGGATCGACATTGCAACCATTTGTGTCCGGTTTTGCTGATCCAGTAGCCGATTACATTTCTATTCATCTAAGGATCACCTGATTTGTGCATCCTTCCTACCTTCAGTTGGTAAAAGTATTTTCAGAAGGTGACGGGCACCACTAGAAGTGTGCATGCACAGTGGGATCCCTATATTTCCTCTTCGTTATTGATGCTTTGGACTTGAGAGAGATTGCTCTGTGCCTTATTACACACATAAATTCAAAGGCCATTCATTAAGAAGGGCATCCCATGTTGACCCGCAAAAACATTACAATCTGTGCACAATATAAAAAACAACAATCAAATATATAAAGTGCAATTTGCTATTAATTAAAGTGCCAAAGTGTAAAAAAAAAAGTGCTAATATATTTTAAATAGATTAAGTAATACAATTCATAAGAATAAAATGGCAAAAAGAGTAAAGTGCGAAGTGGTTGCAGCAAAGCAATTGATAATACCAAAAAACATCACCTAAAAGGTAGCGAGTCCCCAAGGTGTCCCCCACATAAATAGCCAAAGGATGGGCCCCCACGCGTTACATAGTCAGGCCCCCGACTACTTTTTCAAGGTAAGAGCCGAACATATAATGTGCACGACAAACAGTTGTGATTGGATGAGAGCCCGCCCATGTGCCATAGGACCAGGAAAGGTGAGTTTTACAGTGGTCTCACACAGGGAGGGATGCCCTCAAACCCCATTTTTGTTCTGCTTTAAGCTACAGAGGATAAATATTTGATAGATTCATTACACACAGATCTGGCTCTGTTCTGTGTGCGTCATAATAAACATTCATGGCGTTGATCTGGGGTGTATAGAAAAAGCCCACGGGGGAATAGATGGCCATTGTATGCTTATGCACACATTGGAATTCTTCCTTTGCACTTCACCCATCTGTGCCGTGAGTATACACATGCCCGGAGCGGTGGGTAACCCTAATTACGGCACCCAGGGAGCAGTTGGGGAGGGGGTTAGGTGCCCGGGAAGCAGTTAGGTGCCCGGGGAGCACTTCAGTCATGTCCCATGGGCTGGGATTCAAACCTGCCACCCTCCGCTTCCTTACCTCTAGGCCACCATTGGCCCTATAAATGCGGACCAAAACTCTATGGGCACTGAATGGCGCGGAAGGGCGAGGTTTAGTCGTGGCCCTGGGTATTTTGGAGTGCATGCTCTTAGTAACGCTAAGCTTAGTATCTAAGCCTCTATGATGTCGGAGCTGAGCCCTCACCGGCTTCCTCTATGGAGAGGGGAGGAGGTGACGTGGCCTCTAGGTGGCACCCATTGCTCACTATGGCTTCTTCTGCGAGATGCCTGCAGGGGAGGAGGTGACGTGGCCTCTAGGTGGCGCCCATTGCTCACTATGGCTTCTTCTGCGAGGTGCCTGCAGGGGAGGAGGTGACGTGGCCTCTAGGTGGCACCCATTTCTCACTATGGCTTCTTCTGCGAGATGCCTGCAGGGGAGGAGGTGACGTGGCCTCTAGGTGGCGCCCATTGCTCACTATGGCTTCTTCTGCGAGGTGATGTGGCCTCTAGGTGGCGCCCATTGCTCACTATGGCTTTTCCTGCTGGATGCCTGCAGACACCCGGGTGTCTGTGAACTCCCAACACAAACGGTTGCTTGTTAAAGGGACGGCACTGTGATTGCTGATTAGAGTCGGTGCTGAAAGCGTCTCGTTCTTTTCTTTCAGTGGCGGTGATGATTCCGGAGTTAAGAAAAAGAAGAAACAGAAACGCAAGAAAGAAAAAGGCGGGGACAATCTGGAAAGTAACGAGGCCCCGGTAAGTACCATCGCGCGGGTGCGTGTAACAGGTTATCCGTGTCTGTGGCTTGCTATTGGAGTCGGTTGACAGTCTCGAGTATGTTCCTCTTCCCCCAGATTGCGTGCTCTATCTTCTGTAGCGTTAATGACATTTCTAAGGGGCAGGATTATAATCCTCATTCTTACCATAATGACCTCCATTACAGATAAGGTCAAAATATTGGGCGGTGACGTGTGGGGCGCTCCATCGGGACCCAGACCAACACCTCCCATTTGACCATCCTATTTTTTTGACTGGAGGTCCGCTTTAAGGCTTCGAGTTCTGTGGGTGAAAATAAAAAATTGGACACATTGCAGGGAATTCACTGTGGCATTTGTACATATTACAGCGATTCCATATCCTGACCATAAGTTAAAAACTTCCATGGTAGCCACCAATCCGGGGGCTTGACAAGACCCTAATGCTGGCCCTCCAGAAGCACGCAGCATTGTGAGGTTTTATGATGGCGCACTTGCACACGCCACAAAGCAAGTTTCCTGCCAGTTGCACCTGTCTGACACCGGAAGCCTTGCCAGTTTTTAAACCCTTTTCTTTATCCCTGACCAGAAGTGGCCGCTTTGGGTGTTGGTCCAATTGAAGTCCTCCCATTTGACCATCCTATTTTTTTTGGACTTGAGGTCCGCTTTGGGGCTCCATAACCTGTGTGTGAAGGTTGGACCTCTTGTTTGAAGTAGGACCCAAAGCAACCTGCCCCCCCCCCCCCCCCCCCCCCAGCATCAATACTAAACTTCCACGGTAGCCACCAATCCGGGGACTTGACAAGCCCCTAATGCTGGCCCTACAGAAGCATGCAGCATTTTATGATGGCGCTCTTGCACACGCCACGCAGCAAGTGTCCTGCCAGTTGCACCCGTCTGACACCGGGAGCCTTGCCAGTTTTTAAATCCTTTATCCCGCTTTAGGTGTTGGTCCAATTGAAGTCCTCCCATTTGACCATCCTATTTTTTTTGACTGGAGGTCCACTTTAAGGCTCCGGGTTCTGTGGGTGAAAATGTTAATTGGACGCATTGCAGGGAATTTACCGGGCACCCCACCACAGTCATAACTTTTGACCTATGTGGCATCTGTACACATTACAGCCATTCCAGATCCTGACCATAACTTTTTGGTAAAACACATAGACCACTCGGCGAAAGATCCAGAATAAGTGGGGGCGGGGGGGATAATCTAGAAAATGTGGCATCATTTATGGGCTGTGTTAGCGCTATTGTTACATAAGCACAGGGATGACGTTTGGGGCCCTGTACAATCACAATGCCTGGGCCTCATAACCTGTGTGTGATGGTTGGGCCTCTCGTTTGAAGTGGGACCCAAAGCAACCTGCCCCCCCCCCATCATCAATTCTAAACTTCCATGGTAGCCACCTAGCTGGGAGCTTGGCGAAACCCTAATGCTGGCCCTGCAGAAGCACGCAGCATTGTGAGGTTTTATGATGGTGCTCTTGCACACGCCACGCAGCAAGTTTCCTGCCCAGTTGCACCCATCTGACACCGGGAGCCTCGCCAGTTTTTAAACCCTTTTCTCTGTCCCGCTTTAGGTGTTGGTCCAATTGAAGTCCTCCCATTTGACCATCCTATTTTTTGGACTTGAGGGCTGCTTTAAGGCTTCGGGTTCTGTGGGTAAAAATATAAATTGGATGCATTGCAGGGAATTCACTTACTGCCCCCCTCCCTTTCCCTTTTGACCTATGTGGCATCTGTACACATTAGAGATTCCAAATCCTGACTATAACGTTTCGGTAAAACTCATCGACCAGTCTGCGGCTGATCCAGAATAAGTGGGGGCGGGTGGGATAATCCAGAAAATATGTGATCATTTATGGGGCTATTGTTACATAAGCACAGGACTGACGTTTGGGGCCCTGTACAACTACAATGCCTGGGCCTCCATAACCTGTGTGTGATGGTTGGGCCTCTCGTTTGAAGTGGGACCCAAAGCAACCTGTCCCAGCATCAATTCTAAACTTCCATGGTAGCCACCAAGCCTGGGGCTTGACAAGACCCTAATGCTGGCCCTGCAGAAGCACGCAGCATTGTGAGGTTTTATGGTGTCCAAGAACACCACGAAGCAGGTTTCCTGCCCGTGGCACCCGTCTGACACCGGGAGCCTCGCCAGTTTCTAAACCCTTTTCTTTATCCCTGACCAGAAGTGGCCGCTTTAGGTGTTGGTCCAAGTCCTCCTATTTGACCATCCTATTTTTTGGACTTGAGGTCCGCTTTAATGCTCCGGGTTCTGTGGGTGAAAATATTAATTGGACGCATTGCAGGGAATTCACCCCCCCCTCCCCCGCAAAGTCATCATTTTTGACCTATGTGGCATCTGTACACGTTACATCGATTCCAGATCCTGACCATAACTTTTTGGTAAAATGCATCGACCGCTCTGCGGCAGATCCAGAATAAGTGGGGGTGGATGGGATAATCCAGAAAAGGGGGATCATTTTTGGGCTGTGTTAGCGCTATTGTTACATAAGGGCTGACGTTTGGTGCCCCGTACAACCACAATGCCTGGCCTCATAACCTGTGTGTGATGGTTGAGTCTTTCATTTGAACTAGGACCCAAAACAACCTGCCCCAGCATCAATACTAAACTTCCACGGTAGCCACCTAGCCGGGGGCTTGACGAGACCCTAATGCTGGTCCTGCAGAAGCATGCAGCATTGTGAGGTTTTATGATGGCGCTCTTGCATTCGCCACGCAGCAAGTTTCCTTCCAGTTGCACCCGTCTGACACCGGGAGCCTCGCCAGTTTTTAACCCTTTTCTTTATCCCGCTTTAGGTGTTGGTTCAATTGAATTTTGGTAATACACATCAACCACTCTGCAGCAGATCCCGAGTAAGTGGAGGCGGGTGGGCCCAGAAAATGTGGGATCATTGCGTTAGCGCTATTGTTACATAAGCACAGGGCTGACGTTTGGGGCCCTGTACAACCACAATGCCTGGGCCTCATAACCTGTGGGTGATGGTTGGGCCTCCTGGTTTGAACTGGGGCCCAAAGGAACCTGCCCCAGCATCAATACTAAACTTCCACATTACCCACCTAGCCGGGGGCTTGACGAGACCCTAATGCTGGCCCTGCAGAAGCATGCAGCATTGTGAGGTTTTATGATGGTGCTCTTGCACTCGCCACAAAGTTTTCTTTGCAAGTTTCCTGCCCGTTGCACCCGTCTGACACCGGGAGCCTCGCCAGTTTTTAAACCCCTTTCTTTATCCCTGACCAGAAGTGGCCACTTTCTCGGCGGTGATGGCGGCCACGGGTTACATTCACTAGGACACACAGCATGGGAAACATCATGACCGGATAGGAACATCATGACCGGATAGAGCAAAACTTTCTGTGTGTTCTCAGTAGATGAATTGTTTGTATCCTTCAGCAAACTCCTCCCGTAATGGATCAGCTTCAGGCAATGTATACAGAGCATATTTACCACTGGTGTTTCAGGCACTGCCTTGGCCCGCCACCCTTAAATGGCCAGTCCAGCCAGACTTCGTGCCCTGCCACCCTACCCTTGTACTGAAGGGGGGGCTAAATAACATTTTCTTGTCCCACAATCCAGCAGAGAAGTTTGGCCAATTGCAGTGCTGGTCGCCATCTTCCTCTCTCCCTGGCCGGCCACTTGATGCGTTTGAATGGGCGCGTACGGGAGCCGGCGTCTGTGTGCAAGATGGCTGCCGAATTCTCAGGACTATCAGGTGTGTGGTAGCATGGCTGCCCCCATGTATGGCACAGCACCCCCCAATTCTCATGTGTAAGCAGGACTATTGGGTGTGTGGCAAGATGGCCGCCCCCATGTATGGCACAGCACCCCCCTAATTTATTGAACCTATTGCAAGTAACATTAGTTACTAATGTTTGATTAGCAGGACGCCTACCCCCTTGGGATGCCGCCAGTGTCTCTCTGATCTCCTCGCTCCCATGTTTTAGGTGAACACTTTACCTGCTGAGAAGATCCAAGAGATCCAGAAGGCCATCGAGCTGTTTTCTGTGGGTCAAGGGCCGGCAAAAACCATGGAGGAAGCCAGCAAAAGAAGCTACCAGTTCTGGGACACGCAGCCCGTGCCTAAACTAGGTAGGGAACATCGCTTCCCATGTCATTGTGGTCTTGATTTGACCTCTCGCCATTACTAATGATCTCTCCTCTCATGTTGTGCAGGTGAAATGGTGAACACACACGGCCCCATAGAGCCGGATAAGGACAACATCCGCCGGGAGCCATACAGCCTCCCGCAGGGTTTCGTTTGGGATGCCCTGGATTTGGGAAATAGAGCAGTGGTAAGTGGTTCCTTCATTACTTCCTAGAATACAGTTCAATGTGTATTGGCAGAGGCACTCTACCCAAAACGATATGGTCGGGTGCAGTGGTTAGCGGTGGCGCTGCATAACATAGGTCCTTATTACCAGATTTGCTTGTATTGTGCAAAAAATATATATACATGCAGTAATCAAATTCCATCCACTAGTTTGCGGCAATATGCATCCAAACGTCCAATGTTTCGGGGTGTTGCTACCCCTTCATCAGGGACACACAAGAACAAAGTCAAGCAGATTAACACATTCCACCATTACTTGACCTCTAAAGGTCGCCAAAATCCCGCCTGACGTCATCAGTGTCCAAAAAAAAAAAAATCCCATCAGGCATAATTTTGGCGACCTTTAGAGGTCAAGTAGTAGTGGAATATGTTAATCTGCTTGACTTTGTCCTCGTTTGTCCCTGATAAAGCGGTATAAACATCCCGAAACTTTGCGCCAATATGCATCCATACGTCCAAAGTTTCGGGATGTTTATACCGCTTTATCAGGGACACACAAGAACAAAGTCAAGCAGATTAACACATTCCACCATTACTTGACCTCTAAAGGTCGCCAAAATCCCGCCTGACGTCATCAGTGTCCAAAAAAAAAAAAGTCCCATCGGGCATAATTTTGGCGACCTTTAGAGGTCAAGTAGTAGTGGAATATGTTAATCTGCTTGACTTTGTCCTTGTTTGTCCCTGATAAAGCGGTATAAACATCCCGAAACTTTGGACGTATGGATGCATATTGGCGCAAAGTTTCGGGATGTTTATACCGCTTTATCAGGGACAAACGAGGACAAAGTCAAGCAGATTAACATATTCCACTACTACTTGACCTCTGAAGGTCGCCAAAATTATGCCTGGCGGGATTTTTTTTTTTTTTTTGGACACTGATGACGTCCGTTGGGATTTTGGCGACCTTTAGAGGTGGAATGTGTTAATCTGCTTGACTTTGTTCTTGTGCGTCCCTGATGAAGGGGTAGCAACACCCCGAACCATTGGACGTATGGATGCATATTGGCTCAAAGTAGTGGATGGAATTTGATTACTGCATGTATATATTTTTTGCACAATACAAGCAAATCTGGTAATAAGGAGCGCTGGCTTTCATTGACATACTTCCTAGAATAAATCATTTTTCCACATTCACCGGCAAACAAAAAAAAAAAAAAGCTCCCCTTCGTCTAGGATCCAGCTCCAGGGGTCTCCTCTTCCCCGGGGGTGGGGGTCTCCGATCCCGGGTCTGAGGTCTTCAGCGGGGCAGAGAACAGCGATTTCTTACCCTGCGCTTGGCTTCTGACCGCTCGCTTCTGCAGGGAGGGGCCTTTTATACCGTCGAGTGAGAGGACGTTGGCCCCTCCCTGCAGCGCGAATGAGTGGCGGAAGTAGGGCAGAGGACACCGATCCTCCTTTTTCTACCTCTGGCTTCCACGATCACTTACTGGTGTCAGACAAAGGGGGTAAGTGACGGGAGGGGAATAAAAAAATAACTTGTTTTATTTTTTTTTCCGTCTTAAACCGGACCTTCAGCATCATATAATGAAAAGCCCAAACCCTTTAAACGCTTCCCCAGCATCTAAAATTAATATATTTTAAGTTTAGTCACTTATTGTTGTTCTTTCCCCCGCTGGGCTGCAACTCTGTTCAGAACTCTAGGATACGGGCGCGGCCATCTTGACTCAGGAGTATCACACATACTGAGGAGAGGGGGCAAAAATCCAGGGGGTGGGGTTATAGCTGTGCTTTGCACAGGCAGAGCAGAGCTGGGGTCAGAGAAAGGACAACAATCCCAGAACGCAGAGTGGCACAGTCAGAAGGCACTTCCTGTATGCAGGCTGCCTCTTGGTCCATGAGCCGCCATCTTGATGCAGGTAGGATTATTTTTAATGTGGGCAATCTGTATGTACAGGGTGGGGGAAACCTATAAGATAGGCTCTTATTCAGGGTGAAGGTCTGGATTAATGTGGGCAATCTCTATGTACAGGGTGTGGGAAAAATATAAGATATACTCGGAGTGAAGGTCTGCTTTAACCTTTTGTGAACTGGAAAGCAGTCCATGAGACCCCTATACCAGCTCAAATGGCAGGAGGGGCCAGCATGTGACTTGCCATAACCTCCTGCCACATTACCTGCATCCCTAAAGCCCAGGATGGTGGGGGGGCAGAAGAGCCTGGTGCCCATAAGGGCTTTGGGAGCTAGTAGCCCCCCGGGCCGGGCGCCAGCCACACAGCTTCTGCGCTCTGGTCTATGAACCCCCCATAGCTGGTGACCAGGCTGGTTTTGCTGCTAAAAGTCCAAACTCTGCTGATAACAACATTAATTACTCTTCCTGGGAATCGCTGGAAATTCCCAAAATTCACAGTTAAACATGTATAGCACAAATGCTTAAAGCAGAACAAAACCAGACACTTTCTTTGCCCTGGAGCATCGCAAATCTGTGTGAAACTCCCCACAGAATGCCTGGAAAAACTCCCTTCACCATGCCCCAACAAGTGCAGGCTCTTGTCCAATGAGAGCTGGCTACTTCATTCGGCAGACTGCTCTCATTGTTTTGAATGGGGAGCACATGACACTAGGGAGGTGCAGCTCCTGTCCCAGTCATGGGACAAATGGGGTGGGGCGGGGGATGCGGCAGCGTGCGCTGTCGTCCCATCCATTCAGATAGGATGGGGTGGGGGATGCGGCAGCACATGCTCCCCATTGAAGTCAATAGGAGCCGTTTGCCGAAAGAGGTAAACACAGCAAACGTCCCTCATTGTCTGTGCCATTGTAACACGAAAGAGGTGAGTTTTTTGGGGGGGTTCTGTGGGGTTTAACACAGCGAGCATTCCAATTTGGGATGCCCCAGAGAATGAGTCAATTTAAATTTTTTTATTTTGCTTTAAAAATGGCAACTCAGGGTGACAAAATCTCAAGGTACACAAATCCTATAGGATCCACAGCACTCAAAATCTCTACATAGGCTGTCCTTTTCCCGGTCCAATGGCTTATTTTCAAATAGGGATGCATGCTGTGATGTGAAAAAAAAACTCAGAAACATAAGTCTTCAGGAAATGCAATGTTTATTCGGTCGACAGAGGGCTTGCTTATTTCGTTTGGCTTGTGTGCAAGCGATTCAGGCGTTGGCAAAGTTCAAAGGAGCTTAAAGTGGACCAACACCCAGGGGAGATCGGACCGGGAATCTATAAGATTCCCGGGCCGATCACCTCACTCACCGCGGGACATCCGAGATCGGGATGTCCCGCGGGGTGAAACCCCCCCAAAAAAACCCCAAACTCCTTACCTGATCCGCCGCCGCCTCCCGCGCGCCCCTCTAGACGTGCCCGCGCCGGCCGTCTGTGAATGGCCGGCGCTCGCAGAGAGTGACGCGCGGGAGGCGGCGGCGGACGCAATGTCTTGGACGCCGCTGTCACCCGCTTGGACGTCAGTGGGGATTGGACGGCGCGGTCACGTGGGAGCGGGGAGAGGTGCGTTTTTTGGGGTTTCAGAGAGCGGGACACCCCCGATCGGGGTGCCCCGCCGAAGTGGACCAAAACCCAGGATAGTCAGTTTGCCAGTTTGTGGCACTACCGTTCGGGGTAGCTTCAGCCCCCCGCTTGTTCACCAAGGTGCTGGCGGGCATCATGGCTATCCTGAGGAACCAGGGCATTCATGTGCTTCCTTATCTGGATGTTTTGCTGATTGCGGCTTTGTCCCTTCAGCAGGCCGAGAGCGACACCCGGACGGTGTTATCCACTCTCGAGGATTTCGGATGGGTAATCAATTACCCCAAGTCTTCTATCACTCCCTCAATGATGAGGTCCTTCCTGGGAATGACGTTGGACACCTCTCAGGTCAAGGTATTCCTGCCCCAGCAGAAGGTGGCGGGCCTTCAGACGCAGGTGCAGGCCTTACGGTCTTGTCAGCGGCCATCGATACGTCTGGGGATGCAACTGGTGAGCCTAATGGTGTCATGCTTCGAGGCAGTGCCCTTTGCTCAGTTCCACATGCGACCTCTTCAATTGAATCTGTTGACCAGTTTGGACCGGACACTGGAGTCCCTGAAACAGGTTTGCGGACATAGTTCAGATGTCGGTGGATCGCTACATCATGCCCGACGACCCAGGGCTTCTCACACAAGGGTCGCTGCAGCACCCCAATTTACAGACGCTAGCTTGATGGCCTGGCTATTGAAACCTCAATCCTGACGGAGAAGGGGTTGTCTGTTATGGTTGTTCAGACCATGATTCAGGCGCTGAAGAAGTTCTTTTCCATGATTTACTACAGAGTTTGGTATGCCTACATTGCTTGGTGTGAATCCAAGAGTTTCCCTCTTCACACGTTCTCCATTTTCTAGGATTTTGGAATTTTTACAACACGGATTAGACTTGGGTCTACAGCTGGGCACCCTCAAGGGCCAGGTCTCAGCCTTGGCCATCTTCTTCCAAAGACCCTTTGCCAATCATAGACTGATCAGGATTTTTACCCATGTTACCCATGTAAGCCCACCGCGTAAGCCTGTAATACCGGTGTGGGATTTGAAGTTGGTGTTTTCTGTTCTCCAGGGTCTCCCCTTTGCGCCCTTATGCGATGCTGCATTGTCTATTTTGACCCTAAGGATGGTCTTTTTGGTTGCTATCAGCTTGGTGCGTCGCATGTCAGAACTGGCCGTGCTTTGTATGAAGCCACCTTACTTTGAGCGGCATAAGGATAAGGTGGTTCGCTTTAGACCTGATTATTTGGCTAAGGTCGTTTCTCCCTTTCATCTTATTGAGGAAGTTGTTTTGCCTTCGCTGTGTCCAGAACTAATTCTAAGGAAAGGACCCTCCATTCCCTGGATGTGGTCAGAGCCATTAAGTACTACCTGGTTGCGACTGAATCCTTCAGGAAATTGGATTCGCTCTTTGTCCTCACTGAGGGTTCTAGGAAGGGTTTGTCACCAGCCAAGTCCACTCTGTTAGTGGATCCGACAGGCGGTGGTACAGGCATATTCTGCCAAGGGGAAAGAACCCCCTTTTCGTGTTACAGCTCATTCTACTAGAGCTATTGGTGCTTCCTGGGCTTTTCAGCACCAGGCCTCTGTTGAACAAGTTTGTAAGGCCGCTACTTGGTCTTCTGTTAGTACCTTTACGAAGTTTTACAAGGTTGACGTTATGGCCTCAGCTGATGCTGTCTTTGGCCGTAAGGTGCTTCAGGCAGTAGTGTCATGAACTACATGCTGTTGCACACTGGGGATCCCACCCTTTTTTGGACACTGCTATTGGATGTCCCACATGTAAGAAGTGGAGCGACCTGAACAGGACACAGGGGAAAAATACAATTCTGTGAGTACTCACCTGTAGAATTGTTTTTGACTATGTCCTGTTCAGGTCGCTCCACCGCACCCTTGCTCTTGTTTTCTCCTTTTGGCTGTTATGGTGATTACCGTTCTATATTGGACCTTGTCCTTGGGTTTTTTATTGTTTGGGAGAGTACATGTTGAGGCTATGTGAAGTAACATGGTGTCTTGGCCTCCCAGCCTGTCTCCTTTTACTGCTTTTGAACCACTGGGGATTCCTGGGAGACATCTGCCTTATATGGGGCCGGGAGGAGCTACAGTTTTTGATCTTGCAGTAACTGCGCCACCTGGTGGCGGACTACCCACATGTAAGAAGTGGAGCGACCTGAACAGGACACAGTCAAAACCAATTCTACAGGTGAGTACTCACAGAATTGTATTTTCCTGCCCTTTGTTGGGACTGCTTGAGGTCATCCCTTTTTGTATTCCTATTTTAGTACACCCACAAAAAATGCAGAATAGGTTCTTCTATAGATAATTAAATTCTAGATAATGTCCAACGTTTGTTTCATTATATAACCTGCTGCCTGTTTCCTCTCTGACCCCAGCTGAAAGAGCTCTACACTCTGCTGAATGAGAACTATGTGGAAGATGATGATAACATGTTCCGCTTTGACTACTCCTCTGAGTTCCTGTTATGGTGGGTTGGTTGGTGTTGTGTTGGCTTGATTGGTGTTGTGTTGGGTTGGCTTGGATAGTTGGTGTTGGGTTGGCTTGGTTGGTGGTGTGGTGGGTTGGGTTGGCTTGGTTGGTGTTGGGTTGGCTTGGATGGTTGGTGTTGGGTTGGCTTGGATGGTTGGTGTTGGGTTGGCTTGGATGGTTGGTGTTGGGTTGGCTTGGATGGTTGGTGTTGGGTTGGCTTGGATGGTTGGTGTTGGGTTGGCTTGGATGGTTGGTGTTGGGTTGGCTTGGTTGGTGTTGTGTTGGGCTGGCTTGGTTGGTGTTGTGTTGGGCTGGCTTGGTTGGTGTTGTGTTGGGCTGGCTTGGTTGGTGTTGTGTTGGGCTGGCTTGGTTGGTGTTGTGTTGGGCTGGCTGGGTTGTGTTGGGCTGGCTGGCTGGGTTGTGTTGGGCTGGCTGGCTGGGTTGTGTTGGGCTGGCTGGCTGGGTTGTGTTGGGCTGGCTGGCTGGGTTGTGTTGGGCTGGCTGGCTGGGTTGTGTTGGGCTGGCTGGCTGGGTTGTGTTGGGCTGGCTGGCTGGGTTGTGTTGGGCTGGCTGGCTGGGTTGTGTTGGGCTGGCTGGCTGGGTTGTGTTGGGCTGGCTGGCTGGGTTGGTGTTGGGCTGGCTGGCTGGGTTGGTGTTGGGCTGGCTGGCTGGCTGGGTTGGTGTTGGGCTGGCTGGCTGGCTGGGTTGGTGTTGGGCTGGCTGGCTGGCTGGGTTGGTGTTGGGCTGGCTGGCTGGCTGGGTTGGTGTTGGGCTGGCTGGCTGGCTGGGTTGGTGTTGGGCTGGCTGGCTGGCTGGGTTGGTGTTGGGCTGGCTGGGTTGGTGTTGGGCTGGCTGGCTGGCTGGGTTGGTGTTGGGCTGGCTGGCTGGCTGGGTTGGTGTTGGGCTGGCTGGCTGGCTGGGTTGGTGTTGGGCTGGCTGGCTGGCTGGGTTGGTGTTGGGCTGGCTGGCTGGCTGGGTTGGTGTTGGGCTGGCTGGCTGGCTGGGTTGGTGTTGGGCTGGCTGGGTTGGTGTTGGGCTGGCTGGCTGGCTGGGTTGGTGTTGGGCTGGCTGGCTGGCTGGGTTGGTGTTGGGCTGGCTGGCTGGCTGGGTTGGTGTTGGGCTGGCTGGCTGGCTGGGTTGGTGTTGGGCTGGCTGGCTGGCTGGGTTGGTGTTGGGCTGGCTGGCTGGCTGGGTTGGTGTTGGGCTGGCTTGGGTTGGCTGGGTTGGTGTTGGGCTGGCTTGGGTTGGCTGGGTTGTGTTGGGTTGGTTGGTGTTGGGTTGGCTGGGTTGGTTGGGTTGGGTTGGCTTGGTTGGTTGGTTGGTGTTGGGTTGGCTTGGTTGGTTGGTTGGTGTTGGGTTGGCTTGGTTGGTTGGTTGGTGTTGGGTTGGCTTGGTTGGTTGGTTGGTGTTGGGTTGGCTTGGTTGGTTGGTTGGTGTTGGGTTAGTTGGTTGGTGTTCTGCTGTGTTGGCTGGGTTGGTTGGTGTTGGGTTAGTTGGTTGGTGTTCTGCTGTGTTGGCTGGGTTGGTTGGTGTTGGGTTAGTTGGTTGGTGTTCTGCTGTGTTGGCTGGGTTGGTTGGTGTTGGCTTGGCTTGTGGTGGGTTGCTGGTAGGGTTGGCCTGGTTGGCGGTAGGTGTGCTACGTTGGTGGTGGGGTTGGTTGGTTTTCAGAGCCTGCCTAGCAGGAAAGACCTAAAGGTTCTAAGTTGCTTTGTCCTCCCTCTTGCAGGGCACTGAGACCCCCTGGGTGGCTGCCACAATGGCACTGCGGCGTGCGAGTTATGTCCAGCAAGAAGCTGGTGGGATTCATCAGTGCCATCCCAGCTAATATGAAGCTCTATGATCTGTAAGTATTTGCCTGTGTAACATTGGGTAAGTGTTCATTTTTCCTCATCACCTAGGGTCCAGCCCCCTGGGATATCGGCCCTGTCTGGTGTAGGTTATAGAATGTGCATAATTTGCTCCAGGTTTATGCGGGCCCCAGGGCAGTAGTCTTAGTGTGCCCCTTGTGGTGTGGTATTATAAACTCTATACATAGTGATAATGCTGCATGTATGGTGAATACTGCCAAATAATAGAAATAGAAAAAAAGAAGGAATGACAAGGGGGGGAAAAAAAGGAATTAAGAAGGAATGACGAGGGGGACAAAAGGAATTAAGAAGGAATGACGAGGGGGACAAAAGGAATTAAGAAGGAATGACGAGGGGGACAAAAGGAATTAAGAAGGAATGACGAGGGGGACAAAAGGAATTAAGAAGGAATGACGAGGGGGACAAAAGGAATTAAGAAGGAATGACGAGGGGGACAAAAGGAATTAAGAAGGAATGACGAGGGGGACAAAAGGAATTTAAGAAGGAATGACGAGGGGGACAAAAGGAATTAAGAAGGAATGACGAGGGGGACAAAAGGAATTAAGAAGGAATGACGAGGGGGGAAGAAAGGCATGTAAAATAAAAGCATGTAATGAATGACAGGAAGAAAAGGAATGACTGAAAAAAATCAGGAAAGAGAGAAGGAAGAAATTATAGAAAAAAAAAGGAAGCAAAGTTAAGAAGGGAAAAACATAAGAGAAAAGCAATGGCAAAATGAACAGATAAAAGAAACCAAATATAGGGAAAGGGAGAAGAAAAAATAAATAAATAAAAACAATAGAAGAAAATGAATGGCAGAAACAGATGAATGAGAGAAAAAGTAGTCTCTCCTAATGTCCAATCTGCCCCTGGCTGACAGTCCTTAGTCCTTTTTACTGCACGGCCCTGCGTCCTGCATAGGGGCTGCCCATGGTACAGGAAGTGAGGTGGGGCCCTCCCAAGGTGCAGGGGCCCCGGGTGCTGATGCATGACCTGCATTTGCTCCTCCAGTACTAGGTGCGATGCTGATGACATGGCACAGGACCAGGAAACATTTGCCCCTGTAAACTCTCCGGCCAGAAACAATTATTTTTACATTTTGTCCTGCTGAGATTTCATAACGTGTTAGGAGCTCTCCACAACCAAATGCCGGCCCTTTAATTGCTGGCAAGCCTAGCATGGCTATATTGTGAGCAATCTGTCTCCAGTTGCCCCCATAACCTTTTCCAGTTATTAAAGTGACCCCATACCCCCAAAGGAAGTTCATGATGCCCCCTTCTATCCCAGAACAAAAGCTTTGCCCGTTTTTCATAAAAATGCTAACTGGATGCAGTATGATGCTGAATGGTGACCGTATGTCAGCAGCAGCGCCCTCTCTTTCTTCTCTCCAGTGATGATTCATTTGTCGTTGAGGGGTCAGTCTTATCCGTTACAGTAACTGCAATAAATATAAAGGCGCTACAAGCTAAACTGCCACACACACCCCGGTAAACCATGCGGCAGTTTAGCTTGCAGCTGAATGAATTATCACTGGCGAGCACACCAGGGGGCCATATTGCCGCCCTATTAGAACATCAGACTGCATCCAGTTAGTGTTATGAGTATTGGGCAAAAAAGAAACACCGGCTGTTTTTGGGCACTGGGCTGGGGAAAGAAAGTGACCACATAAACTTCCTGTTTGGGTATAGGTGCACTTTAGCAGCACATGTGTAGGATCTCGTCCAATCCGGAGCAGTTTGCCCTTTGGCAAACGTCTCCTGATTGTTGTCAATGGGAGCGCACATGGCTGCACCCCCGGTGTTCCAAACCTCAATCCGTTTTCAAAAAGACCCTGTAGTCCCTAAGTTATTTAGTAAAAGTATTAAGCATTGGAGATGCAGAGAAAAAAATGAAACAGTGGGTGTGGCAACAGCGCTGCGATGTAAGCACACTGTTTGCTTTACATATATCATAGTAAAATATAAGTGCATTGTTGTGCCTCTAGTTATTACTGCCAGCACATGGTGTGATCAGAAAAAGGGGGAGAGAGATGCTGCAGGATAAGAGCGTCTCCAGCCTGCCAGTATATAGTGTGATCAGAATAAGGAGGTGAGAGATGCTGCAGGCTAAGAGCATCTCCAGGCTGCCAGCACATAGTGTGACCAGAAAAAGGGGGTGAGGGATGCGGAGAGCGTCTCCAGCCTGCCAGCATATTGTGTGATCAGAAAAAAGGGGTGAGAGATGCTGGAGGCTAAGAGCGTCTCCAGCACACAGTGTGACCAGAAATAGGGGTGAGAGATGCTGCAGGCTAAAAGCGTCTCCAGCACACAGTGTGACCAGAAAAAGAGGGTGAGAGATGCTGCAGGATAAGAGCGTCTCCAGGATGTCAGTATATAGTGTGATCAGAATAAGGAGATGAGAGATGCTGCAGGCTAAGAGCGTCTCCATCCTGCCAGCACATAGTGTGACCAGAAAAAGGGGGTGAGGGATGCGGAGAGCGTCTCCAGCCTGCCAGCATATAGTGTGATCAGAAAATGGGGGTGAGAGATGCTGGAGGCTAAGAGCGTCTCCAGCACATAGTGTGACCAGAAAAAGGGGGTGAGAGATGCTGCAGGCTAAGAGCATCTCCAGTCTACCAGCCCCTAGTGTGACCAGAGAGGAGGGAGTGGTTTCAGAGAGAGTCAGCCAATCCGGACGTCTGGACGGGTAGTGGTGGGTGTTTCCGTTCTCTGTCCACTGAGGTTGATTTAAGCACCAGGTCATCAGGGTGGAGACTTTAAGCTGAATGAGGAAGTGATTTCCTCACTAAGTAGACAGAGCAGGAAGGAGAGCGCCGCTTAATGTAAGGTAAGCTACTGATATTTTGTAACTTTTGACTTGCCTATCACTTAAATAAATAACCGCAGCTCTGGATGTTTTTGGTTGTCTTTAATCTTTTCTAGTACTGCACCATTGTCTCTACAGAATGATGACCTGTAAGTTGATTCACTTTTGTATAACTTCTTTTCAGGACCAAGAAGATGGTGGAGATCAACTTTCTGTGCGTGCATAAGAAGCTGCGCTCCAAGCGAGTGGCTCCGGTGCTGATACGGGAGATCACACGCCGGGTTAACTTGGAGGGGATCTTCCAGGCTGTCTACACTGCGGGGGTGGTGCTGCCTAAGCCCGTGGCCACATGCAGGTATATAACCCCCCCCCCCATCCCCCCCATATAATGCGCAATAGCCTATCAAGAATCCCTTTATTTCCCCCCTTGGATGCTTGGTGTTGGGTTGGCTTGGATGCTTGGTTTTGGGTTGGCTTGGATGGTTGGTGTGGGGTTGGCTTGGATGGTTGGTGTGGGGTTGGCTTGGATGGTTGGTGTGGGGTTGGCTTGGATGGTTGGTGTTGGGTTGGCTTGGATGCTTGGTGTTGGGTTGGCTTGGATGCTTGGTTTTGGGTTGGCTTGGATGGTTGGTGTGGGGTTGGCTTGGATGGTTGGTGTGGGGTTGGCTTGGATGGTTGGTGTTGGGTTGGCTTGGATGCTTGGTGTTGGGTTGGCTTGGATGGTTGGTGTGGGGTTGGCTTGGATGCTTGGTGTGGGGTTGGCTTGGATGGTTGGTGTGGGGTTGGCTTGGATGCTTGGTGTGGGGTTGGCTTGGATGCTTGGTGTGGGGTTGGCTTGGATGCTTGGTGTGGGGTTGGCTTGGATGCTTGGTGTGGGGTTGGCTTGGATGCTTGGTGTGGGGTTGGCTTGGATGCTTGGTGTGGGGTTGGCTTGGATGCTTGGTGTGGGGTTGGCTTGGATGCTTGGTGTGGGGTTGGGTTGGCTGGGTTTGGGATACCCTGCTGTGTGTGTGTAGCTCCCCCCCCCCCCCCCTCCCCAGGTTGCCCCATTTCACTCACCTTCCTTCCATTCCTGCGGCGCAGACTAGAGCGAGTGTGCTGAACCCTCAGCCAATCGGAGTGCTCTCTGTCACTCCCTTTGGCGCTGCTGATGGCTAAGCAGCAGAGCATTGCCACGAGCCGCATCCCCCGCCCACCTTGCAGCCATGGCGTGCCCTCGCATTCATTAATGAAGGGCGGGCGTGCGCATGGCTGGAGGTGAGCGGGGATGCTGCCGGAGCGCACAAACGCGGCCAGAGCTCCAGGAAGAGGGTTAGTGTTCCGAGGGGTTGGTTTCACACAGAGGACACAAGGACTGGAACTTGGGATTTCTTGGAGTCTTAAAACCTGAGATGATTTTTCTAGGTTCTGGCCAGTGAGTGAATCTCCAATTAGTGACGCTGTATGACCTGCTGACCCTCCCCTGAATGTAGGAAAGAAATGTTACCGGCCGAGTTTACGAGGTCGTTATACAGGAACAAAGGTTCTCGAATCAGAATGCCTCGATGTGTGAAACCCCCCATAACGCCGCTTCTTACTCCCCCCCCCCCCTCCCCCCTTTCTCTGCTCTCGATGCCGTTGGAAGCAAGAACATGCACAGTTGGAGTTGGGAAAGGTGTCTATGGGTGCCCCGGGGGTTCACACTGCAGGGCATGCCAAATCGGGGTAAGACCAGCGGTCAGCCCTGAGATCTTTTAGATTCCAGTGCTGACCCAGGTGGGTTTTGTTCTGCTTTTAAAGGCCTGGTGAAGAACGGGGAACCACCTCCTCTAGCGAGAGCCCTGTTTGGAAGGCCGTTGGCTGCCGGGAAGTTTCTATTTTTGAACCCTGAGGGGGACTTGAGGTGTAAACTGGACTTTTAGGGATGTGTGGGGTACGTGATTGTTTTCCTGGCATTCATTACGGGATTTCAGTGATGGGCGTGGATCTCTGTTGGCTGAGCTGTCCGATTACCTTTTAGGATTAATGTAAGATAACCGCTCGACACCGTATAGATAGAAAGTTCAAAGCTTGATGTGTTATAGAGTCCTTCTTCAATTCATTTCAATTTGTTTGCCAAGTACATTGTGAGGTGAACAAGGAATTCTTTTTGGCATATACACAGTGCAAAAGAACAGTTAACTAAAGTTATAGTAACATAGGAAGGGGAACATAGAGACAGAGATACAGATACGCCTCCATGTGCAAATGATACCGGCTTGAGCCTGGGCCTATGATGCCTGGCTATTGTTGAGTATGCGGACAGCTAATGGAAAGAACCCCTTCCTAGACCTAGAAGTCCTGCATGCTGGTACCGCAAGACGTCGCCCAGATGGTAAGTGCTGGAATAGGGCGTGTCCAGGGTGGGATTGGTCCCGAAGTATCTTTTCTGCCCGAGTCTTGATTCTGCGTTTGTGCAGTTCCTGCAGGGATGGTAAGGGGGCTCCAATTATTCCTTCTGCTGTCTTTATTGTTCTTTGGAGTCTACAATTGTCCCTTTTTGTAGCTTCCTTGAACCAGGCAGAGAAAGGAAAAACATAGTACAGAACCAATGACTGCATTGAAGAGCACTAGCAACCTTTTCGACAGACCGGCCTTCTTCAGTTGCCTCAGGAAAAATAGTCTCTGGTGTGTTTTCCTCAGTAGAGCCGTGGTGTTCCTTTCCCAGCTGAGGTTGTTGGAGATTTCTGAGATTCTCAGTAATCTAGATGCAAAAATATGATGTAGTACATAGAGCTCCCAAGTCGAGAACCAGGATAAAGTCTTTTTACTCTCCGTTTTTTAAGATATTTCCGCGGTGCAGAAGAATATTCACACTGTGCATAATCCTCCACAGTTTATGCAAAATTCTTACCAAAGCCTATGGTCAGAAGGGCTTACACATTATCAAGATGTTTTCCAGAATGATGTTAAACCCAAAGATGTTAAACCCAAAGATGTTAAACCCAAAGATGTTAAACCCAAAGATGTTAAACCCAAAGATGTTAAACCCAAAGATGTTAAACCCAAAGATGTTAAACCCAAAGATGTTAAACCCAAAGATGTTAAACCCAAAGATGTTAAACCCAAAGATGTTAAACCCAAAGATGTTACGCAATAGTATTTCAACACAGTGGAGTATCCATAGGTGGCAGCATGCAAACAAAATAAAAAAATATCTGGTGTAATACCTTCTAAAGTTCAGAGAATTTAATGGGTATAATATGTACTTACAAGATATAAAATTTGATGAGCTTAAAAACAAGGCAAAGGTGATCAGGAAGTCACATCCCCTTTCACTTTAAATCCTCTGCCTGAGTATTATAGAGCGTTTACCTTACCTGAATAGTTGGGGCGGGTGCGCGCGCAAAGCTTAAGGATCCTCGGGATTTTGAAATCATGTCGAGCCGTTTGCTGAAAGGCAAAAGGCTCTGAGTGGACAAGAGCCCCAGGCATGCGCCGTTGGACCAGGGAAATGTGATCGGGGGGTTGACACAGCGGCGCAACCCAATTTGGGATGCCGCAGGGGAAAGGCCAGCGGCTGGATCTGAAATCTTCTAGTTTCCAGGGCCGGCTACACCAGGTTTTGCTCCGCTTTAAAAGCACCATTGTTGTGCAGCTGATTGTGAAATGAGCCATCTTGGTGTGTTAGGGGCACCATGTGACCATCAACCCTTGGGTTTGTAAAATCTGATTGGGTGTCTACTTTACCTGACACTCAGTATACATATAGGCCCACTTGGGGGTATCCCTAGTCTAATGGTAGCCCCTCTCCCATATAAAGGAATACATTGCCATGGTAACCGGTGTCCATCTTTGTCTGCAGGTATTGGCACAGGTCACTGAATCCTAGAAAGCTGATAGAGGTGAAATTCTCTCATCTTAGTCGTAACATGACCATGCAGAGGACCATGAAACTCTACAGGTTGCCGGAGGTAAGTGGCTTTGTGCCAAGTCACATGACCTTCCATCCTTCCATACATTGCTACAGCATGTGACACCTATTCTGTGTTCTCTCTCTCTCTATCTTAGACTCCCAAAACACAGGGCTTGAAGCCAATGGAGCTGCGGCACATCCCCGCCGTGCACAAGCTTCTGGCCCAGTACCTGTCTCAGTTCAATCTGTGTCCGGTCATGAATGAGGAGGAGGTGAAGCATTGGCTGTTTCCTCAGGAGAACATTATCGACACCTATGTGGTAGAGGTAAGTGTGACGGGCTGTGGTCCTTAACACTATGGTCCTTCATGACTTCGCCTGACGTCGGTCAGTTTGTGGTGTTTCCTGGGCAGGAAAGGGTGTCTACTGATACATATGAGGAACGGGGGGCTACTGATACATATGTGGCACTGGGAGGAATGGGGGGATACTGATACATATGTGGCACCGCTGTAACCTGGAGGAACGGGGGGATACTGATACATATGTGGCACCGCTGTAACCGGGAGGAACGGGGGGCTACTGATACATATGTGGCACCGCTGTAACCGGGAGGAACGGGGGGCTACTGATAACATATGTGGCACCGCTGTAACCGGGAGGAACGGGGGGCTACTGATACATATGTGGCACCGCTGTAACCTGGAGGAACGGGGGGCTACTGATACATATGTGGCACTGCTGTATCCGGGAGGAACGGGGGGCTACTGATATATATGTGGCACCGCTGTAACCGGGAGAAACAGGGGGCTACTGATACATATGTGGCACTGCTGTAACCTGGAGGAACGGGGGGGCTACTGATACATATGTGGCACTGCTGTAACCTGGAGGAACGGGGGGGCTACTGATACATATGTGGCACCGCTGTAACCGGGAGGAACGGGGGGCTACTGATACATATGTGGCACCGCTGTAACCGGGAGGAACGGGGGGGGGGCTACTGATACATATGTGGTAATGCTGTAACCTGGAGGAACGGGGGGGCTACTGATACATATGTGGCACCGCTGTAACCGGGAGGAACGGGGGGCTACTGATACATATGTGGTAATGCTGTAACCTGGAGGAACGGGGGGGCTACTGATACATATGTGGCACCGCTGTAACCGGGAGAAACGGGGGGCTACTGATACATATGTGGCACCGCTGTAACCGGGAGAAACGGGGGGCTACTGATACATATGTGGCACCGCTGTAACCGGGAGAAACGGGGGGCTACTGATACATATGTGGCACTGCTGTAACCGGGAGGAACGGGGGGCTACTGATACATATGTGGCACCGCTGTAACCGGGAGGAACGGGGGGCTACTGATACATATGTGGCACCGCTGTAACCTGGAGGAACGGGGGGCTACTGATACATATGTGGCACCGCTGTAACCTGGAGGAACGGGGGGCTACTGATACATATGTGGCACTGCTGTAACCGGGAGGAACGGGGGGCTACTGATACATATGTGGCACTGCTGTATCCGGGAGGAACGGGGGGCTACTGATACATATGTGGTAATGCTGTAACCTGGAGGAACGGGGGGGCTACTGATACATATGTGGCACCGCTGTAACCGGGAGAAACGGGGGGCTACTGATACATATGTGGCACCGCTGTAACCGGGAGAAACGGGGGGCTACTGATACATATGTGGCACCGCTGTAACCGGGAGAAACGGGGGGCTACTGATACATATGTGGCACTGCTGTAACCGGGAGGAACGGGGGGCTACTGATACATATGTGGCACCGCTGTAACCGGGAGGAACGGGGGGCTACTGATACATATGTGGCACCGCTGTAACCTGGAGGAACGGGGGGCTACTGATACATATGTGGCACCGCTGTAACCTGGAGGAACGGGGGGCTACTGATACATATGTGGCACTGCTGTAACCGGGAGGAACGGGGGGCTACTGATACATATGTGGCACCGCTGTAACCGGGAGAAACGGGGGGCTACTGATACATATGTGGCACTGCTGTATCCGGGAGGAACGGGGGGCTACTGATATATATGTGGCACCGCTGTAACCGGGAGGAACGGGGGGGATACTGATACATATGTAATACTGCTGTATCCGGGAGGAACGGGGGGCTACTGATACATATGTGGCACCGCTGTATCCGGGAGGAACGGGGGGCTACCCATACGTATGTGACACCGCTGTAACCTGGAGGAACGGGGGGCTACTGATACATATGTGGCACCGCTGTAACCGGGAGGAACGGGGGGCTACTGATACATATGTGGCACCGCTGTAACCGGGAGGAACGGGGGGGATACTGATACATATGTAATACTGCTGTAACCTGGAGGAACGGGGGGGCTACCCATACGTATGTGACACCGCTGTAACCTGGAGGAACGGGGGGGCTACTGATACATATGTGGCACCGCTGTAACCGGGAGGAACGGGGGGGCTACCCATACATATGTGGCACCGCTGTAACCTGGAGGAACGGGGGGCTACCCATACATATGTGGCACCGCTGTAACCTGGAGGAATGGGGGGCTAATGTGGTGCCGCTGAAACCGATAGGAAAGGAGGGGGGGCTTTTACACGCAATGAAAAACTTGCATTTCTTATATTTCAATGCATAAACATCATAACTTATATTATTCAAATTTGTCCCACACAGGGAACTTGTACATGTCATTGTATATTTCCATATTATTCAAATTTGTCCCACACAGGGAACTTGTACATGTCATTGTATATTTCCAATTAAAGTGACCTCCTCTCTATGTGGGCTGGCCCGGGAGGGTGACTTCCTCTCTGGGTGGGCTGGCCCGGGAGGGTGACTTCCTCTCTGGGTGGGCTGGCCCGGGAGGGTGACTTCCTCTCTGGGTGGGCTGGCCCCGGAGGGTGACTTCCTCTCTGGGTGGGCTGGCCCCGGAGGGTGACTTCCTCTCTGGGTGGGCTGGCCCCGGAGGGTGACTTCCTCTCTGGGTGGGCTGGCCCCGGAGGGTGACTTCCTCTCTGGGTGGGCTGGCCCCGGAGGGTGACTTCCTCTCTGGGTGGGCTGGCCCCGGAGGGTGACTTCCTCTCTGGGTGGGCTGGCCCCGGAGGGTGACTTCCTCTCTGGGTGGGCTGGCCCCGGAGGGTGACTTCCTCTCTGGGTGGGCTGGCCCCGGAGGGTGACTTCCTCTCTGGGTGGGCTGGCCCCGGAGGGTGACTTCCTCTCTGGGTGGGCTGGCCCCGGAGGGTGACTTCCTCTCTGGGTGGGCTGGCCCCGGAGGGTGACTTCCTCTCTGGGTGGGCTGGCCCCGGAGGGTGACTTCCTCTCTGGGTGGGCTGGCCCCGGAGGGTGACTTCCTCTCTGGGTGGGCTGGCCCCGGAGGGTGACTTCCTCTCTGGGTGGGCTGGCCCCGGAGGGTGACTTCCTCTCTGGGCGGGCTGGCCCCGGAGGGTGACTTCCTCTCCGGGCGGGCTGGCCCCGGAGGGTGACTTCCTCTCCGGGCGGGCTGGCCCCGGAGGGTGACTTCCTCTCCTTCCTGGATCTTTGATTCAGAGCGCCTCAGTCGCTGTCCGGCATTGATGAATATGATGTGTCGCAGTACTACGCTGTATGGAAGCGAACCATAATACCAGCTCAGTGCGACCGACTCACAGCACATTCATCAAAAAAACAGCCTCAAACATCGCTCATAATCATGTAATTGTGGCCCATAGCGCCAGAGGCTGTGTGATTAAAGTCTGTATTCTAAGTATGTCACACACCCCGCTTCAAACATTATTACACTTGGGTTATTCCACCAGCAGGTGGCGACGTTGTAGAGAAGTCTTGAAAAACGAGCCCCTCCTGGTCTATAATACCTGGGACCTCCCACTTATCTCCCAGTGTTCTTCTCTGCAAGATGGCGACAAGACAGAAGAAAGAAGTCTCCTGCTTGCAGGTAGCCGGGGTAACACCCCGCCCCCCCCCCCCCCCCTTCTGGTCTATTTCTGCCCAGTCCATGTTTTGATATTTAATATATATACTGGAAGCCTCCCAGCCTTGGCTGCTAGGCTGGGTAATGGTAGGCGGCACCTTGTGGTGCCTAGGAGCTTATCTCCTCCGAGACCCCACGCATGGGCAGTGCGGCTATCCGGCTGGTGACCCGGTTTTTGGGATGCCCCGTCCCGGTTTATCCCTCTAGTCTCCCTCTTTCCCATGCTTGCTAGAATCCCTTCTCCCTTTACTGTGGGGGGGGGGGAGGGGGGGTGACTTGCGTGAGGGGTGGTTTTTTTTATTGTATGTTACCCGGCTCTCATTGCATGTCAGGGAGATGCGGGTATTTTGTGTGTTTGACTGTCCCTTTTATCTTGGTGCGCGGTTCGCGCTGTTCAGCTACCTATGCGGTTTGTGTTTAGTGTTTGTTTTATGGCGGCGCTCCGCCATTTTTTCTTTCTGAGGTAGCGAGGGGAGAGGACGGGGCCGCGATCTGCCGCGGCCCGCGCTGTACGGGCTATGGTCGGGGGGCGGGCCGGAGCGCTTCGCGTGCGTTCTCCGGCCCGCCCGTCGTCTCGTCCCTTTTCCTTCGCTCCTCGCTGTTCGCTGGTCAGGTGCCCACCGCTTTGTGTGGTAAAAAGTTTTTTATTTAACTTGCTAAGTGTTCAATCTATGTTATTTCAGCGCTTCTATGCAGCGTTCGCTTGCTGGCCTGGTTTTATAGCTCTGTACTTTATATTTATATATTTATCCTCATTTGGTGTCATTATGTCCCTTACTGTTCCCTCTTATCCATAGGTGTTACAAATATATAACTATATACAGAATATTATATGTGTATATATGTATGTGTGTATATATATATTATATTATATTATATTATATTTATTTCCCTTGATTCGAGCATCTGGATATAATTCTTTCCTTGTGTCCTAAGCCTAGGAATGCAAAGGAGAGGGTTTGCACTGTTTGGATGTGGTACGCTGGGTGAAGTACTATTTGTTTACTACATCTCCTTTTCGTAAGACTGATGCCTTCTTCGTGGTGCCCTGTTGGGCCTAGGAAGGGTTTGGCTCCCGCTGAGTCTTCCATTAGCAAATGGATACGTCAGGCCGTTATTGGGGCCTATTCGGCCAAGGGGAAGGATCCCCCTTTTCGTGTTACTGCTCATTCTACTCGTGCTGTTGGGGCTTCCTGGGCTTTTCAGCACCAGGCCTCTGTTGAGCAAGTTTGTAAGGCCGCTACTTGGTCTTCTGTTCACACTTTTTCCAGGTTTTATAAGGTTGATGTGCGGGCTTCAGCGGATGCTGTGTTTGGCCGCAAGGTTCTGCAGACTGCAGTGGTTTGAGTTTTGCATTATGGCCTTGTTGGATACCCGCCCTTTCTGGACACTGCTTTTGGATGTCCCAAGTGTAAATATTAATGTTTGAAGCGGGGTGTGTGACATACTTAGAATAATACCATTTTGTGAATACTCACCTGTAAAATGGGTATTATAAGTATGTCACACACCCCGCTTCACCCGCCCTTTTTGGTATCCTGGATTCTTTATAGGGTGAAGTTTCGTTTACAGTTTGAGGGTTACCAAGGGTTTTTTTCCTGGTACCTTGTCTTTATTGCTGTTTGAATACTGGGGAATGAGTGGGAGGTACCAGGTACCAGGTATGTATAGACCAGGAGGGGCTCGTTTTTCAAGACTTCTTCTCTGCAACGTCGCCACCTGCTGGTGGTATAACCCAAGTGTAATAATTAATGTTTGAAGTGGGGTGTGTGACATACTTATAATACCCATTTTACAGGTGAGTATTCACAAAATGGTATTTTATGAACATGTATCCACTAGTAACAAAGCGAAAACATATGGAATGACGTTATTACATGAACACTTTAATACCAGACATGTAAGGACAATTCTGCATAAATAATATTATTCATCCCAAAAGTTTTCAAAAATGTAATTTTCTTGGCCAGGATACATGTCAGAAGGTTTGTGTGTGTGTGTGGTTTTTTTTTTTTGTTTTTTTTTTTTTTTTAAGGGAAAAAAAAAAATGGGATCAGGAAAGGGATTTAAACCGGACCTTCACCATGAATTTTTGAAAAGCCCAAACCCTTAACCCTTTTGTTGCCAAGCCCGTAACACCTACGTGCTGGCTTGGCTGGGCCTTAAGTGCCAAGCCCGTAGGTGTTACGTGCTTGATTTTCCTCGCTTGTAGTTTAAAAAGTAAAAATAAAAAATACTCACCTGACCCCTTGTTGGATCCGGCCGGGTCTCCTCTTTAATTTGGTGCCATCCGATCCCCCGTGGGGGGTCGGATGGCTCCAGGAGAGCCCCCGGAATAGGCCGCCCCCCCCCGCTTCTGCAGCAGCAGCTTCTAACTGTAAAAAAATAAAAAAAATAAAAATGACATTCACTTACCTGTGTGTGCGCTGGCTCCCGCTGTCCCTCCTCTTCACCTGGGGGGCCTCCGATCCCCCCCCAGGACTTACCGATCTTCAGGAGAGAGCCTGGGAGGCTCTCTCCTCTCTTCTTCTCGATGGCGGCCGCCATCATGCCCCCCCTTGGGGGCGGGGCTTATGAAGTCATCCCGGCCCCGAACGGGCTTCAGCTTTCTCAGCTTCTCAGATGCCGGTGATCGGCGCTGGGGAAGGAGGTGACAGGAGATCCTCTGATCTCCTGCCTTCTCCTTCTCTGGATGCCGATCACCGGCATCTGTCAGCTGAGCGGCGAGGGACAAGAGCTTGCAATCGAAGGTAAGTACAGTAAAAAAAAAATTTTTTTTTTCTAATAAAATACTTTTTATTATTGTGTCGTGGTTTTTTTTTAACAGTTAACCCTTTGTGAGCTGGTAAGGGGTCCATGAGACCCCTTATACCAGTTCACAAGGCTGGGGGGGTGGCAAGTCACCTGCCCTAGCGGGTGGCTTGCCATTAACCCCCGCACCCCCATTACCTGCCTCCCCAAAGGCCAGGGGGGGGCAGAAGAGCCTGGGCCCACATAGGCTATGTGGGCTCGTAGGCTGCAGGGTGGGGGGGCCACCAAAGCTGGCCCCCCCACTCTGTGCCTACAAGCCCCCATAGCTGGTCCCGGGCTGGTTACTTTGGGTAAGGGGGACCCCACGTCATTTTTTTTTTTTTGGATTTTTAAGGGTTTTTAACCCTTAAAAATCCAAAAAAAAATGGGGTCCCCCTCCCCGGGAAGGGGGACCCTATGTCATTTTTTTTTTTTAATTAACCATTTGTCATCCAGCAGCTATAAAAGGCTTCTGGGCAGGAAAGGGTGTCTACCTATACATATGTGGTATCGCTGTAACCGGGAGAAATTGGGGTTTCTCACGCAATAAGATTTTATTGACAAACTTACATTTTTTATTACAAAAAAACTCTACAAATTGTAAAAAAATATTTTTTTTTTATTTTTTTTCACACATTTCACCCAAAAAAATTGAGAATACACCTAAAAAATACAAACAAGACATTTCATGTTAAAGCCCAGACTCTGTTGAAAAAAACAATATATAATTTTCCTGGGAAATCCCTGGAAATCCTTTCAAAAATGACAGTTGAATATGTGTAGCGCAAAATAGTGAAACATCGTCTGGCAACAGGGAGTGGCAAATGCTGCAGGTAGGCTGGCAGCGAAAGGGTTAAACGGTTCCCCAGCATCTAAAGTTAATATATTTTAAGTTTTTAGTCACTTATTATTCTTTCCCCCACTGGGCTGCAACTCTGTTCAGGACTCTAGGATACGGGTGCCTCCATCTTGCCTCAGAAGCATCACACTTACTGAGGAGAGGAGAGTGGGATAAAGTACAAGGGGGCGGGTTATAGCTGTGCTTTGCTCAGACAGAGCAGAGCTGGGGTCAGGGAAAGGACAGCAATCCCAGGATGCTGAGCAGCACAGTCAGAAGGCACTTCTGTTTGCAGGCTGCCTGATGTTCCATGAGCCGCCATCTTGGATGTTTAAAGGCTTATAACATGCAGTAGATGCAGGTAGGATGATTTTTAATGTGAGCAATCTGTATGTACAGGGTGTGGGGAACATATAAGATAGACTCTTATTCAGGGTGAAGGTCCGGATTAATGTGAGCAATCTGTATGTACAGGGTGTGGGAAACCTATAGGATAGGCTCTTATTCAGAGTAGAGGTCCACTTTTAAGGATCGTCCATAGAAACGTATGGGAGAGCGCTAGGTAGCGAGAGCTAAGACGTTGCGCTCTGCAAGGCTGAACGCCGGCGCTGTACGCTGAGCCTGGGATAATGATGAATCGGACGCTACATGACGTTGTTCCAGTCGCTCACCAGATTCGGCTTCATAAATGTGTAATTGCTGCCGTGTCCAACGTTCACCTGCCGCTGTACAGGCTCCCTCACCTTAGCAGGGGCCATAGCAGCAGTGTTCTGTATGTACAGATCTCCCTTCTCACTTCTGTATGGTTGCCGATAGCAACAGATTGCAAGTAGTGAAAACAGCTTCCGTAAATCACACATTTTCTAACATGTGAAAAAATAAAAAATAGCCGATTGGCTCGGCATCGGGAGGATGTTCTTTTGTCACAAAAAAGTCACTTTTTTCTCTTGATAGTGGACTCGCCCTTTAAGGTTATAATTTACTTACATGTATGTCACTCTTCTCTTCTTCAGACTCCAGAGGGGGAGGTGACCGACTTCCTGAGCTTTTACACGCTTCCCTCCACCATCATGAACCATCCCACACACAAGAGCCTGAAGGCCGCCTACTCCTTCTACAATGTGCACAACAAGACGCCTCTGGTGGACCTCATGAATGACGCGCTCATCCTCGCCAAGTCTGTAAGTGGCCGCTAAACATAAATGTGTCGCTTTTATAAGGTAAAAGAGCCAACTATCCTCGCCGCTCCTCTGCTGGGCGGCGCTTTCCAGCCTCCCTTGCGCCTCCTCTGCTGGGCGGCGCTTTCCAGCCTCGCTTGCGGCGCCTCCTCTGCTGGGCGGCGCTTTCCGGCCTCCCTTGCGCCTCCTTTGCTGGGCGGCGCTTTCCAGCCTCGCTTGCGCCTCCTCTGCTGGGCGGCGCTTTCCAGCCTCGCTTGCGCTTCCTCTGCTGGGCGTCGCTTTCCAGCCTCGCTTGCGCTTCCTCTGCTGGGCGGCGCTTTCCAGCCTCCCTTGCGGCGCCTCCTCTGCTGGGCGGCACTTTCCGTCCTCCCTTGCGGCGCCTCCTCTGCTGGGCGGCGCTTTCCGTCCTCCCTTGCGGCACCTCCTCTGCTGGGCGGCGCTTTCCGTCCTCCCTTGCGGCACCTCCTCTGCTGGGCGGCGCATTCCGTCCTCCCTTGCGGCGCCTCCTCTGCTGGGCGGCGCTTTCCGTCCTCCCTTGCGGCGCCTCCTCTGCTGGGCGGCGCTTTCCGTCCTCCCTTGCGACGCCTCCTCTGCTGGGCGGCGCTTTCCGACCTCCCTTGCGGCGCCTCTGCTGGCATTCAGATAGACTGGGGACAGGAGCGCACGCACCACCGGAGATGGTGGGACTCCCCATTAAAGTCATTGGCCCTTTTACCGAATTACATAAACTCAGCAAACGGCTCTGATTGGCCACACATGTGCCATAGGAAGGAGGGGAGTTTTCTAGGGGGTTTTACACAGCAGGACATTGCAAATCGGTATAACCCAGTGAACAAAACCCGGGATAGTCAAAACCCTGGGTTTTGTTCTGCTTTAAAGCAGAACAAGACCCACTGGGACTGACCCCTCGCTTCCCCTGGGGGATCCCATATCGGCATGCCCGCTGTGTTAAACCTCCCCGGGGTGCAGGTGAACTCTTTCTTCCTGGCTTCATCACTGATATAATCATCGGGAGGCTTTATTAACGGCAAATGGCTCTGATTGGATGAGAGCCGGAACATATGCTGCTGCACTAAGAAGAGGTAAGTAATGGGCGGCCTGTGAGCGCTGGACTTGCAGTGACCAGCGGTGCAGGACAAAAGGTAAGTGTCTGTCTGTGTTTTTGTATTTCCTGCAGAATTATTATTAGCTTTAGGTTCTGTGACACTCTGATCTGCTCGGCTTTGTCTTTCAGAAAGGATTTGATGTGTTCAATGCTCTGGATCTAATGGAGAACAAAACCTTCCTGGAGAAGCTGAAGTTTGGCATAGGAGACGGCAATCTGCAGTATTACCTGTATAATTGGAAGTGTCCTAGCATGGGGCCAGAGAAGGTAAGTATCTCCGCCTCTTCATACATCCCTCCTCCTCCCTCTTTTTCTTGCTCCTTCTTCATCCTCTTCTTTTTCTTCCTAATCCCCCCCCCCCCACTCCTCCTCCTCCTTTTTTTTTTTTTTTCCCCCTCCTCTTCCTCCATCCTCCTTCTTTTTTTTTTTTTTTTTTTTTTTTTTTTCTTCCTCCTCTACTTCTTTTTCTCCCTCCTTTTCCTCTCTTCTCCCCATGCCCTTCTCTTCTTCATTCCTCTTTTCCTTTATTGCATTGCACGGCCCGCTTCGGTATTCATAACAGTTGGGTTATTCCGCCACAAGGTGGCGCAGTGGTACAGCGAAGTTAGCAGATGGCTCTCTCTTGCGCAGGTGAGCTGGGCAACCAAGCCTGCGGCCCTGCAAGTCTATTTCCATCCGTTTCTGGACCCTCACTGCCTCCCAGCCTTGGCTGACAGATCGGGTGAAGGTAGAAGAGCACTAGGGTCAAGTGCTCCTGGAGCGCAGCTCCAAGCCGCAGACCCTGTTACACAAAGGGTAGCCGGCCATAGGCTTTATGGTGAGCCTATTAGGGATGCAGAGTTTCTGTCCTAGCTTCTGAGGGGGTAAGTAGTTTGGGGACGGTGTCCCCTCTTTTTCCTTTGTGAGTAACAGTGTGCGTGCCGTGCGCTGAAAGTGTCCTTGTGCTTCAAGCTGGTTTGCCTGCTTCGCTTCCCAGCTCTGCCCCTCACTCTGCTTTACCTTCTCCCCTGCTCCTGCAATTGGGCCCCAGTGAGGGGAATGTTGGCAGGGAGTCACATTCTGATTTGGCTCTGCGGGTGGCTAACATTGAAAAGCAGCTTGCCAGGAATGTTCCTAGGAAGGCCTCTGGCAAGAAGCGACACCTGGACCCCAGGCCTGCTCCCCTTACTGAGATGTATGTGGGGATTGATGAGCTTGGTGACTGTCACCCCCTTGAGATGGGGGAGCTCTCCCAGGATTCTGACTCCTCTGGGAACCAGCAGGAGGGTTGTGATAGTGACCCTGGGTCTGCGTCCGGAGAGGAATCGTGGTACCCTGAGGATACTGATAATCTGCTGTCACATATTTTTGAAATGATATTAAGAAAGCAGGGGGAACTTTTTCGCCCTGGTAAACGGCGTCTAGAGTTCCCTGAGCAGGAACATTTTACCACCTTGGTGCTTAAAGAATGGGAACGTCCTAACAAGTTGCCTGCAGTGCCCAAGGGTTTGGATAAAAGGTATCCCTTTCCCGTTGATCTTGTTAAGAGGTGGTCATTTCCCCCTGAAGTGGATGCTCCCGTGCTAGGCTTGTCCAATACTTCGGTCATGCCTTCCCCTGACACTACCACTCTGAGGGACGGTGAGGACCGGCGCATGGATCAATTGGCCTGCCATGCTTTTACCTGTGTGGGGGTTGGCTTGCGCCCTGTATGTGCTGCCGCCATTACTGCTATTGCCCTTAAGAAACTGCTTAAGCGTTTCATTGATGGCGCAACAGCTGGTAGTGTGGGGGAGGAATATAGGACTCTCTTACTTGCTCTGATTTTGTGGCCTTTATCCTTACTGCTATGGATGATGCTGTGCAGCTGTGTGGAAGGACCTCTGCGCTCTTGGTGGCTATGTGCCGCTCTGTCTGGTTGCGCCAGTGGGCAGCTGCGGCTAAGAAAGCTCTCACTGGCCTCCCCTTCGTGGGGCTGCGGCTGTTTGGGGATCGTCTTGATGATCTAGCCAAGGATGGAAGGCTGCCTCAGCGTAGGAGGCAGCCCCGGCCATTTCGGGGGACCTCTGTCTCCCTCACCTCCCTTCGTGGCTCCCTCCTGTCCAGTGGTCGCAGAGATTCTTGGGGCCGTGGCAGAACCCGTGGTCGTCCCGGTCTCTCCTGGAATCCTAAGTCCAAACCCTCTCCCAAGCCCCCTCAGGCATGAAGGGGCGCCCTCACCCATCCAGTTGGGGGGACCGCTTCGGCTCTTTGCTCACGTCTGGAGGCTTCATGTCTCAGACCGGTGGATTCAGGAGGTAGTGTCCTCCGGTTACAAGATAGTTTGCAGCCTGCCCCCCCCCCCCCCCCCCCAAGATTCATTAGATCCCGGATGTCTTTAAACCCCCTGTACGCTCAGGGATCGCTTCTGGCTGTTCATTGCCTGTTAGATTCTGGAGTCATTTGATTGGTGCCTCATCAAGAAAGAGGTCAGGGGTAGTATTCCAATCTTTTCACGGTCCTCAAAAAGGACGGCTCTCTGAGGACCATTCTGGATCTGAAGGGCCTCAACAAATTTGTCAGATTCAAGCATTTTCGCATGGAGACTCTGCTCTCTGCTTTCAGTACCCTTCGCCCGGGCGACTTCATGACCACTGTGGACATCAAGGATGCTTATCTTCATGTGGCTATCTTCCCAGGTCATCAGAGATTTCTAAAGTTCGAGCTGCACGGTCAGCATTACCAGTTTGTGGCTCTACCCTTCGGTCACCTCGGCACCTCGGGTGTTCACCAAGGTGCTGGCGGGAGTGATGGCTCTGCTAAGGAACCAGGGCATCCGCATCATTCCTTACCTGGACGACATCCTGGTTGTGGCCGAGTCTTGTCCTCAGGCCGAGCGGGACACTCAAATGGTGACATCCACTCTGGAGTCTTTCGGCTGGGTCAACTATCCCAAGTCTTCCCTGTCATTGGTGAGGACCTTTCTGGGCATCACGCTGGATACCTCTCAGGTCAAGGTGTTCCTTTCTCAGCAGAAGGTGGAAGGTCTTCAGCTGCAGGCTCGGGCTCTGCTGTCGTGTCCTCATCCCTCCATCCATCAGGGGATGCAGTTGGTGGGTCTGATGGTGTCCTGCTTCGAGGCGGGCGGTCCCCTTTGCTCAGTTTCACATGAGACCTCTTCAGTTGCACCTCTTGTCAGTTTGGGATCGGGACCCTGTGTCCCTGGATCAGGAATTTGTTCTGTCTCCCCTGGCCGGACAGTCTCTCTCGTGGTGGCTGGACTCAAGGAACCTTCTGGGGGCAGGTCCTTCCTGGGAAACATTCACCACGGATGCCAGTCTGACCGGCTGGGGAGGCTTCTGGAAGTCCCTGAGGTTCCAGTTTCGGTGAGGCCCATGCTTCCATCAACGTCCTGGAACTGAGGGCGATCAGGTTGGTTCTTTCTCGCCTATCCACTCACCTTCGGGGTCGGGCTGTTCATATTTGCTCAGACAACCAGATGGCGGTTGCTTACATCAGGGAGGGACTCGGAGCAAGCGATCCTTCAAGGAAGTGTCCCTGATTCTGTCTTGGGCGGAACAGCATGTTCCCTGCATCTCAGCGGTCTACATCCCAGGGGTGGAGAACTTGGACTCCCTGAGCAGGGGGACGTCTCGTCTGGGAGAGTGGTCTCTCAACAACCAGGTGTTTCTCTCCCTGTCACCGCTGGGGTCAGCCAGATGTGGACCTGTTTGCGTCCCGTCACAATCAAACTTCCCAGATTTGTCTGTCTCAGGATCCTTTGGCCTTCGCCACGGATGCGCTGTCAATACCTTGGATGGAGTTTCAGCTTCTCTGTGTTCCCTCCGTTTCCTCTCCTGGGCAGGGTCATGCGCAAGATAGCCCAGGAGTGGGTACCAGCCATACTGGTGGCCCCTTGTTGGCCAAGAAGAGTTTGGTTCGCAGACGTCGTGCGGTTGGCAGTAGACCGGCACGTCTTGCCCAAGGATCCACACCTTCTCAGCCAGGGGCAGCTACGCCATCCCAACTCTGGCTTTAACGGCTTGGCTGCTGAAACCTCCATATTGATGGAAAAGGGGTTGCCTGCTTCTGTCGTTACCATGATTCGGGCTAGGAAGAAGTCCCCGTGCTTTATTTATCAAAGGGTCTGGCATGCTTACATTGCCTGGTGTGAGTCCAAGTCTCTTCCCTATCGGGTTTTTTCTATTCCCAGGATTCTGGAATTCTTGCAACATGGTTTGGATCAGGGCTTCCAACTTAGTACCCTAAAAGGCCATGTTTCAGCTCTGGCATCTTTTGCCAATCACCGGTTGGTTAAAACCATTTTTCAGGGTGTTTCTCATGTGCGTCCACCCCGTAAGCCTTTGCTACCAGTCTGGGATTTAAATCTCGTGTTGTTTGCCCTGCAAGGGCCTCCCTTTGAGCCTATCCGTGATGCTACCTTGTCTATTCTGACCCTTAAGATAGCCTTTCTGGTGGCTATTACTTATGTAAGGCGAGTTTCTGAGCTAGCGACATTTTCAATCAAACCTTATTTTGAGAGACATCGGGATAAGGTGGTGTTCCGGCTCAAGCTGGACTTCCTGCCAAAGGTTGTGTCTGCCTTTCATCTCAATCAGGATATTGTCTTGCCTTCATTGTGTCCTAATCCTGCTAATTCCAAGGAGCGGACTCTGCATTCTCTGGATGTGGTCAGGGCTCTGTTTTATTTGGTCGCTACTGAGCCTTTCAGGGAGTCTGATGCTCTTTTTGTTCTTACTTCTGGACCTAGGAAGGGTTTGCCTCCGGCTAAATCCACTATCAGCAAGTGGATCCGTCAGGCTGTGATTCAGGCCTATTCTGCTAAGGGGAAGGAACCTCCCTTTAGAATTACTGCTCATTCCACTCGTGCTATTGGTGCCTCTTGGGCTTTTTAGCACCAAGCTTCTGTTGAACAAGTTTGCAAGGCCGCTACTTGGTCTTCTGTTCATACTTTTTCCAGTGTTAAGATGTTAAGGCCTCAGCAGATGCTGCTTTTGGCCGCAAGGTGCTTCAGGCGGTAGTGACTTGAACTACCGGCCGTTACTCATTGGGGATCCCACCCTACTTTTGGACACTGCTTTTGGATGTCCCAACTGTTATGAATACCGAAGCAGGCAGTGCCATGCAATAAAGAAAAAAGCAATTCTGTGAGTACTCACCTGTAGAATTGTTTTTGTTCTTGCATGGCACGGCCCGCTTTGCCCCACCCTTGTTATCGTTGTTCTTGGTTGCCTCTTTATGGTGATTGTTCCAAGTCATTTGGGGTCTTTTACCTTTTTCACACTTTTTACTTAATCTCTCCCGGCTTCTTGTCTCACTGCTTGTATACGCTGGGGAACTCTATGGTTAAGCCCGTTTTTATAGGGAGCCGGGACAAGCCACAGCTTTTCTGCAGTACCACTGCGCCACCTTGTGGCGGAATAACTGTTACGAATACCGAAGTGGGCCGTGCCATGCAAGAACAAAACAATTCTACAGGCGAGTACTCACAGAATTGCTTTTTTTCTTGCTCCTCTTCTTTTTTTTCTTCCTCCCTCCTCCTTTTTCTTCCTTCTCTTCTTCTTCCTCCTATTCCTTTTTCTTCCTCTTCCTTTTTTTCTTCCTTCCCCCTCCTCTCCCTCTTCCTTTTTCTCAATCCTCCTTTTTCCTAGCCTTCCTGTCTTCATCTTTTTTTTTTCTTCCTTCCTTTCCCCTCCTTTTCTTCTTTCTTTCTCCTCCTTTTTTTTTCTTCCCTTCCTATTCCTTTTTTCTTCTTCTTCTTCTTCCTTTTGTATCCTCCTTTTATCTTGCTTTTCTTCTTTTTTTCTTATTTCTCCTCCTCCTCCTTTCACCTCTTCTTTTTTTTTTCTTCCTCTTCCTCCTTCATCCCTTTTCTTCCTCTTCCTTTTTTTCATTTTTACCCCTCTTCTTCCTTTCTTCCACCCTTTCTCCATATTTTTCTTTTCATACTTCCCTCTCCTTTTTTGTTCTTTGTCTTTTTTTTTTTTTTTTTTCTTCCTTTTTTTTTTTCTTCCTTTTTTTTTTTTCTTCCTATTCCTTTTTTTTCTTCATTTTTATCATGCCCCTCCTTTTTTCTTCTTGCTTTTCTTTCTTTTTTTTCTGCCTTTCTTTCTTACGCCTATTCTTCCTCTTTTTCTCCCTCCTCTTATGTACTCTTTTTCTTCCTCCCTTCCTTCCTCCTGCTTTTTGTTCTTTCTTCCTCCTCTTTCCCCCCTCATCCTCCCTCCAATCTGTAATGGTGTTCTTGTCCCGTTCACAGGTGGGCCTGGTTTTACAGTAATGTCCCCCATGCCCCGCCCCCCTGGCATCCGAAACGCGGGGTGTGGGCGGGGACCGGGTGTGACTCGGGCGCCAGCTGCTCAAAATGCCAGAGATTGGAGACCCGAGAGAGCAGCCCCCAGGACGGAGAGCAGGATTTGCGGGGCCCCTCCCCCGCCCATGTGCTTGGCAGAGGGAGGCTTCGGGGTTATGGAAGCGTCGAGCTCGCAGCTTCCTCCAGCCTGGCTTCAATTTAAGAATTTTTTCAGGGTCTTTTCTTCCTTTTTTTTTTTTTTTTTTGTTTTTTTTTTTTTTGTTTGCCCTCCTCCACGTCTCCTGCTGTGAATAAAGAAAACTGCAACCACTTTCCTCCTCGCTGCCATGGCAACTGATCCCCAGTTTGTGGCTGAATATTAAAATCTATATTATATATATATATTTGACGCCTCTACGTCACTTGGCTTATTCGTGTCTAGGTGTAACGAGTGCTGATTGGCTGCAAGATTGTGGCATCACGTGTCACGCATCAGTGGGCGGGGTTTATTATTAATTGGCTGCATTTTAGTTCCAGGAGTGTTTTTCCTGTAGTCCTGTAAAAGCCCCGGGATTGGCCGCCGTTGGCTAACAAGCCAGCCCCGGGATTGGCCGCCGTTGGCTAACAAGCCAGCCCCGGGATTGGCCGCCGTTGGCTAACAAGCCAGCCCCGGGATTGGCCGCCGTTGGCTAACAAGCCAGCCCCGGGATTGGCCGCCGTTGGCTAACAAGCCAGCCCCGGGATTGGCCGCCGTTGGCTAACAAGCCAGCCCCGGGATTGGCCGCCGTTGGCTAACAAGCCAGCCCCGGGATTGGCCGCCGTTGGCTAACAAGCCAGCCCCGGGATTGGCCGCCGTTGGCTAACAAGCCAGCCCCGGGATTGGCCGCCGTTGGCTAACAAGCCAGCCCCGGGATTGGCCGCCGTTGGCTAACAAGCCAGCCCCGGGATTGGCCGCCGTTGGCTAACAAGCCAGCCCCGGGTTCCAACTCTGGGTCCCCGGGGGCCGCAACACAGCCCTGACATAGGATATCCTGACTGGGTCTCCCTATATCCCCCTATACCCATATGTGATGGGTGGGCCCTGTTTCAGTCCCAACCATTCTTGCCAAATGCATGGGGCTCAGAAATTACACACAGATTATGGATGGGCCCATTGAGGCACTATAGACAGTTTGGTTTGCACCTACCCCCCCCCATATAACCTTTATTTGATAGCTAGGTCCAGTGTTTTGGGGATGTTTGTGCACAAAAACTGGGCCCAGCCATCATATAAAGGTGATGTGGGGCACAAACCAAACAGTCTGAAGTGCCTGGCTGGGCCCCTCTTTAACCTAGAATCTGATGACTAGGCCACAGCAATGCGTGGCTGTGCTATAGTGGTACACTGTTACAAGTACACTGCTGAGCCAGGCCCTCCTGTGGTGGGGTGGTGGCCCCAGGGCCCTGAATCAGAAGCCGCCACTGCCAGTCACCCGCACCCCCCCCCCCCCCCCAATAATATGGTGCCACATGGGGGACAAAAAAAATCCATACCTTGCTTGTCCAAATCGGCTCCATACTGCTTCTCCAGTGCAAACCCAGGCACTGAGCTGAACCAAACCCCATCTCGGGCGGCCCTGGAATCTATAAGACTCCAGGGCTGTCTCCCTCTCCCAGTTTGGGATGCCCCGTTGTGTGAAAGTCCCCAAAACCCCACTAAACCCCCTACCTGATCCCTGCAGCAGCACTACATTGTACCTTTAGCTGGTTCAGTGCCCGCACCAGGCGTTTATGAATGGCCGGTGTGTGCTCGAGGATAGAGGGGATGCTGGCGTCTGTACGATTGGCCTCCCCCCCCCCCGTGGCATCCCAGTTTGGGATGCCCTGCTGTGTGAACCCCCCCCCCCCAGATCTCCCATAATAACTCTTCTCTTTCCAGTTCAAAGGCACATGTGCAGCCTCTCGTCCAATCAACGCCGTGTCATTGGGCACGTGGATCTGATTACTTAGGGAGCGAAAGCGACTGCATCCCCTGCAGCCTCGGACCGTACATGCGCTGCTGCCCCAGACATACACATAGGCTGATCCGGCGCATGCACGCTGCTGGGGATGCGCCTGCCTGAACTTCCCATTGAAGAACCTGAGGGGTTTCACACAGCGGGGCACCCCCGATCGTGGTGCCCCCTGGGAAAGGACCAAAACTCAGGATAGTCAAAAATATTGACTACCCTGGGTTTTAGTCCACTTTAAACCGGACCTTCAGCATCATTTAATGAAAAGCCCAAACCCTTAAAAAAAAAAAAAAAAAAAAAAAAAAAACTCCCCAGCATCTAAAATGAATATATTTTCCTATTGCATGGCACAGCCTGTTTCAAGAAGTCCTTACGTATGGGATATTCCACCACAAGGTGGCGCACTGCAGAAGAGTTGTTGCTCCTCCCGGTACCATATAAAAACAGGATCACCAATAGACCTATCCAGTGTTTCCTCTGCAGTGATACTGTGAAGATAAAAGATGGCTCCTTATATTGTGCAGGTGAGCGGGGCAACCAAGCCTGCGGCCCTGCATGTCTATTTCCACCCGCTTCCGGACCCTCTGTGCCTCCCAGCCTCGGCTGACGGATCGGGTGAAGGTAGAGGAGCACTAGGGTCAGGTGCTCAAGGCCGTTACTCCCTAGAAGAGGAGCTTTTCCAGGACTCTGACTCCTCTGGGGACCAGCAGGAGGGGTACGACCCTGGGTCTGCGTCCGGGGAGGATTTATGGCTCCCTGATGACACTGATAGTATGTTGACTGACATTTTTGAAACCTTGCACATCGCCCCCCCCCCTGAGGTGGCTAAGAGGAAGCAGGGTGAGCTCTTTCGGCCTGATAAACGATGTCTGGAGTTCCCTGACCAGGGCTATTTCTCTAATGTGGTGCTCAAGGAGTGGGAACGTCCTAATAGATTGCCCACGGTGCCCAAAGTGTTGGATAAGAGGTATCCCTTTTTCTGCTGACCTGGTCAAGCGATGGCAGTGTCCCCCTGAGGTGGACACTCCCGTTCTAGGGCTGTCCAACTCGGTCATGCCTTCCCCTGACACCACTACACTGCGGGACAGCGCGGATCGGCGTATGGATCAGCTGGCCTGCCATGCTTTTACATTTGTGGGGGCTGTGCTGCGTCTGGTCTGCGCCGCTGCCATTACAGCTATTGCCTTTAAGAAAAAGCTCAAGCGTCTCACTGATGGCGCTATGGCTGGTAGGAGGAGGGAGGATTATAGGGCCCTCTTGCTTTGCTCTGATTTTGTTGCCTTTGTCCTTACTGCCATGGATGATGCTGTGAGGCTGGGCGGTAGTGCCTCTGCACTTTTGGTGACTATGCGCCGCTCTGGTTGCGTGGGCAGCTGACACTGCAGCGAAGAAGGCTCTCACTGGGCTCCCTTTTGCGGGGCTACGGCTCTTTGAGCGTCTGGATGTTCTAGCCAAGGATGGTAGGCTACCTCGCTGTAGGAAGCAGCCTCGGCCCCTTCGGGGTACTACTTCCTCCTCCTCCTCCTCCTCCTTTCGTGCCTTTTAGAAGAGGTTGTGGCTCCCTCCTTCTCGGGTAGCCGCAGAGAGTCTTAGGGACATGGCAGGTCCCGTGGTCGCCCCGGTTGCAGTTAGTGGGCCTGATAGTGTCCTGCTTCGAGGCGGTCCCCTTTCCTCAGTTTCACATGTGACCTCTTCAGTTGCACCTCTTGTCAGTTTGGGATTGGGATCATGTGTCCCTGGATCAGGAATTTGCTCTGTCCCCCCTGGCCAGACAGTCCCTCTCGTGGTGGCTGGACTCAAGGAATCTTCTAGTGGGCAGGAACTTTCTGCCTCTGTGCTGGGAGACTGTCACCACATATGCCAGTCTGACCGGTTGGGGGGGCTTTTGGAAGTCTCTGAAGTTCCAGGGTCGGTGGGGCCCCCAGGAGGCCCATGCTCCCATCAATGTCCTGGAACTGAGGGCGATCAGGTTGGTTCTTTCTCAGCTGACCACACACCTTCGGGGTCGGGCTGTTCAGATCCGCTCGGACAACCAGAAGGCGGTTGCCTACATCAATCATCAGGGAGGGACTCAGAGAGCGAGCCCTCAAGGAAGTGTCCCTGATACTGTCTTGGGCAGAAGAGAATGTCCCTTGCATCTCGGCGGTCTACCTTCCGGGGGTGGAGAACCAGGAGGCAGACTCCCTGAGCAGGGGGACGTCTCGGCTGGGGGAATGGTCCCTCAGCAACAAGGTATTTCACTCCCTGTGTCACCGCTGGGGTCAGCCGGATGTGGACCTGTTTGTGTCCCGCCACAATCGCAAGCTTTAAGATTTGTCTCCCTGTCGCAGGATCCTCTGGCCTTTGCCATGGATGCGCTAGCGATTCCTTGGACGGAGTTTCGGCTCCTCTGTGTTTCCTCCCTTTCCTTTGCTGGGCAGGGTGCTGTGCAAGATAGCCCAGGAAGGGGTACCAGCCATTCTGGTGGCCCCCTGTTGGCCAAGGAGGGTGTGGTTCGCAGACGTTGTGCAGTTGGCAGTAGATTGGTACATCTTTCCCAAGGATCCAGATCTTCTCACTCAGGGACAGCTGCGCCATCCCAATTTACAAACGCTGGCTTTAATGGCTTGGCTGCTGAAACCTCCATCTTGATTGATAAGGGGTTACCGGCCTATGTGGTTGATACGATGATTCGGGCTAGGAAGAAGTCCTCGTCCTTTATCTATTACAGGGTCTGGCATGCTTACATTGCCTGGTGTGAGTCCAAGTCTCTTCCTTGTCGGGTGTTTTCCTTGTAGGCTTCTGGAATTTTTACAACATGGTTTGGAATCGGGCCTTCAACTTGGTACCCTCAAGGTACAGGTGTCAGCCCTGGCAATTTTTTTCCAAAGATCCTTTGCCAATCACCGGTTGTTTAAGACTTTTGTTCCAGGGAGTTACTCATGTGCGTCCGCCACGTAAACCTATGCTACCGGTCTGGGACTTGAATCTGGTGTTGTCTGCTCTGCAGGGTCCTTCCTTTGAGCCTATCCGTGGGGCGGCGTTGCCCATTGTGACTCTTAAGGTGGCCTTTTTGGTGGCTATTACTTCGGTCGGGCGAGTCTCTTCTGAGCTGGCAGCGCTTTCCTTTAAACCTCCTTATTTTGAGCGGCATCAGGATAAGGTGGTGTTTCGGCTTATGCCGGATTTCTTGCCTAAGGTTGTGTCTGCCTTTGATCTCAATCAGGCTATTGTCTTACCTTCCTTGTGTCCTAACCCTGCTAATTCTAAGGAACGGGTGCTTCATTCTTTGGATGTTGTCAGGGCAATGAAGTTTTACTTAGTGGCTACTGAGTCTTTTAGGAAATCTGATGCTCTTTTTGTTCTTCCTTCTGGTCCTAGGAAGGGTTTGCCTCCGGCCTAGTCTACTATTAGTAAGTGGATTCGTTAGGCGGTGGTGCAGGTCTATTCGGCTAAGGGGGAAGGTACCTCCCTTTGGGGTTACTGCCCATTCCACTCGTGCTATTGGTGTCTCTTGGGCTTTTCAGCACCAGGCTTCTGTTGAACAAGTTTGTAAGGCCGCTACTTGGTCTTCCGTTCATACTTTTTCCAAGTTTTACAAGGTTGATGTTAAGGCCTCAGCTGATGCTGCTTTTGGCCGCAAGGTACTTCAGGCGGTAGTGGTCTGAACTGCCTGTTGCTACTCTTTGGGGATCCCACCCTACCTTACGGACACTGCTATTGGATGTTCCATACGTCAGAACTTCTTGAAGCAGGCCGTGCCATGCAATAGGAAAAATACAGTTCTGTGAGTACTCACCTGTAGAATTGTTTTTACTATGCATGGCACGGCCTGTTTCACCTCACCCTTGTTATCATTATTCTTGGTTGCCTCTTTATGGTGATTGTTCAAAGTTAGTTTTCTGTTTTTTTTTTTTTACCTCCCTGCTTCTTGTATAACTGCTTGTCAACACTAGAGAGGTTTACTGGTGATCTTGTTTTTATATGGTATCGGGAGGAGTCACAACTCTTCTGCAGTGCACTGCGCCACCTTGTGGCGGAATATCCCATACGTAAGGACTTCTTGAAACAGGCCGTGCCATGCATAGTAAAAACAATTCTACAGGTGAGTACTCACAGAATTGTATTTTAAAGTTGTTTTTTAGTCGCTTACTTATTCTTTCCCCCACTGGGCTTCAACTCTTTTTAGGACTCTAGGATACAGCATCACATTCTGAGGAGAGGGGACAAGTGCAGGGGTGGGGTTATAGCTGTGCTTTGCACAGACACAGCAGAGCTGTGGTTGCAGCTGAGTGGCATAGTCAGAAGACACTTCCTGTTTGCAGGCAGCACAAGAATCCATGGGACACCATCTTGGATGTTAAAAGGCTCAAATAACACAATAGGTGCAGGTAGGATGATTTTTTAATGTGGGCAATCTGTATGTACGGGGGGGGGGGGCAACATACAACATAGGCTCTTATTCAGGTTGAAGGTCTGGATTAATGTGGGCAATCTGTACAGGGGGTGGGGGAATCATACAAGATAGGCTCTTATTCAGGGTGAGGGTCCGGTTTAAATGAAAAGCAGTGTTTGGCCTGCTCTAGCGTTGTAGTTCTTCTGATGGTAAGTCCACCTTTTTGAGGAGTCCAACAGGGAACGGAGGTCTGGCTTCCAAGTATATCCAGCAATTGAGTCTTCCATTAACCTTTTGGTGATACAGTGCAAATCCCCATGCAGCCGGGACATTCTCTTGACAAAGATTTAAAGACTAAAAGTTTATATCATCAAAAAATTTTAAGAATGTTTCTTCTGTTATCTTCAAGACGTTCAGTTTTGCTCTTGAAATATCCTCCAATGACTGCTAAACGCATGACCTTTACCACGCTGACAAATGCAGAGCAGGGGGGCATCTCCGTCTGAGTCTTAAACTGGACCTTCAGCATGATTTAACGAAAAACCTAAACCCTTACAAAACAATTCCCTGGCATCTAAAGTTAATATTTTTTTTTTATTATAAGTTTTTAGTAATTTCTTATTCTTTACCCCACCGGGCTGCAACTCTGTTTAGGACTCTAGGATACAGGCACTGCCATCTTGACTCAGAAGCATCACACATATACTGAGGAGAGCACGATAAAGGTCAGGGGGGTGGGGTTTATCTGTGCTTTGCACAGACAGAGCAGAGCTGGGGTCAAGGAAAGGACAACAATCCCAGAATGCAGAGCGACACAGTCAGAAGACACTTTCTGTTTGCAGGCTGCCTGTTTCATGAGCCGCCATCTTGAAAGTTTAAAGGCTCATAACATGCAGTAGATGCAGGTAGGATGAATTTTAATGTGAGCAATCTGTATGTACAGGGTGTGGGAAACATATAAGATATACTCTTATTATTCAGGGTGAAGGTCCGCTTGAAGAATCTACCCAAGTGGCTCCAGGGAGCAAGAGGAGCAAAGTTCTCAGTTGCTGAGTGGCATGACCCAGCTATGTGCATGTGTCCTGTTTCAGACATGGTGGACCTGGCAATTTCTCGCTAGCCCTTGGTAATTGGAACTATGTTTATTTTATCAGGCAATGTAGAGGTGACCCTGTTGGTTGTCTGGTATCGAGGCCTTGATACTCAGACATACTGCTGTATCTAAAGGGGGGGTATGGCGACTGGTCTGTTGCACAGAGGAGACGATCCTTCCTATTGGATGACCCCCTACACTCTGCTGCTTGTAAACCATTCCTATAAGAATTAGGCCTGGTTCAGGTCTTGTTTCTCCTATACTCAGCACCCACCTCCCCTAAATTAACCCATGCAGTGCTGTGGGTGTTTGGTTGAGGTCCCCACATTTTCAGGAAAGGAGCTACCCTTAATTTGGGCCCTTGCCGCTTTAGTTCTGCACCTACTTGTCTTTGGTTACATCCACTTTGTTGATGGGAGAGGAAACGTTTCACAATCGGGGGGAGCAGGGAATCTGGGGGGAACTAAACTGCAAAAACAATACATCAGAGAAGACCAAATAACACATCTTCTGTGAAGCTGTTGTAGGGAAATGTTCAGTTACCACAGAGTTGCAACTGGAACATTACAGGCCTGCTTGAGATCATAAATCACTTTCTGTAGCTACTGATGGTACACTTCCTGCCCCTGCTAGTTGGGGTTTGCAGTCCCTAGCTGGAGGCATCAGAGACCATAAATACAGGATGGACGTCCTGTATGATAGGAGAACTGAGCACAGGGCTTGCTGCCCGGAGCTGTGCTGCTGCCACCTGCATACACAGCCTCACAGTGGAGCCTGGATCACTTCACAGACTACTACACTATTCACCTGCATGTCTAGCTGATGGTGCCATATGGGGGATCTTCAGTAGCTGCTCCTGAACTTCTTCCTTGCCTTCTGCATGCTGACTTGTGTGTCCAGCTGCTGTGTGCACTGTGGAGGGCTGCACTGCATGTCTGATCACCGACTCCTGCGTGTCAAGAGTGAATTATCTCTTCGAGGCAAGATCAGTGGCCCCTGCAGCTTTCATCCTGTGCCAACTTTCTCCTGGAAGTATTTAGCTATAGACTATATATACCCGGGTATATGTGCACAGACTAACTAAAGCCCCAGCTGGGCCTTTCATTGTGTTATACTGACTATGATTCATTTCTATTGCGAAGTTAACCTTTACTACATAAAGTTCATAGTATTGTTATTCTTGACTGTGTTAGTGAGTGACTTGGGTAAATGGTTGCTGGGAGCAGTAGTCCCTCTGCTCCAAATATATTTTGCTTAGACAACTTGATCTATTTCCCAGAAAGGTGTTCCCTATTAGTTGCAAGGGCCCTATTCTGGGTGGGGGCACTGGCACACCAAACATTTAACCCACTCTTCCACTTAGCGAAGGCTCAGCCTCTTTTTGTTACCAACAGCTTTGCGCCATAGCCTGTCTTGAGTGGGGTGTTCACTATCACCCCCCCAAATATACAGCCCCACACTGTTCTGTCCAGCTAAACACTAGCTTATAATAATTAGCATGCTTGAGCCTTAGAGAGTTCTGCATGGAGGGACTCGAGTGTCCTTTCTCCCCAGTAGGGATAATGCAAGGTCGGCTCTTCAAACCTTGATGGTTCCAGTCACTCCTTCCTGGAGCTTTAAGGAGCACCCTTCCTAGCACTGAGTGCACAGGGGACAGTGTTGACTCCATATCAAATTCGGGTGCTTGGGCTTGGCATGCTGAAGCTGGAATGCAATAGCTCGTGGAGTGTGTCCAAAATAGGCAGAGGTAGGGCACACGGCGGCTCCCATTTTGACTGGACTCTAGTCTGCCATGGAGTTGCCAGTATAAAATTTCCTGCAACCATGGGCGTACATAGGTTTCTCGGGCCCCATAGCAAAAGTCAGAGACCCCCCTCAAAAGAAAAGACTGTACTGGGACTTACTGCCCTTCCTAGTTCCTGTCTTTGTTGTCAGAGCTGGGTCTTGTGATTCACCACAGTTGTGTCCTTGCCTGTATTGGGGCTTGTGGCCCTTCCAGTCTCTAGCCGTGTGTGTCTTGGGCCTACAGCCCTTCTGTAGGTTCCAAGCCTGCACTGGGACCCAGCTCCGGCATAGCCTGCACTGGGACTCAGCTCCGTCATAGCCTGCATGTCACGCTCTGGTAACTCCAGCCCTCAACCCCCAATCTCCGCAGCCAGCTTCACCTGTAGGAGCCCCCGCTTGCTGGGACGCAGAATACGCCTGCCCGGGATCGGTTGCCCCCAGGACTTCAATGGCTTAAAGGATGAGAGCTTACTGGTTGGAGGTCTGAAGAACCAATGACTAAGAGCAAGTATAGCGGAAGTCCAAGACAGGCCAGAGGTCGATACCGGGAAGTCAGAAATCGCAGCGGTACAGAGGGATGAGGCAGCTTGAGGTCGGGGTACAATGCAGAGGTCGGCAACAGAGATCCATCACGGTAATATCACAAGTCAAAGCAAGGTACAAGGCACTAGCACAGGCACTGAGTGACTGACAAGGCGAACCCTATATAGGAACCAGATCTAGGGGGGAGGTGAGTGTGTGTAAGTGCGTGATTGGTGCACACTATGATCCTCACAGCAGTTGGTAAAACAAGGGTGAATCGCCCAACCTCTCCCATGGGCTCATTGGCCCAGACATGAAAAGGGGCGTAAAGCCCTCACAGTATCTTGGGCTCATTGGCCTTTTAACTTTTCCTCCGGTGGGAGCGCAGAGAGCAGCGCCGCCGGAGGACATAAGAGACGCGTGTTCGTGCCCGAGCTGACGCTGCACGAGCAGCTGCTCGGCAGGGACGTCGAGCCGAGAGCTGCACGTCCAGCCACCCGGGGACGGCACGGGACCGAGGACGAGGTGAGTCTATCCTAACACTGCACAGGGACTCGGCTCCATCATATCTTGCACTGGGACCCGGCTCTGCCATAACCTGCACTGGGGCCTAACTCCGTCATAGCCTGCTCCGGGACCCAGCTGCTCCACAGCCTGCACTGGGGCTCAACTCCATCATAGTGTGCTTAGGGACCCAGCTTCACCACAGCCTGCACTGGGGCCCAGCAATGAAGCGTAGGGGCTGCAGCCTTGGTTTGTGTGTAATACAATCAGCTAGAGACCAGGCTCTGAATGGTGCACCAGGTTACCAAGGAATACCCCCACTGGGACCCTTTGGGGGGCCCTATTCACAAAAGGGATGGTGCAATAGCTGAAAGCAAATACTGTACTGACCATTTTTCTATAATAGAAGCAGTAGTTAATGCTGGACGCTGCTTTTATACAACAGGAGAGCGTGGCTTTTCCATTTACGCCCAAAACAGCTGTAATGTCTTTGTGCATGAGCCCTAAAAATAAGCAGGTAACATTTGTATGGGCCCACAAAATCCATTCTTCTGGTGGGCCCCAGATACCCCAGTCCAGCATCGTAAGAGACTATGGTCTGATTGGAGTTCTATATAGTGTTGGAGCACTGTGGAGCCCTGGTGGGCCATTTGCTGCTGTGGCCCTCTTCTATGCTGTTGCCACAGGTGCTGGTAGGTGGGGAAGGCAGCTTGCATTGGGTCACATTCTGCCATGGGCCTAGTAGCAGTTGCCTCCTCTGCCTCTATGGTATGTCTGCCTATGCCTGCATCTAAATGGGGAAGCAAAACATTTAGAACTGGTGCAGCTTTTTATTCTTTTAATAAATAAATAAAGCTACGGGGTCACCTTCAATGTGTAAGTGTTTGTGCAGCAGTATTTTAAAAGGGGAATTAATGAGCCACAAGATTAGTCTAATCCATGACAACACCCCAGTCACACCCAGGCAAATAACATCATTGAGCATTCAAGGTGTGTTGGGAAATTCCTGGTTTAGGAATCGGAACTGGGTACAGGGAGGCATCTCTCAGCCAGTTAGTTAATTCCTCTCTGGAAGCCATATTCAGGGGCCACTGTCTGAGGACGAAGGAAGCTGACTGGGAACTGAAGGACATAGGATAGACAACCCACCTGTGCCACCAAAGAGGCGGCACCCGGGGGTAGGTGGACCTCGGAGAGCCTGTAATCCACCCAGTTCTTCAGCAGGGCCTCTAAAGGTGGGGATGTGCAGGCCCTGGGTAGTCCCTTGGTGGTCGCAGACTTGGGAAGCGAAAAAAAGCAATTCTGTGAGTACTCACCTGTAGAATTGTTTTTGTTCTTGCATGGCACGGCCTGCTTCGGTATTCATAACAGTTGGGTTATTCCACCACAAGGTGGCGCAGTGTACTGCAGAAGAGCTGTGGCATCTCCCAGCTCCCTATAAAAACAGGATTAACCATAGAGTCCCCAAGGTAAAGAACCCCAATTAACTTGGAACAATCACCATAAAGAGGCAACCAAGAATAACGATAACAAGGGTGGGGCGAAGCAGGCCGAGCCATGCAAGAACAAAAACAATTCTACAGGTGAGTACTCACAGAAATGCTTTTTTCTTTATTGCATGGCACGGCCTGCTTCACTATTCATAACAGTTGGGACATCCAAAAGCAGTGTCCAAAAGTAGGGTGGGATCCCCAATAAGTAACGGCCGGCAGTTCAAGTCACTACCGCCTGAAGCACCTTGCGGCCAAAAGCAGCATCCGCTGAGGCCTTAACATCTTAAAAAGTATGAACAAAAGACCAAGTAGCGGCCTTGCAAATAGCAATAGCACGAGTGGAATGAGCAGTAAGGCTGAAGGGAGGTTCCTTCCCCTTAGCAGAATAGGCCTGCACCACCGCCTGACGGATCCACTTGCTGATAGTGGATTTAGCCGGAGGCAAACCCTTCCTAGGTCCAGAAGTAAGAACAAAAAGAGCATCAGATTTCCTGAAAGGCTCAGTGGTGACCAAATAAAACTTCAGAGCCCTGACCACATCCAAAGAATGCAGCGTCCGCTCCTTGGAATTAGCAGGATTAGGACACAATGAAGGCAAAACAATGTCCTGATTGAGATGAAAAGCAGACACGACCTTAAGCAAGAAATCCGGCTTAAGCCGAAAACCCACCTTATCCTGATGCCGCTCAAAATAAGGAGGTTTGATGGAAAGCACCGCCAGTTCAGAAACTCGCCTGAGGCTACTTTAAGAGTCATAATGGGCAAGGCAGCCCCACGCATAGGCTCAAAGGGAGGACCCTGCAGAGCAGACAACACCAGATTCAAGTCCCAGACTGGTAGCATAGGCTTACGAGGTGGACGCACATGAGTAACACCCTGGAAAAAAGTTTAACCAACCGGTGATTGGCAAAGGATCTTTAGAAAAAAATTGCCAGAGCTGAAACATGGCCCTTGAGGGTACTAAGTTGAAGGCCAGAATCCAAACCATGTTGCAAAAATTCCAGAATCCTGGGGATGGAAAAAACCCGACAGGGAAGAGACTTGGACTCACACCAGGCAATGTAAGCATGCCAGATCCTGTAATAGATGAAGGACGAGGACTTCTTCCTAGCCCGAATCATAATATCAACAACAGAGGCAGGCAACCCCTTTTCCATTAAGATGTAGGTTTCAGCAGCCAAGCCGTTAAAGCCAGCGTTTGTAAATTGGGATGGCGTAGCTGCCCCTGAGTGAGAAGATCTGGATCCTTGGGCAAGACGTACTGGGCTACTGCCAACTGCATGACGTCTGCGAACCACACCCTTCTTGGCCAACAAGGGGCCACCAGGATGGCTGGCACCCCTCCTGGGCTATCTTGCGCATGACCCTGCCCAGTAGAGGGAACAGAGGGAATACATAGAGAAGCCGAAACTCCGTCCAAGACATAGTCAGTGCATCCGTGGCGAAGGCCAGAGGATCCTGTGACAGGGAGACAAACTTGGGAAGTTTGTGATTGTGACGGGACGCAAACAGGTCCACATCCAGCTTACCCAAGCAGTGACACAGGGAGAGAAATGCCTGGTTGTTGAGGGACCATTCCCCCAGACGAGACATCCCCCTGCTCAGGGAGTCCGCCACCTGGTTCTCCACCCCCGGAATGTATACCGCTGAGATGCAGGGAACATTCTGTTCCGCCCAAGACAGTATAAGGGACACTTCCTTGAAGGCTCGCTTGCTCCGAGTCCCTCCCTGATGGTTGATGTAGGCAACCGCCGTCTGGTTGTCTGAGCGAATCTGAACAGCCCGACCCCGAAGGTGTGTGGTCAGCTGAGAAAGAACCAACCTGATCGCCCTCAGTTCCAGTACATTGATGGGAGCATGGGCCTCCTGGGGGCCCCAACGACCCTGGAACTGTAGGGACTTCCAAAAGCCCCCCCAGCCCGTCAGACTGGCATCCGTGGTGACAGTTTCCCAGCACAGGGGCAGGAAGGTCCTGCCCACCAGAAGATTCCTTGAGTCCAGCCACCATGAAAGGGACTGCCTGGCCAAAGGAGACAGAGCAAATTCCTGATCCAGGGACACAGGGTCCCGATCCCAAACTGACAAGTGGCGCAACTGAAGAGGTCTCATGTGAAACTGAGTAAAGGGGAACGCCTCGAAGCAGGACACCATCAGGCCCACCAACTGCATCCCCAGACGGATGGAGGGATGAGGACACAAGAGCAGAGCCTGTGCCTGCTTCTGAATGCCCTCCACCTTCTGCTGAGGAAGGAACACCTTGACCTGAGAGGTATCTAGTGTCATGCCCAGAAAAGACCTCACCAAGGACAGGGACAGTGAAGACTTGGGAAAGTTGATCACCCAGCCAAAGGACTGCAGAGTGGAGATCACCACCTGGGGGTCCTGCACGGCCTGATGAAAGGACTGGGCCACAATAAGGATGTCGTCCAGGTAAGGAAGGATGCGAAAGCCCTGGTTCCGTAGCAGAGCCAACACCCCCACCAGCACCTTGGTGAACACCCGAGGTGCCGAGGTGATACCAAAGGGTAAAGCTACAACTGGTAATGCTGATCCTCCAGCGCGAACCTCAGAAATCTCTGATGACCTGGGAAGATAGGCACATGAAGATAATCCTTGTTGTCCACGGTGGTCATGAAGTCGCCCGGCCGAAGGGTACTGACAGCCGAGCGTAGCGTCTCCATGCGTAAATGCTTGAATCTGACAAACTTGTTGAGGCCCTTTAAGTCCAGGATGGGCCTCAGAGAGCCGTCCTTTTTGGGGACCGTGAAAAGATTGGAATAGTACCCCTGACCCTGTTCTTGAGGGGGCACCGGACAAATGACCCCTGACTCCAGCAGGCATTGAACCACCGAAAGCAACCCTTAAGCTGACAGGGGGCTTAAAGACATCCGGGATCTGATGAATCTTGTGGGTGGCCAGGCTGCAAACTCTATCTTGTAACCGGAGGACACCACCTCTTGAATCCACGTGGAGCCTCCAGACGTGAGCAAAGAGCCGAAGCCGTCCCCCCACCCGGATGGGTGAGGGCGCCCCCTCATGCCTGAGGGGCCTTGGGAGGGGTTGGGGCTTGGAACCCCAGGAGAGACCGGGACGACCACGGGATCTGCCCCGGCCCCAAGAATCTCTGCGGCTACCTGAGAAGAGGAAGCCAAGACCTCCCCTGGTAGTACGAAGGGAGGGGAGGGAGACGGAGGTCCTCGAAAGGGCCAGGACTGCCTCCTACGCTGAGGCAGTCTGCCATCCTTTGCTAAAACATCAAGATGCTCACCAAAGAGCCGCAGCCCCGTAAGGGGAGCCCAGTGAGAGCCGTCTTAGCAGCAGCGTTAGCTGCCCACTGGCGCAACTAAACAGAGCGGCGCATAGCCACCAAAAGTGCAGAGGCCCTACCGCCCAGCCTCACAGCATCATCCATGGCAGTAAGGATAAATACAACAAAATCAGAGCAAAGCAAGAGGGCCCTATAATCCTCCCTCCTCCTACCAGCCATAGCGCCATCACATAGACGCTTGAGCAGTTTCTTAAGGGCATGTAATGGCAGCAGCAAAGGCCGGGCGCAGTCCAGCCCCCACACAAGTAAAAGCATGGCAGGCCAGTTGATCTATGCGCCGGTCCTCGCTGTCCCTCAGAGTGGTAGTGTCAGGGGAAGGCATGACCAAAGTATTGGACAGACCTAACACGGGAGCTTCCACCTCAGGGGGACATGACCACCGCTTTACTATATCAGCAGGAACGGGGTATCCTTTTATCCAATCCCTTAGGCACAGCGGGCAGCCTGTTAGGGCGTTCCCACTCCCTAAGCACCATAGAAGTGAAATGTCCCTGCTCAGGGAACTTAAGACGCTGTTTATCAGGGTGAAAGAGGTCACCCTGCTTTCTCTTAGCCACCTCAGGGGGAGTAATGTGCAAGATTTCAAAAATGTGAGACAGCAGATTATCAGTGTCCTCAGGGTACCATGACTCCTCCCTGGACGCAGACCCAGGGTCACTATCGCAACCCTCCTGCTGGTCCCCAGAGGAGTCAGAGTCCTGGAACAGTTCCTCTAGGGAATAACGTCCACCAGTGGCATCAAACTCCTTATACTCCTCTGTGGAGCGTGAGGGAGTGGAAGTCAGGTGCTGCTTCTTGCCAGAGGCCTTCCTAGGAACAGGACCGGCAACCTGCCTCTCAATGTTGGCCACACAAAGTGCCAAATCAGACTGTGACCCCCTGCTATTATCTCCCTCACTGGGGGCCAATTGCAGGAGTGGGGGGGTAGGCGACTCCGAAGGGGGCGCAGAGCTGGGAAGTGATGCAGGCAAACCAGATTGGAACGCAAGGACACTTTGGGCACACGGCACACACACCCTAACACTGTCACTCACAGGGGATACCCCACACATGGCACACAGCCGGGATTGCCCCGAAGGGCCCCCAAGCACGCTATCCCCAGAAGCCTCCATAAGGCGCAATAGGCCAGCGCTGGGTAAAGGCTAATGCAAAAGCCACCCGGGATGCCCCCAGAAGTCAGTAAAGGGGGGGGATGAGGGGGAGGAAGGAGTAGAGCTGGGAGAAACCACAACCCACTGGTATCCCGCCTGAAAGACATAAGTAAAAACGACACGAGTGTCCCACAACACATGCCCCATGAGACCAATAAAAAAACCCCCAAGGGGGACTCATTGACCAGGGATACCGCAGGGTCACCAATCCACAGACCGCTAGATGAAGCGACACGCTGGGGGATACATCGCTGCAGCCATAAAGGGAGAAATCCAGACGCGCAGCTAATCCAAAATGGTGCCGGTAGAGGTACCTTGAGTGGCGGCCCGGGGGGGGATGACGCAATATATCCCCCGGACCGCCCCCTCCCCCCGAAGAGCTCGAAAATGGCGCCCACGTGACCCCGCCGGCGCCATGACTATGCAAAAAACGCACACGTTATAGGCACCCACAGGGGGACCCCTGAAAAAGAAGCGGACAAAGTCCCCAAAACACTCACCCCCTCAGAAGCCAGGACAGGAACTCTGCATCCCTAGTAGTCTCACCAAAAAGCCTATGGCCGGCTACCCTTTGTGGAACAGGGTCTGCGGCTTGGAGCTGCGCTCCAGGAGCACTTGACCCTAGTGCTCTTCTAGCCTCACCTGATCTGTCAGCCAAGGCTGGGAGGCAGTGGGAGTCCAGAAACGGTGGAAATAGACTTGCAGGGCCGCAGGCTTGGTTGCCCCGCTCACCTGCGCAAGAGAGAGAGCCATCCTCTTTCTTCGCAGTTTCACTGCAGAGGAAACACTGGGAACTCTATGGTTAATCCCGTTTTTATAGGGGGCCGGAAGATGCCACAGCTCTTCTGCAGTACACAGCGCCACCTTGTGGCGGAATAACCCAACTGTTATGAATAACGAAGCAGGCCGTGCCATGCAATAAAGAAAACACAGGGCAGACATACAAAAGACACAAACAAAATAATTTAGGCCCCAATGCAGACTGTAGCGAAACTGGATCCCAGAGCAGGCTGTGGCAAAGCTGGGTCTCAGTGTAGGCTATGATGGAGTTAGGCCCCATTGCAGGCTGTGGCGAAGCTGGGTCCCCGAGCAGGCAATGATGGAGCTGGGCCCCAGAGCAGGCTGTGGCAAAGCTGAGTCCCAAAGCAGGCTATGGTGGAGTTAGGCCCCAGTGCAGGCTATGGCGGAGCTGGTTCCCAGTGCAGGATGGGAACCTACAACAAAGGTCGTAGGCCTAAAACACACACGGCTAAAGACTGGAAGGGTTGCAAGCCCCAATACAGACAAGGACACAAATGTGGTGAAGCACAAGGCCCAGCACAGACAACAAAGACAGGAACTAGGAAGGGCAGTGAGCCCCAGTACAGACAAAACAAGTAAGGTAGGCCCGAATGCCCACAAAGAGAAAAATGTATGCAGGGAGGTTGGAGAGTTGGGCTAGGCTTCGAAGAGACAATGCAATGATCCAACAATAGGGGTGGGGCCAAGTACATGCATTATAGGAACCTCAACAGCATGATTAACGCCAGATAAGGTTAAACCATGCGGCTGTAGGACCCAGGGAAGAGCCATACCACTCCAGCAGACAGCGCAATGGCCAGAGCAGTGGACTCGCCGGTCCAAGACCCCGTCTATGCCAGTCCTAACAACCCCGCCATCCTTACTTACCGTATTTTTCGCCCTATAAGACGTACCTAGGATTTTGGGAAGGAAAACTAGAAATAAAATATTCTAAGCCAAATGTTGTGCTAAAACACCCAATTGCAGACAGTGTGGCGTTCCCCCATCCCATTCCCCATATAGTCAGTGTGGGATGCCCCCCTTCCTACTTCCCGTAGGCAGTGTGGCATTCCCCCCATTCCCATATAGGCAGTGTGGCATTCCCCCCCCCTTCCATTCACCGTAAATAAAAAAAAAAAAGTAAACTCACCTTTTAATCCTCCTTGCTGTCTTCACACACAGACACACACGCGGCGATACCTCTGCCACTCGCACTGTCCCTGTCACTTCTCCACAACCCCAGCAGACACAGACATCCGGACTATACAGCGGTGGGCGTGGTCGATGCTCGAGCGTCGGCCACGCCCACCGCTGTATAAGGCCGTGTGTTAACTCTGTATGCCGGCGCCGCGGAGGAGGCGGCAGATACAGCTGCCTCCATCGCTTCCTCGCTCTCTGCGGTGCCAGCGCGCAGAGTGAACACCCGGCCTTGGTATAGTGGTGGGCGTGGCCGATGCTTGAGCATCAGCCACGCCCACCACTGTAACAGGCCAGTGCCTGTGTGTGCTGACGCCGCTGCCTCCGCCGCTTCCGGGACAGTGCGAGCGATGGAGAGGTGAGTTAACCTTTTCCTTTTTTTTTTTTTTTTTTGCCACATTCGCCCTATAAGAGGCACTGACATTTCCCCCCACTTTTGGGGGAAAATAAGTGCGTCTTATAGGGCGAAAAAACGGTACATTACCGAGCTATAGTCCGCTATGTGATCTGGCGATTTTTGGGGGGGCTGCCGCACTCTTCCCTCAGTTCAGTATGTGGGTGCACGGTTCGCGGAGACGCCGCCTGATCCAGAATCAATAAAAAACAGCGCTCCAAATGCCCATCGCATCATTTGTGTATTTAAATACCCAAAAATTCCAAACTGATACAAATAGTCCACAGTGATATAAATTGTCCAAAAAATGTTCTTAATCCAAACGTTATGGCTGTTTAGTCGATGTTTCGGGGTACACGCTGGTCTGATTGGTTATCGCGTCTGCCCTATCACCTTTATGCGCCGCCGTTTAACGAGGTGACGCCAGCGGCTGTAACCCGGAAATGGCTCGCGGCGGCGTTGGGGTAGGGACGCATCTGCTTGCCCCGTGTTTCGGCTGTCTAGCATTCTCTGTTGCTACAGCGACGAGGCATGACGCGGCTCGCCTCCCCTTCCAGCTGGTGTTTCCTCTCATCTGATTGGTTATTGCGTCTGCCCTATCACCTTCATGCGCCGCCGTTCAACGAGGTGACGCCAGCGGCTGCAACCCGGAACTGGCTCGCGACGGCGTCGGGGGAAGGGGTAAGGCATTTTATGCTTTCACTGTATATATTCAGCATTGTCTTGCCTAATAATTATCTATGATTAAGGGCGCCTAGCCCGAAACGCGTTAGAGGCGGTTAGGATTGCTTGTATGTTTTTACCGCTGCTCTCTATTTTTGACATTTTTAACTGGATGGCAATAAAATATACGTTTTAGGAGTGCGGACCCCTTTTCTTCTTTCTAATTGGACGTTTGGGATTGGAGGACCCAGGTCACCGCACCCACGGTAATTGCCACGCACAGTGTGCATTTGTGCTTTTGATATTTACACGCTGGTCCCCTCCCTCAGGACCACCCATATAAAGAATTGCAAACATTTGCAGAGCTGTTGTCATACCCCTTATGTAGATCAAATAGGGGCCATTGAGGGACAATCGTGGCCCAAGTCTTTCAACATTTTTGAAGGAAGGGGACCAGCGTGTACCCCGAAACGTCAACTAAGCAGCCAGAACATTTTTTTTGACTATTTGTATCACTTTGGAATTTTGGGGGTTTTAAATACACAAATGATGCCATGGGCATTTGGAGTGCTGGTTTTTATTGAGGATTCTGCTATGAGATCTGGTTTCCTGCTTCCACATGATAGAGAGTCAGATATCGGCACAAAGTAGTGAATTCCCGGCATCCATAGTGGAGTGTAAATATAGGCAAAATTCTTTAATCTCATAAAACGCCGCCTCTGACCATTTCTAATCTGTACAGAAATGATTGCTAACCAGGTAACCTATAAACTATATATATATGTATTCATGCTTGTTACATTGTTCATTTAAAAGTGTCTAGCACTGAAAACGTTTAGAGCTTGTAGAAGCTTTTGTCGATCCTCTGTGTGGTGGCTTCTGGAATGTTCTGTGACACTAAGGCACATCAAGGAAGATTGGTTGATGATGGATAGATATCCTTCAGCTTTGCTGGGGATGGAAACCCAGGAGGCATAAGAGCTTGTGTGTTCTGTTACTCCCAGGCAGGAGAATATTGCACTAAGGTAAGTGATCGCCCCGCTACGCCCTGGATTCGCTCCCTCATGGGTCTTCAATGTGCACGTGCACAAACAGCGTGGCCGGCGACAGCGAAGCTCCATCCTTAGAAAGTAGATGGACGTGCCGATAACCTGCCGATACAAAAAGTGAGTGAATAGCTTTCTAATATATAAAATGTTCCTAATGTACAAAAAAACTAAAAAAACAAAAAAAAAACTCATCTATACACCTAATATCATAGGAAAGAACCTCGGACAGACTGAAAACTCACCTGTCTCCCTGAGCACCTGGATACAGGCCATGGTCTGCTAAGAACCGAGTCATAGGTGTGACCCACTGCTGATGTCAGTAAATGGAGGGCCTTGATTCACCAAGAGTTGAAAATAATTCTGATGGTAGTAAAAAATTCAATTCATGAGAAAATGCCTGAGAATGTCACCAGATAGGAAGACTATTGCACTTTTTTTAATCCTGGAAAAAGTATTGAACTTTTTACCTGTAGTAAAAAGTGCCATTGACTATCATTGTTTTCCTATCTGGTGATTCACTAACAGTGACATTCTCAGGCTTTTTTCTCTTGAATTTAATTTTTTACTACCATAGGAGTTTTTTCAACCCTTTGTGAATCAAGGCCTAGTTGTGTAAAAATAAATGGGGAAACCCCTGATACAAGTTCAGAGTTCCCCCATTTATTTTCCCCTGTAGCTGCACACTGCAGGGGAGTGTGTGCGGCTCGGCACCGGCTGGGGCGCGCGTCCGCCACTTGACAATATGGCAGAGCTGCGGTCGCCTTCCGCCGCCCCTGGCGTTTACCCTTACGGCAGGCCTTTGACCTGCCGGGCGAGGTGCGCACGTGGGGGCGGAGGCGGCGACAGCCGCACGCTGACGCAGCAGTGGGTGCACTAAAGGGAAGCGGGAAGGACCGACCAGGATAGCCATCCCGCCCTGGTGAAGTGGTCCTTCCACGCAACGCGTCGGCAGGCTCAATACATGGGGGACCCCTGGCAACATATGACTGCTTAAAACGGTGATGTAATACCTTCCTTTACTATCAATTTGTTACATTGTATCTTTGGCCAGGGTATCATTATCTGCCTCAGAGCAGACATTCATTCACATATGGTATCTAATTTTGCTTCTTTGATACAACTGTTGCTGCACAATGGGGTCGATTCAAAGAAACATGTAACAGCTTTGATTTGGGTGCCGATCATCCTATTTTTCCCGTACGCTCGTGCGTTCGTATGAACTTGCGAGTGATTCTATAAGCAAATACGTTTCTATCCTAAAATGTACGTCCGTTCGTATGGCAGTTCGGGAATCAGACCTATGTCAGTTTCCATCCTGAATTTTCCGTTTCATTTCCAGGTTGCAACATTGGTTTTGCCCTTTTTCCTTTTTTGTCTGGACGTAAATCCTTCTGATCTTGCGGCTGCGCACTACAAACTTACCTCATTAAAGTGCATTCTAAATATTTGGTCTTATTTTTCTTTATTTCATTCATTTTGTAGTAACCAACCATTAATGAATGCATTTGCATAAGTAAATCTTACTTTGTTTAATTTTTAGTTAACTTGCATTTTTTACTTGTGGATTTAATTTTAATATTTTGGCTTCAAATGGTACAACTTAAAATGTTGTGTGTGGTTACCCACACCCTCTACATACAGATTGCTCTCAAATATAAAAAAACACCCAGCAACTTCTGCATGTTATGAGCCTAGAAACAGCCAAGATGGCGGCTCAGGTATTATCGGGCAGCCTGCAAACAGAAAGGGCCTTGTGACTGTGTTGCTCTGCATTCTTTGATTTCTGACCTTTCCGTGCCCCCAGCTCTGCTGTGTCTGTGCAAAATACAGCAGTAACCCACATCCTGCACTTTATCCCGCTCTCCTCTCCTCAGTAAGTGTGATGCATCTGACCAAAGATGAGCTTAAATAATTAAACAAAGCAAAGGTAAACAACTACACCAATAAATGCAATCTAAAAATATTATTCTAGTACATCAATTTAAAAATAAATAACAAAGGACATAAGTTTCTTTAATTAACGCAAATATATTGCAAAATAAAGGTTTACATGCAAAGGACTAATTAAGGTCCACATTAAAATGCTTTTATAAGGCATAAATGAATCAGGTATGCATTGCCATACAATTTATGGCCTCGGCCATGCTGATACATGCAGTTCATTGGAGCTCAAGACGCGCAGACTCCTCCACATAGCCAAAAAACCTGTTCACGAACAGCAATCCGACTGCTAAAAGGTGTCGCCAGTGGCTTTCTTTTAAAACGTATTTAGAGGTTGGAAAACTGTTCTCTGAATCACACGGAAACACATCCGATTATCCTACGTTTTACATTTTGATCCTAAAATTTAGGAACGAATTTGCGATGATCGTAAGAGCATATACGCATTCGAACGTAGGCTCGTGCGAGTCTAAAAAACAGGAAAAAATGACTAACACCCACCCAAACTTACGATTCTCGATCCGAAATCAATTAACTTTTGCTCTTTGAATCGAGGGGAATATCTTCTGTGTTTCTCTTTTTTTCTTTCTTTGTAGTACATTGCACTTAGTATCCTCTCTCTTTCTATATTGTGTGTTATCTGTTTAATATATTATCTGCTGGTGGCCATAACAATATCCACCAGCACATTACCTTTACTGGCCATTAGTAGGGTGTATAATCACACCTACATTAATTAATCATTTATTCATTTATGAAAATAGGAAGGTTATATCTTTAAAATACTTTTTGGAGCCTCTATGTGGGGAACCCCCTTTTCCCTCCTTCGTCATTGTGTATATGTATTTTAAAATGTAGATTGTATATATTTTCTGTGTATTTATGTGCATTTGCTCATGAGTCTTTCTAATCTAATTTAATAAAATCAGATATATTTTTTACATATACTATTGTAGATATATAATTTTTCCTGGGTAGAGTGCGGACCTTCTGGGGACCTGAGGGGAGATTTCCAGAGCCTACCCCAAAATTGTGTGTGTTCATAAACATGTACCAGAACTAATCCAGGAAGGAGAATTAGCATCCATGAGTTGCGCCAAGCTCAGATCACAGACTCCCTGATGATCCTCTCGTACCTCCACTGAGTCTGGAGCAGAGGCGACCACTGGAGATAACTCCCTCTCTTCAAACACCAGAGGTCAAATCGGCCGCGGACGCTGCGTGTCCCAGCACCAAGCCAGGTACCGAACCACAACGGGCCCACGAAACCGCACACAGACATATGTTTCTGCATGCCGGCCAACCTCTGGAACCCAAAGAAATGCAATCTCAGGTTCTGACCCATCTAGGGACTTCATCTTTGGGCTCATCGGATGCCCGGCATCCAGCCCAATCGTTTGGTGCCATATCCAGAGCCATATAATCCCCCCTGCCCAAAGTTATCACTCCTAAAAGTTTTTAGGTATTAGAGAAAGATCCCCAAGGGAGGGAGGGAACAGTCCGCCCCACAGAATGGAGGGGGCGAGAGGGTCCTGAGGCATAAATGGGGATGACCCTGGGCCAGCCTTTGTCACTTTCTGGGGGAGGTCACGTCGCATGGGTGCTGGAGGTGCCCGGATCATCCATAAGCTGTCCACACACCTCCCTGTGGGAACCGTCATCACTACTTTGCATCTGCATTTTAAGGTAACTCTGACTGTTGTATCTCTGCTTGTAACTCACTGTAACCTGTAACCCACTTCTCAGAACGGCATTTGTATTTAATCCACCATAGCCAAATGTTTGTAATCACCGCCTAGTGTGCGCTTATTGCATTAAAACTTATATTTAACTTGAGCTACCTTTTTTGCCTTAGCCAAGAATCTGTGTGCCATTGCTGGGCCTTGTAGTCCTGCTAGGCGGGCGAACGGACGGTGCTTTGGGAATGCGGGCTCCTGCGTGATCATAGGTGCTGGATTGTTAGTTGGATCACGTGACCCGCCTGGCAGGAGGGGGTGGAGCCGACCACTGACCCCCATTAGGTGCACAAATAGGAAGCTCTGGTTCTCTCCAGACATTCTTGGAAATATTTATGGCTGAGTAAAGCAAAGAATGTTTTCTCTTTGCGGAGCTTTCATCAGGAGGATCACCGCTGGAGCAGCAAAATGTCGATCCATTATCTGTCCCCTGGTATCTGGCAGCGCCGATCCTCCTCTGCAATCTGCTCGTCTATTCCTTTTATGTTGGGTTCCAGGTTGTAATTAGAACATGTAAGTCTAATCTAAAGTGTGACCGTATTTATACTGCCCCCCACACCCTGGGCCGTCACTTACCTTCCTTAAGGCTGGGGAACGGCAGCGTGCACTGCCCCACAAAGTCATTGCTGGAGGTCTTGTCATAATCCTCCACCACAAATCTAACCAGGGCCAGCTCCGGGCACAGGACCTCCAGCCTCAGGGACTCGTTCCATCTGGGGTTAAACCCTAGAAAAGAAAAATGAAAAACCCCGTCAGTTACTAAAACGTGCTGCAGCAGATATTATGTCCTATACAATAGGGATTTACAAAGCACAGGAAAGGTTAGTAGAGGCTGGCTGAAATGAGGGATGTCCCTCACTGGCTGTAATGAGGGATGTCCCTCACTGGCTGTAATGAGGGATGCTCCTCACTGGCTGAAATGGAGGGATGTCCCTCACTGGCTGTAATGAGGGATGTCCCTCACTGGCTGTAATGGAGGGATGTCCCTCACTGGCTGTAATGAGGGATATCCCTCACTGGCTGTAATGAGGGATATCCCTCACTGGCTATAATGGAGGGATGCCCCTCACTGGCTGTAATGGAGGGATGCCCCTCACTGGCTGTAATGAAGGATGCCCCTCACTGGCTGTAATGAAGGATGCCCCTCACTGGCTGTAATGAAGGATGCCCCTCACTGGCTGTAATGAAGGATGCCCCTCACTGATTGTATTGGAGGGATGCCCCTCACTTGTTGTAATGAGGGTTGCCACTCACTGGCTATAATAAGAGATGCCTTTACTGGATGTAATGAGAGATTCCCCTTACTGGTTGTATTGGAGGGATGTCTCTCACTGGCTGTAACGAGGGATGCTCCTCACTGGTTGTATTGGAGGGATGTCCCTCCCTGGCTGGAAGTGATGGGTGCCCCTCACTGGTTGTAATGAGAGATGCCTTTACTGGCTGTAATAAGGGATGACCCTCAATGGTTGTATTGGAGGGATGGCCTCACTGGCTAGAATGGCAGGATTCCCCTCACTGGCTGTAATGAGGGATGCCTCTCACTGGCTGTAATGAGAGATGCCCCTTACTGGCTGTAATGAGAGATGCCCCTTACTCGCTGTAATGAGGGATGCCCCTCACTGGCTGTAATAACAGATGCCCCTTACTGGCTGTAATGAGGGATGCCCCTCACTGGCTGTAATGAGAGATGCCCCTCACTGGCTGTAATGAGAGATGCCCCTTACTCGCTGTAATGAGGGATGCCCCTCACTGGCTGTAATAACAGATGCCCCTTACTGGCTGTAATGAGGGATGCCCCTCACTGGCTGTAATGAGAGATGCCCCTTACTCGCTGTAATGAGGGATGCTCCTCACTGGCTGTAATGAGAGATGCCCCTTACTGGCTGTAATGAGGGATGCCCCTCACTGGTTGTATTGGAGGGATACCCCTCACTGTCTGGAATGGAGGGATGTCTCTCTCACTATAGCCTCTGGCTGTAATGTGATTTCCTTTAAGGGCAAGGCTGGAGACACGGCCGGGGTGTGTGGCCAGGGCGGGGTTTAAATGTTAAAAAATGTCTTCTCATGTCTCGGCTTTCAAAAGTTGGGAGGTATGACCAGTATTACCCGGCCGTGCCCCAGACCAGGGGTGTAGCTAGGGGGGGGGGGGGCATGTGCCCCAGGTGCAGCAGGTCAGGGGGGCACCTGAGCACAGGTAGGGGGCGCCATTTCCAATCTTTGCCCCGGGCTCCCCCACATGGACTCACCATTGTTGAGAATGTAGGTGGTCTCCTGCTCCCGCTTCTTTCCCAGGCTGTGGATCTCCACCCGCACAAAGGGATCCACAATGGAGTTCGGGTTTTCCTGGTTCAGCTTTGGAAGCTGCTGAGCTGAAACAATCTGTAAAATAAGGACATTGCCGACGTCACACATTACAAGCTGCGAAGCCCCTGCTGACCCCACATTTACTTTAGGGTTACGCCATACCCCCCAAGTGTCCCTGATTGGGAGCGACTGTCCCTCTTTTGTGTCCCCCTGTCCCTCGTTGTTCTCATTTGTGCCTCTTTGAGGTGTAACATGCAGATCTGCAGCAATAAATGATTCATTTGCCTATTCAAAGTGTTTCTATTGTTGTAACTGTTACAATGTATCTCCTATCCATCCCTCAATGAGGGGGCGTGGCTTCCTCCATCCCTCAACGAGGGGGCGTGGCTTCATCATCCCCCAACGAGGGGGCGTGGCTTCATCCATCCCTCAATGAGGGGGCATGGCAATGAGGGGGCATGGCCTCATCCAAGGGGTGAGAATGAAGGGGTGTGAATGAATCAAGCCCAAATCATAAGAAAAAACAGTGCTACTTATCTTATAAAAAAAAAAAGATGTCCGGCCAGCATGTGCGACCCCCCCCCCTCCCCCCCCAAAACGAGCCCACGCGTTCCAAGACTCGTAGTCTCTTTTACAAGTCTCAGAACGCGTGGGCTCGTTTTGGGGGGGGGGGGGGGGCGCACATGCTGGCCGGACATCTTTTATTTATAAGATAAGTATCACTGTTTTTTCTTATGATTTGGGCTTGATTCATTCTTTATTGTTTGAGTATCTGAGGGTATTCGACCCATAATGACCTTCTATTAATTATTGATGCACTGTAGTCTTAGCCACTTACTTTATAACACAATTATAATTGCTGTTTTTGAAGGTTTTTATACAGTGTATATAGATATATTATTAGGTCCTATGGCAGCTTGGTACAACAGCGCCCTCTTCTGGCAGAATCTGATTGTCTGTGTCTTATATGTTTTTTAACATTTGTTTTTTGGATGTAGTGTCTTTATGTTAATGAATTAATAAATATATCATTTTTTTATAAAAAGATTCACTTAGCACTTTATAACACAATTATAATTGCTGTTTTTGAAGACTTTTATATAGTGGCTAGACAGAGGGAGGGAGAGCCCCAAACTCCCTAATAGGAAAATAACCAAAGATTTTACTGCTGCACACACCCAATATAAAAGAATAATAGTATTTTAATTAATTGGTCAAAATTACATTACAAGAAAAGACATATACATTTTAAAAAACACAGGTTATATCATTATCTGCCACCGGGGGGCACTGGTATGCCAGGCTGTAATACATCCATTTACATATCCAAATGTGCAAAAAATGTAAACAATTAACATCTATTAATGCAGTAAAAATTCATATGGGGTGCTATTTACATAAAGTGCTAAGTGCAAAAAAGTGCATCAATCTCATGAGAACAATTACTCGGATCCTAGCGTGTGGACCACAACCCAGGAGACATAAATCATACAGAAAAAACACATAGAGCTACTTATCTATTGTTGGATGTCAGGATCACACAGGCCCCCCGCACACAGAGCCCACGCGTTCCGAGACGCTGAGTCTCTTCCTCAGGGCAGATTAGAAGCCTTTTACAAGTCTCAGAACGCGTGGGCTCGTTTTGGGGGGGGGGGGGGGGCGCACATGCTGGCCGGACATCTTTTATTTATAAGATAAGTAGCACTGTTTTTTCTTATGATTTGGGTGTGATTCATTCTTTATTGTTTGAGTATCTGAGGGTATTTGACTCATAATGAGCTTCTATTTATTATTGATGCACTGTAGTCTTAGGCACTTACTTTATAACACAATTATAATTGCTGTTTTTGAAGGTTTTTATACAGTGTATAGATATATGATTAGGTCCTATGGCAGCTTGGTACAGCAGCGCCCCCTTCTGGCAGAATCTGATCGTCTGTGTATTATATGTTTTTTAACATTGTTTTTTGGATGTAGTGTCTTTATGTTAATGAATTAATAAATATATCATTTTTTTATAAAAAGATTCTGGTGCAATAATAGGTCCCTGGTGTGGGGGGGGGGTTTGGGCATCCCCAATCTTTTTGCATATGTGTTGTGGGTCATATACAGAACACTGCACCACGCTTGATGTTTAAAGTGGACCAACACCCAGGATTTTGACTATACTGGGTTTTGGTCCACTTCGGCGGGGCACCCCGATCACCCCGCTGTGTGAAACCCCCCAAAAACCCTGAAAAACTCACTTCACCACGCTCCCACGGGACCGCTGCTGCCAATCCCCGCCGACGGACAAGAGAGCGCGCCCGTCGCCGCCTCCCGCGCGTCACTCTTACAGGGCGCGCGCCCGCCATTCACAAATGGCCGGCGCGGGTGCGCGTCCTGCTAGAGGGACGCGCGGGAGGCGGCGGCGGGCGCCGCTGGATCGTGGATAAGGTAGGGATTTAGGGGTTTCTGGGGGGTGCCCCGCAGTCAGGGGTCTGATCGGTCCGGGAATCTTATAGCTTCCCGGGCCGATCATGGGAGGGTGTTGGTCCACTTTAAATAGTTGGTGCCATCCACATCTAAGTAGTTTCTAGAATACGGCCCTGGGTGGGCGGCCCTGGAATCTAAAAAGATTGCAGGGCTGTCTGCTTGGCTTTCCCGGGGACATCCTAGATGGGGATGCCCCACTGTGTGCCGCAAAACTCACCTTCATCCTGTGGCCGCATTAGCGCGCTCCCGCCCTCAGCCATTCAGGTAGCATGCGCTGGGGATGCGGCTCTGCATGTAAACAGGGCAAAGCATTACATATGCACAGGAAACGGCTCTGATTGGACGAGAGCCCGCTCATGCACCATTGGACACAGTGGGGCATCCCGAATTTGTGCACAAAAATAAAAATGGGGATAGTCAAAATCACAGGTTTTGTTCTGCTTTAAATCCAGGGACCAGCAGCACAGTTGCTGGGAAAGAAAGCCTCTGGCTGCTCCAAGATGGCCGCTACTACTACAAAATGACAACATAAAACAAAGTTACACCAAAGAGTTGGGGGCACCCTCCAAAACGGGGGGTTTTGGGTCCCTGGGGACTAACAATTGCACTCTCAAAAGGGTAAGAATATAAGATGGTCTTTATTAACGGTAATCACATTAAAAACAATTTAAAAAGCTACAACATTGTCCCAGTGCTGTTCCATAACCAGCCACATGGGGGAGCCATCCTGCCAGGTACAGTCTAATATAAAGTGCATTAATGAATTGTGACTGATACTAAATCCTCGATACACCATAAATATACAATAATAAAGTGCTATGTGCTAAAACTCAAAACAGGACACCTGAATAAAGGCAAACCCAATAAGGGAAGGAAGTGCAAGGTATACAAACAAGACATGATGAGATCTTTACTGTACCACTGACAGGAGAGCAGCCCTGCAGCGAGCCCACGCGTTCCGAGCCACTAGGGCTCTTCCTCAAGGCTGGGGTAATGATAACTTTGGTGTTATTGTGCATTTGCAGGGTTCCCTATAGGGGCAGTGCACCTCACACTATTGTTATATAATTAGAGGTGCCACCCGCAGTATTTTGCTTTTTGTATAAAACAAAGTTAAAAACAACTGCATCTGCCCCAATTCATGAAGTATCATACGAAAAAAAAATTTATCAGGGAACCAAATACCCCAAAATTGACTCACAAAAATGGAGGAGTGGGGAAAAATTAATTAAAAATAAATAGTAGGTCCTGGATTATAGTTGTAAAGTGACTGGTGCAAAATTCTAATACTGGGCAGTGCCTGAATACAATATATATACAAAAAAATGACAATATTAATCATACAATAAATATACAATTTCAATCAAATAAATATAATTAGCCAAATAGCTGTATCATGCCAAATAATGACCTAAGAATCAACGATAATCAAGGACACAAAAAGAGCCCTAAAGTGCACTGTGCAAACGTCCGCAATAATAACCAGAAGGCGCAACGATTACCCGACCATACTAGCGGCAACGCACGTTCCCAGGTAATTGAGTAAAGGGGGAGATGCCGCAGGAACTGTTGTTGTGTGTTCCTTTTTGTATGTGTAACAGTATTATTGGTATAATAAAAGTGCTGCCAACGCCAGGTAGCGACAGATGAGCGTCTGTAGCGGCATTTTCAGAGCGCCGGCTAGTAGTCGCTGTGCTCGGCCGTGGGTCGCTACTTCATAGTCGCTGTTCAGTAATGTTGAATACATTGTGATGAGTCGCTATTTGACCAGTACAGCGCTGTATGGGAGCGCATGTTAGCGACTGCTCATAGCGACCAACTCACAACATATTCAGCAAAAAAAAACAGCCTCACAAATCTCTGGCGCTGAAAAATGCTTCTCTGAAGCCCAGAGTGCAGGAGGCTGTGTGATTAAAGTCTGTTTTTCAGCATCTATCCACCAGTAACAAAGCGAAAACATATGGAATTACATTGTAACATGACACTTTAATGGGAGAGCTGTGATGTCATTTCTGAAGAAATATATAAAACATGAAAAAATTGTGAAAAAACTGCTTATTCAATGTCAGGAGAGGTCACAGAATTATTTGGGATTTTTGAAAAAAAAAAAAAAAAACCCCCGTTTAAAGAGAAGAAAAGGATCGTCCATTGAAATGTATGGGAGAGCGACAGGTAGCGAGAGGTCACACCTGGCGCTGTGCAAGGCTGAACGCTGGCGCTGTGAAAATGATGAATCAGACGCTACATGGCGCTATCCCAGTCACTAAACAGATTCTGCTTGATAAATGTGTAATTGCTGCCGTGTCCGGCGTTCACCAGTCGCTACCTGGCGCTATCCCTTCTTAAATAACCCCCTTTGTCTGGTGCTCGTAATTGGGGTGGATGTGGCGAGCTGTCTGCAGTCCCTCCTTTGCTTTGGTTGATTAATGTTTAGTGAGCACAGGAACTGATTATAGTGCTGCAGCCTCTCTCTGTGTTACTACTAGAAAATGAGGCGCCATTTCAGCTTTGAGTGGGTGCAGAAGTAAATGTAAGTGCTGACAATGCTGCAGTACCATGCATGCGGATGGGGGCAAGGGCTGGTCCGGTTTAAAGTGGACCAAAACCCAGGATTTTGTCTATCCTTGTCCCCGGGGCACCCAGATCGGGGATGCCCCACTGTGTGAAACCCCTCGCAGGTCGGCGAATCCAACTCAAATCTTCCCGGTCCTATGGCGCATGTGCGGCCACTCGTCCAATCACGGCTCAGAGCCGCTGACGTCATGTTGTCTAAGCATCGTCTAAGGCCAACAGCTGCGAGCGCGCTGACTGCCGCATCCCCCGCTTCCCTCTAACATGGAGCGTGCCCGCGCCGGCCATTCACAAACGCCTGACACAGGCACACGCCCTGCTGGAGGGATATCGGGGATGTGCATGCACCGCTGGACTGGGAGAGAAGGTGACTGACCTGGCGGGTTTCACACAGTGGGGTATCCCGAATCTGGACGCCCCGGTGAAAGGAAATCCAGCGGCCCTGGAATCTTATAGATTTAGGCCGATGGGGGCTTTGGTCCTCTAGGGCCGTCCATCATTCCCCAGTTATGCTTCCAGGACAAAACACACTTTTCCTTGGATGTTTTTTTTAACAAAAAACTGTTAAAGCGGACCTTCACCCTGAATAAGAGCCTATCTTATACGTTTCCCCCACCCTGTACATACAGATTGCTCACATTAATCCGGACCTTCACCCTGAATAAGAGCCTATCTTATATGTTTCCCACACCCTGTACATACAGATTGCCCACATTAATCTGGACCTTCACCCTGAATAAGAGCCTATCTTGTATGTTTCCCACACCCTGTACATACAGATTGCGCACATTAATCCGGACCTTCACCCTGAATAAGAGCCTATCTTATATGTTTCCCACACCCTGTACATACAGATTGCCCACATTAATCCGGACCTTCACCCTGAATAAAAGCCTATCTTCTATGTTTCCCACACCCTGTACATACAGATTGCTCACATTAATCCAGACCTTCACCCTGAATAAGAGCCTATCTTATATGTTTCCCACACCCTGTACATACAGATTTCCCACATTAATCCGAACATTCACCCCGAATAGGAGCCTATCTTATATGATTCCTCCACCCTGTACATACAGATTGCCCACATTAATCCGGACCTTCACCCTGAATAAGAGCCTATCTTATACGTTCCCCCCACCCTGTACATACAGATTGCTCACATTAATCCGGACCTTCACCCTGAATAAGAGCCTATCTTCTATGTTTCCCACACCCTGTACATACAGATTGCCCACATTAATCCGGACCTTCACCCTGAATAAGAGCCTATCTTATATGTTTCCCACACCCTGTACATACAGATTGCCCACATTAATCCGGACCTTCACCCTGAATAAGAGCCTATCTTCTATGTTTCCCACACCCTGTACATACAGATTGCTCACATTAATCCAGACCTTCACCCTGAATAAGAGCCTATCTTGTATGTTTCCCACACCCTGTACATACAGATTGCGCACATTAATCCGGACCTTCACCCTGAATAAGAGCCTATCTTGTATGTTTCCCTCACCCTGTACATACAGATTGCTCACATTAATCCAGACCTTCACTCTGAATAAGAGCCTATTTTATATGTTTCCCACACCCTGTACATACAGATTGCTCACATTAATCCAGACCTTCACCCTGAATAAGAGCCTATCTTATATGTTTCCCACACCCTGTACATACAGATTGCTCACATTAATCCGGACCTTCACTCTGAATAAGAGCCTATCTTATATGTTTCCCACACCCTGTACATACAGATTGCTCACATTAATCCAGACCTTCACCCTGAATAAGAGCCTATCTTATATGTTTCCCACACCCTGTACATACAGATTGCTCACATTAATCCAGACCTTCACTCTGAATAAGAGCCTATCTTATATGTTTCCCACACCCTGTACATACAGATTGCTCACATTAATCCAGACCTTCACCCTGAATAAGAGCCTATCTTATATGTTTCCCACACCCTGTACATACAGATTGCCCACATTAATCCGTACCTTCACCCTGAATAAGAGCCTATCTTATATGTTTCCCACACCCTGTACATACAGATTGCCCACATTAATCCGGACCTTCACCCTGAATAAGAGCCTATCTTATATGTTTCCCACACCCTGTACATACAGATTGCCCACATTAAAAATCATCCTACCTGCATCTACGGCATGTTATGAGCCCAATCTATGCAATGCGCTCACCTTGACATTGAGAATCTTTAGGTTGCTGCTTAGATCCTCCGGGTTAAAACACGTGTCGTCTCTGGTGAGAAATCCCGGCTTCAGGACATATCCACAGGCTCCATTATCCTGGAAGCGACCCCTGTTCAGGTCCATCTTGTAGCCGGGGGTCTGGAAATTCAGAGCCACTGCAGAGACAAGAGAACACGGCTAATCGGAGGCTCATTTACTGGAAAACAAAGGCAATGTGTGATTCCAGTGTGACGAACAGAACTGCATGGGATCTGGGGTGTCATTTAAAGTGGACCAAAACCCAGGATTTTGACTATCGGGGATGCCCCGCTGTGTGAAACCCCCCAGATCGCCGATGCCAACTCATCTCTTCGCAGTTCTATGGCACATGCGCGGCCAATCATCCAATCAGCGCACTCGGGGCCTCTGATGTCACGTTGTCTAAGGCCAGTAGCCAGGAGCTGGCAGCCGCATCCCCCACTGCCCTCTAACAGGGAGCGTGACTGCGCCGGCCATTCACAAATGCCCTGCTAGAGGGACAGCGGGGATGCGGCTCACACATGCGCTGTTAGACCGGGAAGTAAGGTAAGTGTATGGAGCGACCTAGGGGGGGTTTCACACAGCGGGGCATCCCGATTTCGGGAAGGGAATCGATCGGCCTGGGTATCTTATAGATTCCTGGGCCGATCAAGCTGGGTTTTGGTCCACTTTAAAGTGATACTAAAAGGCGAGCGCCCGATTGTTGTGCCATTGTTTCAGGCTACACGTCCCAAACTTCAATCCGTTTCCAAAAACACCCTGTAGTCCCTAAGTTATTAATAAAACTATTAGAGCATCGGAGATGCAGAGAAATGGGTGTGGCCACAGCGATGTGATGTAAGCACACTGTGATGAGTGTGAGTGATACTAAAGGTGAGCGCCCGATTGTTATCCCATTGTCTCGGGCTACACGCTGCGCTGTCCCCAGACTTCAATCCGTTTCCAAAAACACCCTGTAGTTCCTAAGTTATTAATAAAAGTATTAGAGCATCGGAGATGCAGAGAAATGGGTGTGGCCACAGCGATATGATGTAAGCACACTGTGATGAGTGTGAGTGATACTAAAGGTGAGCGCCCGATTGTTATCCCATTGTCTCGGGCTACACGCTGCGCTGTCCCCAGACTTCAATCCGTTTCCAAAAACACCCTGTAGTTCCTAAGTTATTAATAAAAGTATTAGAGCATCGGAGATGCAGAGAAATGGGCGTGGCCACAGCGATATGATGTAAGCACACTGTGATGAGTGTGAGTGATACTAAAGGGCGAGCGCCCGATTGTTGTGCCATTGTTTCAGGCTACACGTCCCAAACTTCAATCCGTTTCCAAAACACCCTTTAGTCCCTAAGTTATTAATAAAAGTATTAGAGCATCGGAGATGCAGAGAAATGGGTGTGGCCACAGCGATGTGATGTAAGCACACTGTGATGAGTGTGAGTGATACTAAAGGGCGAGTGCCCGATTGTTGTCCCATTGTCTCGGGCTACACGCTGCGCTGTCCCCAGACTTCAATCTGTTCTCAAAAACAAAACTTCTATCTATGACTAAGGACCCCAGCTGTCCGAAACGCGTAAGCTTTGCATGGCACTTTTTACATTGGCCAGGGTCTGATACTGCTTTTAGCTGCCTTTTTGGATATGGAGATGATTTTTAAAGTATCTTTATTAAAGTATTTGGACTTTTAGGAGTGCTGACCTTTTGCTTCTCTCTTCGGTCTCAAAAACACCCTGTAGTCCCTAAGTTATTAGTAAAAGTATTAGAGCATGTGTAACAGGGGGTGGCGCCACCACCTTGTTAAGGGTTAAAGTGGACCAAAACCTACCCCACCCGGGGCATCCGAAATCGTTATGCCCCGCTGTGTGCAATCACCCAGGTTGCTCATACACTTACCTTCTTTCCCGGCGCATGCGTCAGCCGCATCCCCTCTATCCCTCTAGCAGGGCGCATACCCGCACCAGGCATTTGTGAATAGCCGACGCAGGCATGCTGCAGGGAAGCGGGGGGGTGGCCGTCAGCGTGTTTGCCACTGCTTGCGTGACGCAAATCCGAGCGCACTGATTGGACAAGCGGCTGTGCATGCGCTGTAGGACTGGGAAGAGGCGAGTTTGCAAGAACCAAAACCCAGGATAGTCAAATTCCTGGGTTTTGGTCCACTTTAAATGTATTAGTATAGGCCAGGTTGAGGGGGTCAATAGCTGATGTGGACGTATAACGATACAAAGGTTTATTCGTTTAATTTTCATTTAGGGGTAATTACAACCTTTGGCCACTAGATGGTGGTGTTGGATTAGAAATTAGTATAGTATAGACCAATATGAGGGATTAAAGTGGAGCAAAACCCACCACGATCAATTATCACCCCCGGGGCATCCAAAATGTGTGAAGCCCCTCAGGTCACCCCATACACTTACCATCATTTCCGGTCCAACGAGCCGCATCCCCACTATCCCTCTAGCAGGGCTTTTGTGAATGGCGGGCGCAGGCACGCGCGGGGGGGATGTGGCTGTCAGCACATTCGGAGCCGCTCACCTTAGACGTAGGCTGAGTGGATCCGAGCTCGCTGATTGGATAAGGAGCAAGGATAGTCAAAATCCTGGGTTTTGGTCCACTTTAAATGTATTAGTATAGGCCAGGTTGAGGAGGTCAATAGCTGATGTATAACAGTACAAATGTTTATTTCTTTAATTTCCTTTAGGCCATTGAGTTGGGACGCCTGCACTGCTGAGATACTGACACTACAAATGGCCAATAAAGGGCAACACACTATAAACCCCAAATTCGCGGTCTGCCAGTACAGCACCCTGACGAAGTGGGTGTCCGCGCAACGCGTCGGTGTCGGAAGCGTATTCCATTACACATTGTGACGGGCATTGTCATTAAATAAATTCAATAACTTTTATAGTCCATAAGTGTCCACTTGCACCGCCCGCATTTGTGGTTTGTTTTATCTTTTTAATTGTGTCTTTTAACTAATTATGCTACTGCAGATCTAATCTCAATAAAGTTTAGTTATTTTTTTGAATATAATTCTGTTGTGCGGCTACTTCTTATGGTGAGCGACAGCGGTCTGTACTGGCACACCGCAAATTTGGGGTTGAACAATCTCCATATTATGGGCGTTTTTTCGAAGCTTTTGGAGCGATTGGCTGCTGGGCCTATATAACGGTGGCCCCGCACACACCCCATTGATTCACACTCTGCAGGAAGAGAGGCCAGAGGGGTTCCCTGTGCAGGGCCCTCCATGGCGACCGGTGAAGGGTCCTCCGAGTCGCTTGTGGAGGAAGAAGGCAACCACCTGGCACTGAGGGACAATTGTCAAATTAAGCCACGCCCCTCAATTGAGGGATTTATGAAGCCACGCCCCTAATTGAGGGATGGATGAAGCCACACCCCCTCATTGATTGATAGGTGATAGGATGTAACAGTTACAACAATAGAAACAAATGAATCATTTATTGATGCAGATCTGCATGTTACACATCAAAGAGGGACAATATATAAATTAAGCCACTCCCCCATTAGGGATAGATAAAGCCACGCCCCCTCATTGAGGGATGGATGAAGCCACGCCCCCTCATTGAGGGATGGATAGGAGATAGGATGTAACAGTTACAACAATAGAAACACTTTGAATAGGCAAATGAATCATTTATTGCTGCAGATCTGCATGTTACACCTCAAAGAGGGACAAATGAGAACAATGAGGGACAGTATGTAAATGAAGCCACTCCCCATAAAGTATAGATAAAGCCACACCCCCTCATTTAGGGATTAATGAAGCCACGCCCGCTCGTTGAGGGATGGATGAAGCCACGCCCCCTCATTGATTGATGGACAGGAGATACATTGTAACAGTTACAACAATAGAAACACTTTGAATACAAATGAATCATTTATTGCTGCAGATCTGCATGTTACACCTCAAAGAGGGACAATATGTAAATGAAGCCACTCCCCCATTAAGGGATGATAAAGCCACACACCCTCATTTAGGGATTGATGTAGCCACGCCCCCTCATTTAGGAATGGATGAAGCCACGCCCCCTCATTGAGGGATGGATGAAGCCACACCCCCTCATTGAGGGATGGATGAAACCACACCCCCTCATTGAGGGATGGATGAAGCCACACCCCCTCATTGAGGGATGGATGAAGCCACGCCCCCTCATTGAGGGATGGATGAAGCCACACCCCCTCATTGAGGGATGGATGAAACCACACCCCCTCATTGAGGGATGGATGAAGCCACACCCCCTCATTGAGGGATGGATGAAGCCACGCCCCCTCATTGAGGGATGGATGAAGCCACACACCCTCATTGAGGGATGGATGAAGCCACACCCCCTCATTGAGTGATGCATGAAGCCACGCCCCCTCATTGAGGGATGGATGAAGCCACACACCCTCATTGAGGGATGGATGAAGCCACGCCCCCTCATTGAGGGATGGATGAAGCCACGCCCCCTCATTGAGGGATGGATGAAGCCACACACCCTCATTGAGGGATGGATGAAGCCACACCTCCTCATTGAGGGATGGATGAAGCCACACACCCTCATTGAGGAATGGATGAAGCCACACCCCCTCATTGAGTGATGCATGAAGCCACGCCCCCTCATTTAGGAATGGATGAAGCCACGCCCCCTCATTGAGGGATGGATGAAGCCACACACCCTCATTGAGGGATGGATGAAGCCACACCTCCTCATTGAGGGATGGATGAAGCCACACCCCCTCATTGAGGGATGGATGAAGCCACGCCCCCTCATTGAGGGATGGATGAAGCCACACCCCCTCATTGAGGGATGGATAGGAGATAGGATGTAACAGTTACAACAATAGAAACACTTTGAATACAAATGAATCATTTATTGCTGCAGATCTGCATGTTACACCTCAAAGAGGGACAAATGAGAACAATGCGGGACATGGACTCAAAAGAGGGACAGTGCCTCCAAATCAGGGACACTTGGGAGGTATGCGAGATATTATGAGCGGGTACTTACCGAGCTGGCACCCGGCGTTCCACATCTCCTGGGGGCTGTAGTTGGAGGAGTTGGCTCGCAGGGCGTCGGGGTAAATACGGCTGAGCTGTCGGATATTGTAGCGAACCAAAGTGTTTCCTGGAGAAGGAAACGTGGAGCGGTCAGGTGGAGGATTCTCATTGGACAAACACTTCCCTGTCTTCTGCCCGTTTCCTGGCCTTGGCCTATTTTGCCCCTCCCCCGGGGACTGATGTGATCCGATTGTATCATCAGTAACATATTAAAGTGGACCAAAACCCAGGATTTTGACTGTCCTCGTTTTTTTGGCCCTTCCACTGTTCTTGTTATCCAGGACCTCGGAGGAGAGAGATTTAGGGATACTGATTACTGATAGCTGCAAGATGATTGGACAGTGTAGCCAGGCAGTGGGAAAAGCAAGCAGGATGCTCGGCTGCATAGCTCGAGGCATCACCAGTAGGAAGAGGTAGGTTGTGATGCCGCTGTATAGAGCCCTGGTGAGGCCACAGCTAGAATACTGTGTGCAGTTCTGGAGACCTCCCCTCCCTTGACTATCCTGGGTTTTGGTCCTTTACCCCGGGGGCCCCGATCGGGGATGCCCCGCTGTGTGAAACCGCCAGGTCGCCAAAGGCAACTCACCTCTTGCTGGTCCTATGACACGTGTGTGTCCGCTCGTCCAATCAGCACTGGCGTCCGCATCCCCCGCTTCCCTCTAACAGGGAGCGTGCCCGCGCCGGCCAATCACAAATGCCTGGCCCTGCTAGAGGGAAGCGGGGGATGCTGCTCGCACATGCGCCGTTGGAACAGGAAGCAATGTAAGTATATGGGGCGACCTGGGGGGCTTCACATTTCCATTTCTTTTTTAAGGTGGGCCAGAACCCAGGATTTAGGACTATCCTGGGTTTTGGTCCCGAGCCGCGTGAAACCCTCCAGATCGCCAAAGTCAACTCACCTCTTCCCAGTCCTATGGCGCATCTGCGGCGCTCGTCCAATCAGCGCGCTGACGCCACATTGTCTAAGCCTTGAAACCCCCCCAGATCGCCGATGTCAACTCACCTCTTCCCCATCCTACGGCGCATGCGCAGCCGCTCGTCCAATCAGTGCGCTCGGATCCTCTGACGTCACGTCTTCTAAGTCTTCGTCTAAGGAGAGCAGATCCGAGCGCATGGCGGCACCGGCACGTGCCCTGCTAAAGGGACAGCGGGGATGCGACCCGCACAAACGCAGCTGGACCGGGAAAGAAGGTAAGTGTATGGGGTGATCTGGGGGGTTTCACACAGCTGGGCATCCCGATTTTGGATGCCCCAGGGGAGGGAATCGATCGGCCAATCAGAGTGGGTTTTGGTCCACTTTTTGGTCCACCTGGGGCATCCAAAATCAGAATGTCCCTCTGTGTGAAACCCTCCAGGTTGCCCGATCTCCCTCACCTCTCCTCGGTCCTATGGCGCATGCGCAGCCTCTCGTCCAATCAGCACGCTCGGATTCGCTCCCGTCCCTTAGTCCCAAAGCTCGTCTAAAGGGAGTGGATCTGAGCAGGCTGACGGCCTCATCCACTGCTACCCTTTAAAGTGGACCAAAACCCACTGTGATCGGCCTGGGAATCTATAAGATTTACGGACCAATCGATTCACTCCACCTGGGGCATCCAAAATCGGGATGCCCCGCTGTGTGAAACCCCCCAGGTCGCCCCATACACTTACCTTCTTTTCCGGTCCAACGGTGCATGCGCGAGCAGCGGCCACATCCTCCTATCCCTCTAGCAGGGCTCAGGCATTTGTGAATGGCCGGCGCGGGCACGTTCCCTGTTAGAGGGATAGCGGGGATGCGGCCGCTGCTCGCGCATGCTCCATTGAACCGGGAAAGAAGGTGAGTGTATGGGGCGACCCGGGGGGTTTCACACAGTGAGGCATCCCGACTCTGGATGCCCCAGGGGGAGGCCCGGGAATCGGTTGGGGTGTGGGTTTCAAGCCACTTTAACCTTCGTGTTCTTATATAGACCATACCTCCCAACTTTTGAAAGCCGTAAAGAGGGACAAAAGAAGCCACGCCCCAGCCACACCCTCAGCCACGCCCTTAAAGGGAAACACCACCTAAGAATTAAATAGGGCATCCCTCGTTACACAACCAGTTAGGGGGCGACACAGACACACAGATAGACACACACACAGACACACACATATAGACACACAGACACATAGACACACACACACATAGACACACACACACACAGACACACACACACACATAGACACACACACACATAGACACACACACACACACATAGACACACACACACACATAGACACACACACACATAGACACACACACATAGACACACACACACAGACACACACACACACATAGACACACACACACATAGACACACACACACATAGACACACACACATAGACACACACACACAGACACACACACACAGACACACACACACATAGACACACACACACACATAGACACACACACACATAGACACACACACACATAGACACACACACATAGACACACACACACAGACACATAGACACATAGACACACACAGACACACACACACACACACACACACACACACACACACAGACACATAGACACACATAGACACACACACACACACACACACACACACACACACACAGACACATAGACACACACAGACACACACACACACACACACACACACACACACACACACACACACACACACATAGACACACACAGACACACACACATAGACACACACACACACACACACACACACAGACACATAGACACACATAGACACACACACACACACACACAGACACATAGACACACACAGACACACACACACACACACACACACACACACACACACACACACATAGACACACACAGACACACACACATAGACACACACACACACACACACAGACACATAGACACACACAGACACACACACACACACACACACACACACACACACACACACACACACACATAGACACACACAGACACACACACATAGACACACACACACAAATACACTCACCAGTGTGGCCATTTCCCCTCCTGTGTGAGGCCCCTTCCTGGAGTCCCGCCCCCACCCACTGAACCACCAATGAAATAACAGAAGAGAGAAAAAAAGACCCCGCCTCTCAGACTCCTCTTGGACGCCCCCTGACACCAGCCCCGAGTATGCGCTTACACACGGGGGCGATGGCGCCGGACAGGAGCATGCGCCGTGGGACCAGGTAATAAAATCTGGGCAGTCCCGGGAAAATTGGGACGGTTGGGGGGTAGGTATAGACTATTAACCAGGGAGCCTGTGTTTCACAGCGATCGAGGTGCGCGTGGTGCGACTATGCCTGCCCTGGAGCCTGATAGACTCCAGGGTGGGTTGTGTTCCTCTTTAAGGACTGATGCTGGTGTCATGCATTGGCGGCTGTAATTACCGGCGTCCTTCATCAGTTTGCGCACTCTGTCCTCGCTGAACGAGCTCATCTCGCACACGCTGCCCGGCTGCTCCCGATATTCCACCGACTGGCAGTAGATCACCAGATCCGAGAGCTCCTGCGCCACATCCTGCGATGAGAGGAGACAGCAGATACTTATATGAGAAGGGATGGCGCCAGATAGCGCCTCGTAGCAGCAGGCAGCGTCTGGTGAACGCTGGGCGCTGTACGCAAAATCACATTTATGAAAGCGAATCTGGCGAGCGACTCTAACAGCGCCATGTAGCGTCACATGTATTATTACATATAAGAAGCGCCATGTAGCGTCACGTGTATTATTACATATAAGAAGCGCCATGTAGCGTCACGTGTATTATTACATATAACTAAACTAAAAGAGGGTAAGCCCCAATTACCCTATACATTATCCAACCAAAGATTTTACTATTGCACACACAATTAATGTTAAGAAAGTAATGCTTAAATAATTTAATCCCAATATAAAGTTACAAAAAATTACAAAAAATGGACATAGACATTTTTAAAAAACACATAAGACAACTATAATATCCATATCTGCCACCGGGGGGCATGGGTGTACCATGATGTAAAACCATCCAATATCACTAGCATATGTGCACAACAATAAACATACCAATATCTCCTCAAACATTACTGCCCTGAGGAAGAGACCCAGCGTCTCGGAACGCGTGGGCTCACTAAACGGGGGGGCTGAGGTGATACCATCATCCTGTCTCAGATAAGTTTTTTGATTGTTTTTGTCATTGATTCATGTCTCCTGAGGTTGGGGATCATACTTTTGATGCTTTGTATTATTTTCACTGTTTATGAGATTGATGCACTTTGGCACGTCAGCACTTTATTGTAAATTTGATTGTATATAGATATAGTTAGTTTGAGGAGATATTGTTATGTTTATTGTTGTGCACATATGCTAGTGATATTGGATGGTTTTACATCATGGTACACCCATGCCCCCCGGTGGCAGATAAGGATATTATAGTTGTCTTATGTGTTTTTTAAAAATGTCTATGTCCATTTTTTGTAATTTTTTGTAACTTTATATTGGGATTAAATTATTAAAGCATTACTTTCTTAACATTAATTGTGTGTGCAATAGTAAAATCTTTGGTTGGATAATGTATAGGGTAATTGGGGCTTACCCTCTTTTAGTTTAGTTTAAGTCTATGGTATACCAAAGTAGTGCACCACAGTATTAGGATTTGTGGGTGCCACCTCTGTTCACTCTCCTCCCCCCTGTGGGTGGTTTCTTTTGTTATTACATATAACAGCGCCATGTAGCGTCACATGTATTATTACATATAAGAAGCGCCATGTAGCGTCATGTGTATTATTACATATGACAGCGCCATGTAGCGTCACATGTATTATTACATATAAGAAGCGCCATGTAGCGTCACGTGTATTATTACATATAACAGCGCCATGTAGCGTCACATGTATTATTACATATAACAGCACCATGTAGTGTCACATGTATTATTACATATAACAGCGCCATGTAGCATCACATGTATTATTACATATAACAGCACCATGTAGCGTCACATGTATTATTACATATAACAGCGCCATGTAGCGTCACATGTATTATTACATATAACAGCACCATGTAGCGTCACATGTATTATTACATATAACAGCACCATGTAGCGTCACATGTATTATTACATATAAAAGCGCCATGTAGCATCACATGTATTATTACATATAACAGCGCCATATAGAATCACATGTATTATTACATATAACAGCGCCATGTAGCATCACATGTATTATTACATATAACAGCGCCATGAAGCATCACATGTATTATTACATATAACAGCGCCATGTAGCGTCACATGTATTATTACATATAACAGCGCCATGTAGTGTCACATGTATTATTACATATAACAGGGCCATGTAGCATCACATGTATTATTACATATAACAGCGCCATGTAGCGTCACATGTATTATTACATATAACAACGCCATGTAGCGTCACATGTATTATTACATATAACAGCACCATGTAGCATCACATGTATTATTACATATAACAACGCCATGTAGCGTCACATGTATTATTACATATAACAGCACCATGTAGCGTCACATGTATTATTACATATAACAGCGCCATATAGAATCACATGTATTATTACATATAACAGCGCCATGTAGCATCACATATATTATTACATATAACAGCGCCATGTAGCGTCACGTGTATTATTACATATAACAGCACCATGTAGCATCACATGTATTATTACATATAACAGCGCCATGTAGCGTCACATGTATTATTACATATAACAGCGCCATGTAGCGTCACATGTATTATTACATATAACAGCACCATGTAGCATCACATGTATTATTACATATAACAGCACCATGTAGCGTCACATGTATTATTACATATAACAGCGCCATATAGAATCACATGTATTATTACATATAACAGCGCCATGTAGCGTCACATATATTATTACATATAACAGCGCCATATAGAATCACATGTATTATTACATATAACAGCGCCATGTAGCGTCACATATATTATTACATATAACAGCGCCATATAGAATCACATGTATTATTACATATAACAGCACCATGTAGCATCACATGCGGATAATCAGGGGCTAACATTACATCGCTGTTGCCACACCCACATTTTTTCTCCGCATCTCCAATGCTCTAATACTTTTACTAATAACTTAGGGACTAAAGGGTCTTTTTTAAAGCGGATTGAAGTTTGGGACAGCGCAACGTGTAGCCCGAGGCATTGGCACAACAATTGGGCGTTCGCCTTTAGTATCACTTTAACTACATACATACATAACCCAACATAACACCCTAAGAAACAAGCCCAATGCCCAATAGGGTCACTGTGCCCACTATCACTTTAACTATATAAATACCCCAATATAACACCCTAAGAAACAAGCCCAATGTCCAATAGCGTCACTGTGCCCACTAACACTATAACTATATACATAAATACCCCAACATAACACCCTAAGAAAAAAGCCCAATGCCCAATAGCGTCACTGTGGCCACTTACCACCCGCGTCCTTCCCTCTTCCTCTTCTGCCGGTTCGCTCAGCTTCTTTCCTTTCACCAGGATCCTTCCTTTCAGCGCCTATTAAATATCAATATATTAAATGATTATAATGATATCAGTTGTCACTGTAATAAAAGGGAAGGATTAGATTATACAAAGTGCAGATATGACTCCACCCGACAATGGCAACTTCCAAGCAATGGCTCCTGTCTGAATCCTTGGTGCATTAGTAAATAATGAGGACGTTGATCTGTGTGTATCTATGGTATAGGAGCGCCCTCTAGTGGCAGCGTTTATACACAGTGTATTGTTCAATAATCAGAATATTATCAGCCTGGGGAACCTTCATAGTCTTCTTAGGCAGTAATGGCCCTTCCTGTATGGAGCTCCAGGGAAAGAGGAGGCGCCAGAACTGGGCAAACCTGGGCAGGTGCCGGGGCCCCCGCATCTTGTGAGGGCCCCACCTAATTCCCTCTACCCAAGCAGCCTCTATGCAGAACACAGGGCCGGGCAATAATCAGAACTAAGGCCTGTCAGTCAGGGGCAGAGACTTTCTTTAAGCTATTCCTTCTATTCTTTGTTTCTTTCCTTCTATTCTTTTCTCTTTTATCTTTCTTCCTTTCCACTTATTATTTGCTTCTTTCCTCCATTCCTGTTCTTTCTGCCATTCCTTTTCTTATATTATTTATGTTAATCCGTCTATAGTTACACTGAAAGTTTCGCACTGCCACATATACTTGGGTGGGTGCTGGCCTAGGGGGGACCCGACACACTATAGCCTCGATTCAGAGACACATTCGTCCGGACTTCCGTAGCTGTCTGTGAAAGTTTTGGTGAGTGTTTGTCATTTTTTTGCTTTTTTTCGTCCATTTTCTACTCGCACGAACGTTCGGGAACGCGCTTTCGATGAACGGAAGCAAATCGGAACGTTTCCGTTAGTTCGGATCATCTTCCAAACAAAATCGGAAATTTTTAGTTCGTTCAGAAAACTTCCGTTGCTGGGATGGGTTTCTGTTTGATTCAGAGAGCTGATTTCCGGCGGATCACCACCCTATAAATCCGTTTCATTTCCGATCCACTTACGGGACCTTTGAGGGCTCGGATTGCTATTGTTGAACATGTTTTGCGGCTATGTGGAGGAGTCTGCGCACCTTTAGCACCAAGGCATTGCATGTATCAGCATGGCCGAGGCCATAAATTGTATAGCAATGCATACCTGAATCAATACATTTCATGTATGCCTTATAGATGCATTTTAATGCTGACCTTAATTAGTCCTTAACATGTAAACATTTATTTTCCCACACATCCATATAATTGCTATATATTTTTAGACTTATGTCCTTTGTGAATTATATTTGGATTGTTGAACTTGAATCTTAATTTGTTGTAGGAGTTATTGTTTTAGTTGGTTACCTTTGCTTTGTGTAATTATTTTATATTTGGTTGCAGGAACCGCAAGATGTGCCGCTCGCCCTTGCTCCTGATGCCCGTTCTTTGCCTGCAGAATGCGGGCCAGGGGTTCTCTAATCGGGCACTATGCAAAACCCGGGCCGTGGTGGCGAGGGCCCTCTGGCTTTTGAAGTCCAGATTTAGGTGTTTGGACCATACGGGGGGGGGGGGGGGGGCACTGCAGTATGACCCCAACAAGGTTATACCAATAATTCAATTTACGTTTTTTTAACAGGGACCACACGTGCCAGAGTGGCACATCTGAGTGTCAGGGTCCTTCAGTTGGTGGGCGAGATGCAGGAGCTGCGCAACTGGTTGGGGACCACAGATGAAGAATAATGTTCTGTGGCGGCCATTGCTATGTATTTTGTTTTTTATAGTTGTAACAAGTTGCTTGATTTCCCTTAAATCCACTATTTAGACCCCTTTCCTATTAGGCATAAAATAGTGGAAATGATGTAGTGCAGTGCAATGCAGGGAGGCTGAGAGCAGGGATCCAAAGATGGAAGCAAGGACCAGGGACCAAGAACAAAGGATCTAAAGGTGGTAGCAAGGACCAGGGGCCAAGAACAAAGGATCTAAAGGTGGTAGCAAGGACCAGGGGCCAAGAACAAAGGATCCAAAGGTGGTAGCAAGGACCAGGGACTAAGAACAAAGGATCCAAAGGTGGAAGCAAGGACCAGGGACCAAGAACAAAGGATCCAAAGGTGGTAGCAAGGACCAGGGACTAAGAACAAAGGATCCAAAGGTGGAAGCAAGGACCAGGGACCAAGAACAAAGAATCCAAAGGTAGTACCAAGGACCAGGGGCCAAGACCAAAGGATCCAAAGGTGGTAGCAAGTACCAGGGGCCAAGAACAAAGGATCCAAAGATGGTAGCAAGGACCAGGGACCAAGAACAAAGGATCTAAAGGTGGTAGCAAGGACCAGGGACCAAGAACAAAGGATCTAAAGGTGGTAGCAAGGACCAGGGACCAAGAACAAAGGATCTAAAGGTGGTAGCAAGGACCAGGAGCCAAGAAGAAATGATACAAAGGTGGTAGCAAGGACCAGGGGCCAAGACCAAAGGATCCCAAGGTAGTAGCAAGGACCAGGGGCCAAGAACAAAGGATCCAAAGGTAGTAGCAAGGACCAGGGGCCAAGAACAAAGTATCCAAATGTGGAAGCAAGGACCAGGGGCCAAGAACAAAGGATCTAAAGATGGCAGCAAGGACCAGGGGCCAAGACCAAAGGATCCAAAGGTAGTAGCAAGGACCAGGGGCCAAGAACAAAAGATCCAAATGTGGAAGCAAGGACCAGGGGCCAAGAACAAAGGATCCAAAGGTGATAGCAAGGATCAGGGGCCAAGAACAAAGGATCCAAAGGTGATATCAAGGACCAGGGGCCAAGAACAAATGATCCAAAGGTGGTATCAAGGACCAGGGGCCAAGACCAAAGGATCCAAAGGTGGAAGCAAGGACCAGGGGCAAAGAACAAAGGATCCAAAGGTGGTAGCAAGGACCAGGGGCCAAGACAAAAGGACCCAAAGGTGGTAGCAAGGACCAGGGGCCAAGAACAAAGGATCCAAAGGTAGTAGCAAGGACCAGGGGCCAAGAACAAAGGATCCAAAGGTGGAAGCAAGGACCAGGGACCAAGAACAAAGGATCCAAAGGTAGTAGCAAGGACCAGGGGCCAAGAACAAAGGATCCAAAGGTGGTAGCAAGGACCAGGGGCCAAGAACAAAGGATCCAAAGGTGGTAGCAAGGACCAGGGTCTAAGAACAAAGGATCCAAAGGTGGAAGCAAGGACCAGGGACCAAGAACAAAGGATCCAAAGGTGGTAGCAAGGACCAGGGACTAAGAACAAAGGATCCAAAGGTGGAAGCAAGGACCAGGGACCAAGAACAAAGGATCCAAAGGTGGTAGCAAGGAACAGGGACCAATAACAAAGGATCTAAAGGTAGTAGCAAGGACCGGGACCAAGAACAAAGGATCCAAAGGTAGTAGCAAGGACCAGGGGCCAAGAACAAAGGATCCAAAGGTGGTAGCAAGGACCAGGGACTAAGAACAAAGGATCCAAAGGTGGTAGTAAGGAACAGGGACCAATAACACAGGATCCAAAGGTAGTAGCAAGGACCAGGGGCCAAGAACAAAGGATCCAAAGGTGATAGCAGAGATCAGGGGCCAAGAACAAAGGATCCAAAGGTGGTAGCAAAGATCAGGGGCCAAGAACAAAGGATCCAAAGGTGGTAGCAAGGACCAGGGACTACGAAGAAGGGATCCAAAGGTGGTAGCAAGGACCAGGGACTAAGAACAAAGGATCCAAAGGTGGTAGCAAGGAACAGGGACCAATAACAAAGGATCTAAAGGTAGTAGCAAGGACCGGGACCAAGAACAAAGGATCCAAAGGTGGTAGCAAGGAACAGGGACCAATAACAAAGGATCCAAAGGTAGTAGCAAGGACCAGGGGCCAAGACCAAAGGATCCAAAGGTGGTAGCAAGGACCAGGGACCAAGAACAAAGGATCCAAAGGTGGAAGCAAGGACCAGGGGCCAAGAACAAAGGATCCAAAGATGGTAGCAAGGACCAGGGGCCAAGAACAAAGGATCTAAAGGTGGTAGCAAGGACCAGGGGCCAAGAACAAAGGAGCTAAAGGTGGTAGCAAGGACCAGGGACCAAGAACAAAGGATCTAAAGGTGGTAGCAAGGGCCAGGGGCCAAGAAGAAATGATCCAAAGGTGGTAGCAAGGACCAGGGGCCAAGACCAAAGGATCCCAAGGTAGTAGCAAGGACCAGGGGCCAAGAACAAAGGATCCAAAGTTAGTAGCAAGGACCAGGGGCCAAGAACAAAGGATCCAAAGTTAGTAGCAAGGACCAGGGGCCAAGAACAAAGGATCCAAATGTGGAAGCAAGGACCAGGGGCCAAGAACAAAGGATCTAAAGATGGCAGCAAGGACCAGGGGCCAAGACCAAAGGATCCAAAGGTAGTAGCGAGGACCAGGGGCCAAGACCAAGGGATCCAAAGCTAGTAGCAAGGACCAGGGGCCAAGAACAAAGGATCCAAATGTGGAAGCAAGGACCAGGGGCCAAGAACAAAGGATCCAAAGGTGATAGCAAGGATCAGGGGCCAAGAACAAAGGATCCAAAGGTGATATCAAGGAACAGGGGCCAAGAACAAATAATCCAAAGGTGGTATCAAGGACCAGGGGCCAAGACCAAAGGATCCAAAGGTGGAAGCAAGGACCAGGGTCCAAGACCAAAGGACCCAAAGGTGGAAGCAAGGACCAGGGGCCAAGAAAAAAGGATCCAAAGGTAGTAGCAAGGACCAGGGGCCAAGAACAAATGATCCAAAGGTGGTAGCAAGGACCAGGAGGCCAAGAAGAAAGGATCCAACGGTGGTAGCAAGGACCAGGGGCCAAGAACAAAGGATCCAAAGGTGGTAGCAAGGACCAGGGGCCAAGAAGAAAAGATCCAAAGGTAGTAGCAAGGACCAGGGCCCAAGAACAAAGGATCCAAAGGTGGTAGCAAGGACCAGGGGCCAAGAACAAAGGATCCAAAGGTAGTAGCAAGGACCAGGGGCCAAGACCAAAGGACCCAAAGCTAGTAGCAAGGACCAGGGGCCAAGAACAAAGGATCCAAAGGTGGAAGCAAGGACCAGGGACCAAGAACAAAGGATCCAAAGGTAGTAGCAAGGACCAGGGGCCAAGAACAAAGGATCCAAAGGTGGTAGTAAGGACCAGGGGCCAAGACCAAAGGTTGAAGCAAGGACCAGGGACCAAGAACAAAAGATCCAAAGGTGGAAGCAAGGACCAGGGGCCAAGAACAAAAGATCCAAAGGTGGTAGCAAGGACCAGGGGCCAAGAACAAAAGATCCGAAGGTGGAAGCAAGGACCAGGGGCCAAGAAGAAAGGATCCAAAGGTGTTAGCAAGGACCAGGGGCCAAGAACAAATGATCCAAAGGTGGAAGCAAGGACCAGGGACCAAGAACAAAAGATCCAAAGGTGGAAGCAAGGACCAGGGACCAAGAACAAATGATCCAAAGGTGGAAGCAAGGACCAGGGACCAAGAACAAATGATCCAAAGGTGGAAGCAAGGACCAGGGGCCAAGAACAAAGGATCCAAAGGTGGAAGCAAGGACCAGGGACCAAGAACAAATGATCCAAAGGTGGAAGCAAGGACCAGGGGCCAAGAACAAAGGATCCAAAGGTGGTAGCAAGGACCAGGGACCAAGAACAAAGGATCCAAAGGTGGTAGCAAGGACCAGGGGCCAAGAACAAATGATCCAAAGGTGGTAGCAAGGACCAGGGACCAAGAACAAAGGATCCAAAGGTAGTAGCAAGGACCAGGGGCCAAGAACAAATGATCCAAAGGTGGTAGCAAGGATCAGGGGCCAAGACCAAAGGATCCAAAGGTGATAGCAAGGACCAGGGGCCAAGAACAAATGATCCAAAGGTGGTAGCAAGGACCAGGGGCCAAGAAGAAAGGATCCAAAGGTGGAAGCAAGGACCAGGAGCCAAAAAAAAGGATCCAAAGGTGGTAGCAAGGATCAGGGGCCAAGAACAAAGGATCCAAAGGTGATAGCAAGGACCAGGGGCCAAGACCAAAGGATCCAAAGGTGGAAGCAAGGACCAGGGGCCAAGAACAAAGGATCCAAAGGTGGTAGCAAGGGCCAGGGGCCAAGACCAAAGGATCCAAAGGTGGAAGCAAGGACCAGGGACCAAGGATCAAAAGGTGATAGCAAGGACCAGGAGGACAGCAGTGAGGGCCAGAATGGGATTGTGGTGGAACCGCAATGTAGGTACCTTTTATGAAGATTTTGTTACATTTGATTTTTCCAGTGAAAGGCGCCTTATTCCATGAGATGAGACGAGGATGAGAAGAACATCCAGATGGTCCAGGTTCCTCTGTTAGAACACCTTTGTTGTGTTTGGATTTCATTTATGATGATGACCCGGCTATGCTGTGACACTGTCCATCCTCTTGTCTGGCCCTTTGGCTTGGTTCCTTGCACTGGGTGACCCTGCCCATGAGTTTTCCCCAACTCTAAACCTGTCTCAAGCTTTAGCACTGTCACCATTGATTCCTTGTCCTCTCAGAATCGCTGGTGCACCAATGCAGAGACCCTTGCAAAGGGGGGGCAACAACAATATGATTCCTGAATAGAAATGGGCAACCCGCTCTATAACCAGACCAATCAAGGAGAACCTTCTAGCATTGCTGGCTGTTTCTTTCCTTACCTCAGGAGATGGGAGCCAGGCCGGGTCTTGGTTATTTAATGGCTTTGTTATTAGGATGTCACCGAGGATGGTGCGAAGGTGATGAGCCATCGTCGCTTGCTGCTCCAACCCGCAGTGATTCTCGATGGACAAGATGACTGGATATGGTGAATACTGGGAGAGAGATGGTGAAGATTAGTATGTTAGCAGCGGATCTTCTAAAACATGATTTAAATAATTGTAGGGTGGTTACTAATAACACTAATAGCACTTCTAAACACGGCCACTCTACCGATATGTTGTAAAGATCCGAGCTGCGAGCATTGCTGCAGAACTGTCAATAATCTGGTTTCATTTGATCTACAAACAGATTTTTAAGGCTCAGCTGATTTGGGTTTCAACCATCGAACTGATTAAGAAAACTCCAGTTACTTTTAGGTGCCAGGCTTGTAAGCCAAATGATTGAATAGAGGAAATGGAATCTGGGTGCCTGGTACCCCCTGCTTCCTCCTCTCTGGGTGCCCGGGACCCCCTGCTTCCTCCTCTTTGGGTTCCGGACACCCCCTGCTTCCTCCTCTTTGGGTTCCGGACACCCCCTGCTTCCTCCTCTCTGGGTGCCTGGCATCCCTGCTTCTTACTCTCTGGGTGCCTAGCACCCCTGATTTCTCCTCTCTGGGTGCCCGGCACCTTTGCTTCCTCCTCTCTGGGTGCCTAGCACCCCTGATTTCTCCTCTCTGGGTGCCCGGCACCTCTGCTTCCTCCTCTCTGGGTGCCCGGCACCTCTGCTTCCTCCTCTCTGGGTGCCCGGCACCTCTGCTTCCTCCTCTCTGGGTGCCCGGCACCTCTGCTTCCTCCTCTCTGGTGCCCGGCACCTCTGCTTTCTCCTTTTTGGGTGCCCGGCACCCCCTGCTTCTTTCTCTCTAGGTGCCCGGCACCAATGCTTCCTCCTATCTGGGTGCCGGCACCTCTGCTTCTTCCTCTCTGGGTGCCCGGCACCTCTGCTTCCTCCTCTGTGGGTGCCCGACACCTCTGCTTCCTCCTCTCTGGGTGCCCAACACCTCTGCTTCCTCCTGTCTGGGTGCCCAACACCTCTGCTTCCCCCTCTCTGGTGCCCGGCACCTCTGCTTCCCCCTCTCTGGGTGCCCGGCTCCTCTGCTTCCTCCTCTCTGGGTGCCCGGCACCTCTGCTTCCTCCTCTCTGGGTGCCCGGCACCTCTGCTTCCTCCTCTCTGGTGCCCGGCACCTCTGCTTCCTCCTCTCTGGGTGCCCGGCACCTCTGCTTCCTCCTCTCTGGGTGCCGGGCACCTCTGCTTCCCCCTCTCTGGGTGCCTGGCACCCCTGCTTTCTCCTCTCTGGTGCCCGGCACCTCTGCTTCCTCCTCTCTGGGTGCCGGGCACCTCTGCTTCCCCCTCTCTGGGTGCCTGGCACCCCTGCTTTCTCCTCTCTGGTGCCCGGCACCTCTGCTTCCTCCTCTCTGGGTGCCCGGCACCTCTGCTTCCTCCTCTCTGGTGCCCGGCACCTCTGCTTCCTCCTCTCTGGGTGCCCGGCACCTCTGATTCCTCCTCTCTGGGTGCCGGGCACCTCTGCTTCCCCCTCTCTGGGTGCCCGGCACTCCCTGCTTCTTTCTCTCTAGGTGCCCGGCACCTCTGCTTCCTCCTCTCTGGGTGCCGGGCACCTTTGCTTCCCCCTCTCTGGGTTCCGGGCACCCCTGCTTTCTCCTTTTTGGGTGCCCGGCACCTCTGCTTCCTCCTCTCTGGGTGCCCGGCACCTCTGCTTCCTCCTCTCTGGGTGCCCGGCACCTCTGCTTCCCCCTCTCTGGGTGCCTGGCACCCCTGCTTTCTCCTTTTTGGGTGCCCGGCACCCCCTGCTTCTTTCTCTCTAGGTGCCCGGCACCAATGCTTCCTCCTCTCTGGGTGTCCGGCACCTCTGCTTCCTCCTCTCTGGGTGCCGGGCACCTCTGCTTCCCCCTCTCTGGGTGCCTGGCACCTCTGCTTCCCCCTCTCTGGGTGCCTGGCACCCCTGCTTTCTCCTTTTTGGGTGCCCGGCACCCCTGCTTCCCCCTCTCTGGGTGCCCGGCACCTCTGCTTCCTCCTATCTGGGTGCCCGGCACCCCCTGCTTCTTTCTCTCTAGGTGCCCGGCACCAATGCTTCCTCCTATCTGGGTGCCCGGCACCCCTGCTTCCTCCTCTCTAGGTGCCCAGCACCCACCACTTCCTCCTCTCTGGGTGGCCAGCAACCCTGCTTCCTCCTCTCTGGGTGCCCGGCATCCCTGCTTCCTCCCCTCTGGGTGCCCGACACCCCTGCTTCCTCCTCTCTGGGTGCCCAGCACCCCCTGCTTCCTCCTTTCTCTGTGCCCAGCACCCCTGCTCTCTCCTTTTGGGGTGCCCAGCACCCCTGCTTTCTGCTCTCTTGGTGCCTGGCACCCCAGCTTCCTCCTCTCTGGGTCCCCGGCACCCCTGCTTTCTCCTGTCTGGGTTCCCGCCCCCCATGCTTTCTCCTGAGTGCCAGACACCCCTGCTTCCTCCTCTCTGGGTTCCCGACCCTCCTGCTTTTTCCTCTCTCAGTGCCAGACACCCCTGCTTCCTCCTTTCTGGGTACCAGACACCCCTGCTTCTTCCTCTCTGGGTGTACGGCACCCCGGCTTTCCCCTCTCTGGGTGCCCGGCACCCCGGCTTTCCCCTCTCTGGGTGCCCGGCACCCCAGCTTTCCCCTCTCTGGGTGACTGGCACCTCTGATTACTCCTATATGGGTGCCCGGCACCCCTGCTTCCTCCTCTCTGGGTGCCCAGCACCCGTCCTTCCTCCTTTCCTTTCGGACTGAATAAAAAATCTTCAGTTACTTTTGGGTGGCAGACTTGCAAGCCAAACGATTGAATAGAGAAAACAGAATCTGGGTGCCAGACACCCCTGCATTCTCCTTTCTAAGTGCCAGGCACCCCTGCTTCTTCCAGTCTGGGTGCCTAGCACCTCTGCTTCCTGCTATCTGGGTGCCCGGCAAGCCAGCTTTCTCCTCTCTGGGTTCACGGCCCCCCTGCTTTCTCCGCTCTCAGTGCCAGACACCGCTGCTTCCTCCTCTATGGGTGCCTAGCACCCCTGCTTCCTCCACTGTGGGTGCCTGCCCCTCCTGCTTTCTCCTCTCTGGGTGCCCAGCACCTCTGCTTCCTCCTCTCTGGGTGCCTGGCCCCCCTGCTTCCTCCTCTCTGGGTGCACGGCCCCTCCTGCTTTCTCCTCTCTGGGTGCCCGGCACCTCTGCTTCCTCCTCTCTGGGTGCCTGGCATCCCTGCTTCTTACTCTCTGGGTGCCTAGCACCCCTGCTTCCTCCTCTCTGGGTGCCCGGTGCCCCCCTGCTTCCTCCTCTCTGGGTGCCCAGCACCTCTGCTTCCTCCTCTCTGGGTGCCTGGCCCCCCTGCTTCCTCCTGTCTGGGTGCCCAGCACCTCTGCTTCCTCCTCTCTGGGTGCCTGGCCCCCCTGCTTTCTCCTCTCTGGGTGGCCAGCAACCCTGCTTCCTCCTCTGTGGGTGCCCGGCCCCCCTGCTTCCTCCTCTCTGGGTTCCCAGAGTTCCCGACTGGTTTGTCATTGTTCATAAGCAGAGCGGAGGAAGCAGGTCATGTTTATGGATGGCCCCACGGGACACTATTCAGCAACCCTAAAACCTCTACAGACTTTGGGATTTCCTTATCTGCTAAATAACCATTAGCGGAGAGTTGGGGGAAGGGTGTATGGGAGTTACGCAAAAATTCACTTAAGGTCCCCTTTAATTTGTATTGCAATCACAAATGTGTCTCATGGCATTTATATTATCACAATGCAAGCTGTCAGCGACATGATATAACATAATAGTAACTTAATAAACATATGATGTATTTGCATAATATGTGACGCCAGGTTCCCAATGCCGCTGTAACTCTGTGGCGCTGTGTTAGTAATGTTTCTGCGACGTACTGACTCAACACATGCAGCGCGGTTATTAAACCTGTTCCTATTTATCAGGCTGACATAACTTGTGGAACTAGATTCAGAATATCACAGTCATGTGACATCACTGGCAAATGAGGCACAGCCAGCAGCAGAGGAAGTTATTTCTGTTACGTAACAAATCGTCCTTATATGACTCAAAAGTAACACCAACCATAACAACCATACAGCAATACAAATCATACAGCAATACAAACCATACAGCAATACAAACCATACAGCAATACAAATCATACAGCAATACAAACCATACAGCAATACAAACCATACAGCAATACAAACCATACAGCAATACAAATCATACAGCAATACAAACCATACAGCAATACAAACCATACAGCAATACAAACCATACAGCAATACAAACCATACAGCAATACAAATCATACAGCAATACAAATCATTCAGCAATACAAATCAATACAAATCAATCATACAGCAATACAAACCATACAGCAATACAAACCATACAGCAATACAAACCATACAGCAATACTAACCATACAGCAACACAAATCATACAGCAATACAAACCATACAGCAATACAAACCATACAGCAATACAAACCATACAGCAACACAAATCATACAGCAACACAAACCATACAGCAATACAAACCATACAGCAATACAAATCATACAGCAATACAAATCATTCAGCAATACAAATCAATACAAATCAATCATACAGCAATACAAACCATACAGCAATACAAACCATAACCATACAGCAATACAAACCATACAGCAATACAAACCATACAGCAATACAAACCATACAGCAACACAAATCATACAGCAACACAAACCATACAGCAATACAAACCATACAGCAATACAAACCATACAGCAACACAAATCATACAGCAACACAAACCATACAGCAATACAAACCATACAGCAATACAAATCATACAGCAATACAAACCATACAGCAATACAAACCATACAGCAACACAAATCATACAGCAATACAAACCATACAGCAACACAAATCATACAGCAATACAAACCATACAGCAACACAAACCATACAGCAATACAAATCATACAGCAATACAAACCATACAACAATACAAACCATACAGCAATACAAATCATACAGCAATACAAATCATTCAGCAATACAAATCAATACAAATCAATCATACAGCAATACAAACCATACAGCAATACAAACCATACAGCAATACAAACCATACAGCAATACAAACCATACAGCAACACAAATCATACAGCAATACAAACCATACAGCAACACAAACCATACAGCAATACAAACCATACAGCAATACAAATCATACAGCAATACAAATCATTCAGCAATACAAATCATTCAGCAATACAAATCAATACAAATCAATCATACAGCAATACAAACCATACAGCAATACAAACCATACAGCAATACAAACCATACAGCAATACAAACCATACAGCAATACAAATCATACAGCAATACAAATCATACAGCAATACAAACCATACAGCAATACAAATCATACAGCAATACAAATCATTCAGCAATACAAATCAATACAAATCAATCATACAGCAATACAAACCATACAGCAATACAAACCATACAGCAATACAAACCATACAGCAATACAAATCATACAGCAATACAAACCATACAGCAATACAAACCATACAGCAATACAAACCATACAGCAATACAAACCATACAGCAACACAAACCATACAGCAATACAAACCATACAGCAATACAAATCATTCAGCAATACAAATCAATGCAAATCAATCATACAGCAATACAAACCATACAGCAATACAAACCATACAGCAATACTAACCATACAGCAATACAAATCATTCATACAGCAATACAAATCATACAGCAATACAAATCATTCAGCAATACAAATCAATACAAATCAATCATACAGCAATACAAACCATACAGCAATACAAACCATACAGCAATACTAACCATACAGCAATACAAATCATTCATACAGCAATACAAACCATACAGTAAAAAAACAAATCATACAGCAACACAAACCATACAGCAATACAAACCATACAGCAACACAAATCATACAGCAATACAAATCATACAGCAATACAAACCATACAGCAACACAAATCATACAGCAATACAAACCATAACCATACAGCAATACAAACCATACAGCAATACAAACCATACAGCAATACAAACCATACAGCAATACAAACCATACAGCAACACAAATCATACAGCAATACAAACCATACAGCAATACAAACCATACAGCAACACAAATCATACAGCAATACAAACCATAACCATACAGCAATATAAACCATACAGCAATACAAACCATACAGCAATACAAACCATACAGCAATACAAATCATACAGCAATACAAATCATTCAGCAATACAAATCAATACAAATCAATCATACAGCAATACAAACCATACAGCAATACAAACCATACAGCAACACAAATCATACAGCAATACAAACCATACAGCAATACAAACCATACAGCAATACAAATCATACAGCAATACATATCATTCAGCAATACAAATCAATACAAATCAATCATACAGCAATACAAACCATACAGCAATACAAACCATACAGCAACACAAATCATACAGCAACACAAACCATACAGCAATACAAACCATACAGCAATACAAACCATACAGCAATACAAACCATACAGCAACACAAATCATACAGCAACACAAACCATACAGCAATACAAACCATACAGCAATACAAATCATACAGCAATACAAACCATACAGCAACACAAACCATACAGCAACACAAACCATACAGCAACACAAATCATACAGCAATACAAATCATACAGCAATACAAATCATACAGCAATACAAACCATACAGCAACACAAACCATACAGCAACACAAACCATACAGCAACACAAATCATACAGCAATACAAATCATACAGCAATACAAACCATACAGCAATACAAACCATACAGCAATACAAATCATACAGCAATACAAACCATACAGCAATACAAACCATACAGCAATACAAATCATTCAGCAATACAAATCAATACAAATCAATCATACAGCAATACAAACCATACAGCAATACAAACCATACAGCAACACAAATCATACAGCAATACAAACCATACAGCAACACAAATCATACAGCAATACAAACCATACAGCAACACAAACCATACAGCAATACAAATCATACAGCAATACAAATCATTCAGCAATACAAATCAATACAAATCAATCATACAGCAATACAAACCATACAGCAATACAAACCATACAGCAATACTAACCATACAGCAATGCAAATCATTCATACAGCAATACAAACCATACAGTAAAAAAACAAATCATACAGCAACACAAACCATACAGCAATACAAACCATACAGCAACACAAATCATACAGCAATACAAACCATACAGCAATACAAACCATACAGTAAAAAAACAAATCATACAGCAACACAAATCATACAGCAATACAAACCATACAGCAACACAAATCATACAGCAATACTAACCATACAGCAATACAAATCATTCATACAGCAATACAAACCATACAGTAAAAAAACAAATCATACAGCAACACAAATCATACAGCAATACAAACCATACAGCAACACAAATCATACAGCAATACAAACCATACAGCAACACAAATCATACAGCAATACAAACCATACAGCAACACAAATCATACAGCAATACAAACCATACAGCAACACAAATCATACAGCAATACAAACCATACAGCAACACAAATCATACAGCAATACAAACCATACAGCAATACAAACCATACAGCAACACAAATCATACAGCAATACAAACCATACAGCAACACAAATCATACAGCAATACAAACCATACAGCAATACAAATCAATCATACAGCAATACAAACCATACAGCAATACAAACCATACAGCAATACAAATCAATCATACAGCAATACAAACCATACAGCAATACAAACCATACAGCAACACAAACCATACAGCAATACAAATCATACAGCAATACAAACCATACAGCAATACAAACCATACAGCAACACAAATCATACAGCAATAGAAACCATACAGCAATACAAATCGTACAGCAATACAAATCGTACAGCAATACAAATCGTACAGCAATACAAATCGTACAACAATACAAATCATAAAAGGTCCAAAGCACTCAACCCTGATCCTAGAGTCTGTCTCTAAATCTAGTTAACAGAGGTCTGGGTCCACACACATCTGCAAGGTGCCTCTGTGGGGTGCCGTCCTAACTCTAATCTCTGAGAGCCCCCCTTGGGACATACAATGCAATAGATCCATTGGGATTAGCTTACCTGAGGTTGCCCTATAACCTCGAGTGCAGCACAAGGGGAGCAAGCGAGGGAAACAAAGGAGGGGTGGCAGCCGCTCAGACCGCTCAGATTTATAACTAACCTGGAAGGTGCATGGGGCAAATATGATGCACAAGTCTTAAAGGGGCCATAGCACTCAACCCAGTTAGCTTGCAGCCAAACCTATAATCTGTATTAAAATCTGGTTAAAAACAGAGGACTCGGCCCACACACATCTGCAGAGGTATGCTGAAGCTGCACCACCAAACGCCAAGGTGCCTCTGTGTTAGTGCATCCTAATCTTTGAGAACCCCCATTTGGGACATACAATGCAATGGCAAGCACCTCTTGAGCTGTATGGACCCTTCCTCCCCATGTGCTGCACTCGAGGTTACTGAGCAACCTCAGGTAAGCTGCTCCCAATTTATCCATTGCATTGTATGTCCCAAAGGGGGCTCTCAGAGATTAGCGTTAAGATGCACCTCACAGAGGCACTGGGGCATTTAGTGCTGCAGTTTTAGCATACCTCTGCAGATGTGTGCCAACCCAGACCTCTGCTTTTAACTAGATTTACAGACAGATCATAGGTTTGGTTTGCAAGATAACAGGGTTGAGTGCTGTGGCCCCTTTAAGACTTGTGTATCCTAACTGCCCTGCTAACGTGCACCTCCCATGGTTAACCCCTCCTTTGTAATAAATTATCAATATATCGAATTGCTGGAGATTTTCAAACTGTTCTAACCAGCACTGCTCACGAAGAGAGTGTGAATTCCTATATCCAGAAGGGCGCTGTCCCCTTAAAATGGACCAAAATCTAGGATTTTGACTATCCTGGGTTTTGGTGCTCTTCCCCAGGGCACCCTAATCTACTCCCGGACACCTAACCCCCCAACTGCTCCTCAGACACCTAACACCCCAACTGCTCCTCAGACACCTAACACCCCAACTGCTCCTCAGACACCTAACACCCCAACTGCTCCTCAGACACCTAACACCCCAACTGCTCCTCAGACACCTAACACCCCAACTGCTCCTCAGACACCTAACACCCCAACTGCTCCTCAGACACCTAACACCCCAACTGCTCCTCAGACACCTAACCCCCCAACTGCTCCCCGGACACCTAACCCCCCAACTGCTCCTCAGACACCTAACACCCCAACTGCTCCTCAGACACCTAATCCCCCAACTGCTCCCCGGACACCTAACCCTCCAACTGCTCCCCAGACACCTAACCCTCCAACTGCTCCTCAGACACCTAACACCCCAACTGCTCCTTAGACACCTAACACTCCAACTGCTCCTCAGACACCTAACACCCCAACTGCTCCCCAGACACCTAACCCCCCAACTGCTCCCCGGACACCTAACCCTCCAACTGCTCCCCAGACACCTAACCCCCCAACTGCTCCCCGGACACCTAACCCTCCAACTGCTCCCCAGACACCTAACCCTCCAACTGCTCCCCAGACATCTAACCCTCCAACTGCTCCTCAGACACCTAACACCCCAACTGCTCCCCAGACACCTAACCCTCCAACTGCTCCCCAGACACCTAACCCTCCAACTGCTCCCCGGACACCTAACCCTCCAACTGCTCCCCAGACACCTAACCCTCCAACTGCTCCCCAGACACCTAACCCTCCAACTGCTCCCCGGACACCTAACCCTCCAACTGCTCCCCAGACACCTAACCCTCCAACTGCTCCTCAGACACCTAACACCCCAACTGCTCCTTAGACACCTAACACCCCAACTGCTCCTCGGAGACCTAACACCCCAACTGCTCCTCAGGCACCTAACCCTCCAACTGCTCCCTGGACACTTAACACCCCAACTGCTCCTCAGACACCTAACACCCCAACTGCTCCTCAGACACCTAACACCCCAACTGCTCCTCAGACACCTAACACCCCAACTGCTCCTCAGACACCTAACACCCCAACTGCTCCCCAGACACCTAACCCTCCAACTGCTCCCCAGACACCTAACCCTCCAACTGCTCCCCGGACACCTAACCCTCCAACTGCTCCCCAGACACCTAACCCTCCAACTGCTCCCCAGACACCTAACCCTCCAACTGCTCCCCGGACACCTAACCCTCCAACTGCTCCCCAGACACCTAACCCTCCAACTGCTCCTCAGACACCTAACACCCCAACTGCTCCTTAGACACCTAACACCCCAACTGCCCCTCGGAGACCTAACACCCCAACTGCTCCTCAGGCACCTAACCCTCCAACTGCTCCCTGGACACTTAACACCCCAACTGCTCCTCAGACACCTAACACCCCAACTGCTCCTCAGACACCTAACACCCCAACTGCTCCTCAGACACCTAACACCCCAACTGCTCCCCAGACACCTAACCCTCCACCTGCTCCCCAGACACCTAACCCTCCAACTGCTCCCCAGACACCTAACCCTCCAACTGCTCCTCAGACACCTAACACCCCAACTGCTCCTTAGACACCTAACACCCCAACTGCTCCTCGGACACCTAACACCCCAACTGCTCCTCAGACACCTAACCCCAACTGCTCCTCGGAGACCTAACACCCCAACTGCTCCTCAGGCACCTAACCCTCCAACTGCTCCCTGGACACCTAACCCTCCAACTGCTCCCTGGACACCTAACCCCCCAACTGCTCCCCAGACACCTAACCCTCCAACTGCTCCCCAGACACCTAACCCTCCAACTGCTCCCCAGACACCTAACCCTCCAACTGCTCCCCAGACACCTAACCCTCCAACTGCTCCCCAGATACCTAACCCTCCAACTGCTCCCCAGACACCTAACCCCCCAACTTCTCCCCAGACACCTAATCCTCCAACTGCTCCTCGGGCACCTAACCCTCCAACTGCTCCCTGGACACCTAACCCTCCAACTGCTCCCTGGACACCTAACCCTCCAACTGCTCCCCGGACACCTAAACCTCCAAATGCTCCCCGGACACCTAACCACCCAACTGCTCCCCGGACACCTAACCCTCCAACTGCTCCCCAGACACCTAACCCTCCAACTGCTCCCCAGACACCTAACCCTCCAACTGCTCCCCAGACACCTAACCCTCCAACTGCTCCCCAGATACCTAACCCTCCAACTGCTCCCCAGACACAGAACCCCCCAACTTCTCCCCAGACACCTAATCCTCCAACTGCTCCTCGGGCACCTAACCCTCCAACTGCTCCCTGGACACCTAACCCTCCAACTGCTCCCTGGACACCTAACCCCCCAACTGCTCCCCAGACACCTAACCCTCCAACTGCTCCCCAGACACCTAACCCTCCAACTGCTCCCCAGACACCTAACCCTCCAACTGCTCCCCAGACACCTAACCCTCCAACTGCTCCCCAGATACCTAACCCTCCAACTGCTCCCCAGACACCTAACCCCCCAACTTCTCCCCAGACACCTAATCCTCCAACTGCTCCTCGGGCACCTAACCCTCCAACTGCTCCCTGGACACCTAACCCTCCAACTGCTCCCTGGACACCTAACCCTCCAACTGCTCCCCGGACACCTAAGCCTCCAAATGCTCCCCGGACACCTAACCACCCAACTGCTCCCCGGACACCTAACCCTCCAACTGCTCCCCAGACACCTAACCCTCCAACTGCTCCCCAGACATCTAACCCTCCAACTGCTCCCCAGACACCTAACCCTCCAACTGCTCCCCAGACATCTAACCCTCCAACTGCTCCCCAGACACCTAACCCTCCAACTGCTCCCCAGACACCTAACCCCCCAACTGCTCCCCAGACACCTAACCCCCCAACTGCTCCCCAGACACCTAACCCTCCAACTGCTCCCCAGACACCTAACCCTCCAACTGCTCCCCAGACACCTAACCCTCCAACTGCTCCCCAGACACCTAACTCTCCAACTGCTCCCCAGACACCTAACCCTCCCAACTGCTCCCCGGACACCTAACCCTCCAACTGCACCCCAGACATCTAACCCTCCAACTGCACCCCAGACATCTAACCCTCCAACTGCTCCCCAGACACCTAACCCTCCAACTGCTCCCCAGACACCTAACCCTCCAACTGCTCCCCAGACATCTAACCCTCCAACTGCTCCCCAGACACCTAACCCTCCAACTGCTCCCCAGACATCTAACCCTCCAACTGCTCCCCAGACACCTAACCCTCCAACTGCTCCCCAGACACCTAACCCTCCAACTGCACCCAGCTCCCCGGGTGCTGTAATTAGGGCAGTCCACCACTCTGGGCATGAGCTCACTTACTGCATGGATGGGTTAAAGTGGACCAATTACCAGGGTTCTGACTATCCTGGTGATTGGTCGTTGCCCTGCTGTGTGACACCCCCCAGATCACCCACGCCACTCACCTTTCTGCCGTTCTCACAGCGCATGTGCTTGTCCAATTTAGCGCTATAGGTGGAGCATACTAATGCACAGCACGAAGACGCAGGTCTGGATGGTGCGTCGGCATAGGGAGCGGCAGCGGCCGCATCCCCAGGTCTCCTGTGGAGTTTCTGGTCACACTATTTACTGGCAGGCTGGAGACGCTCTTAGCCTGCAGAATCTCTCACCCCCTTTTTCTGCTCACACTATGTGCTGGCAGGCTGGAGACGCTCTTAGCCGGCAGCATCTCTCACCCCCTCCCCCTAATTATATAGCCTCAGTCTTGGAGCCAAGCAACCCCCAGCCCATGTCCTCCCCCTAATGATATAGCCTCAGTCTTGGAGCCAAGCAACCCCCAGCCCATGTCCTCCCCCTAATGATATAGCCTCAGCCTTGGAGCCAAGAAACCCCCAGCCCATGTCCTCCCCCTAATGATATAACCTCAGTCTTGGAGCCAAGCAACCCCCAGCCCATGTCCACCCCCTAATGATATAGCCTCAGTCTTGGAGCCAAGCAACCCCCAGCCCATGTCCTCCCCCTAATGATATAGCCTCAGTCTTGGAGCCAAGCAACCCCCAGCCCATGTCCTCACCCTAATGATATAGCCTCAGTCTTGGAGCCAAGCAACCCCCAGCCCATGTCCTCACCCTAATGATATAGCCTCAGTCTTGGAGCCAAGCAACCCCCAGCCCATGTCCACCCCCTAATGATATAGCCTCAGCCTTGGAGCCAAGCAACCCCCAGCCCATGTTCTCTCCCTAATGATATAGCCTCAGTCTTGGAGACAAGCAACCCCCAGCCCATGTCCTCCCCCTAATGATATAGCCTCAGTCTTGGAGACAAGCAACCCCCAGCCCATGTCCTCCCCCTAATGATATAGCCTCAGTCTTGGAGACAAGCAACCCCCAGCCCATGTCCTCCCCCTAATGATATAGCCTCAGTCTTGGAGCCAAGCAACCCCCAGCCCATGTCCACCCCCTAATGATATAGCCTCAGTCTTGGAGCCAAGCAACCCCCAGCCCATGTCCTCACCCTAATGATATAGCCTCAGTCTTGGAGCCAAGCAACCCCCAGCCCATGTCCACCCCCTAATGATATAGCCTCAGCCTTGGAGCCAAGCAACCCCCAGCCCATGTTCTCTCCCTAATGATATAGCCTCAGTCTTGGAGACAAGCAACCCCCAGCCCATGTCCTCCCCCTAATGATATAGCCTCAGTCTTGGAGACAAGCAACCCCCAGCCCATGTCCTCCCCCTAATGATATAGCCTCAGTCTTGGAGCCAAGCAACCCTCAGCCCATGTCCTCCCCCTAATGATATAGCCTCAGCCTTGGAGCCAAGCAACCCCAGCCCATGTCCTCCCCTAATGATATAGCCTCAGTCTTGGAGCCAAGCACCCCCCAGCCCATGTCCTCACCCTAATGATATAGCCTCAGTCTTGGAGCCAAGCAACCCTCAGCCCATGTCCTCACCCTAATGATATAGCCTCAGTCTTGGAGCCAAGCACCCCCCAGCCCATGTCCTCACCCTAATGATATAGCCTCAGCCTTGGAGCCAAGCAACCCCAGCCCATGTCCTCCCCTAATGATATAGCCTCAGTCTTGGAGCCAAGCAACCCCCAGCCCATGTCCTCCCCCTAATGATATAGCCTCAGTCTTGGAGCCAAGCAACCCCAACCCATGTCCTCCCCCTAATAGCCACATTGAAGGATAAATTGCTTGGACTTACCTTGAACGCGTAGTGTTTAATGGTGGCGATGACATCCTTGAAAAGGATCTTGGAGGTGAATGTGTGTCCGTGGTAAATGACCGGTTCTCCGGAAGTCCCTTCCCAGCAGTCCAGCTCCACACAGCGGCAGCCCTCCATAAACGCCCTGCACACAAAGCATAGCACATCTTCATCACATTACTCTGCTGCCTGTGCTGGCAGACTGAAGACGCTCTTATCCTGCAGCATCTCTCACCCCCTTTTTCTGATCACACTATGTGCTGGCAGGCTGGAGACGCTCTTAGCCTGCAGCATCTCTCACCCCCTTTTTCTGATCACACTATGTGCTGGCAGGCTGGAGACGCTCTTAGCCTTCAGCCTGTCTCACCCCCTTTTTCTGGTCACACTATGTGCTGGCAGGCTGGAGACGCTCTTAGCCTGCAGCATCTCTCACCCCCTTTTTCTGATCACACTATGTGCTGGCAGGCTGGAGACGCTCTTAGCCTGCAGCATCTCTCACCCCATTTTTCTGATCACACTATGTGCTGGCAGGCTGGAGACGCTCTTATCCTGCAGCCTCTCTCACCCCCTTTTTCTGGTCACACTATGTGCTTGCAGTAAAAACTAGAGGCACAACAATGCACTTTTTACTATACTATATGTAAAGCACACAGTGTGCTTACATCACACTGGTTCTTCTGATGTTTTCTCTGCATCTCCAATGCGCTAATACTTTTACTAATAACTTAGGAACTACAGGGAACTTATTGGAAAACGAAGTTTGGGACAGTGCAACGCGTCGCTCAAGACAATGGGGCAACAATTCGGGCGCACTTTGAGTATAAGGATTTTCCTAATGCAGATCATGTTCTTTATCCTGATGAATGTATTTAAGGGTCACAGTGAGTTGCACAGCGCCATCATTCGGGATGCCCCCAAGGAGTGGAACTCGGATGGCCCTGAAGTCTTTTAGACTCAAGGGCCTCCAATGGTCCTCGTTTAGATATAAAAAATCTGCAGTATTTAGAAAGTGAGGCACAGCCTATTATTATTATTATTATTAGTAGTATTATATTATTATTATATTTATTTAAATAGTTAAAGAGCCAATTCAGCACCATGCAAATATATATTCTTATGATCTGAATATGTATTCGCATATGCCTTACCTTCTAATGCAGAATTTCAGTCTAATCCATTCCGTGTGTGCGAAGCCTGATTATGCATCAATGTGAAAGTTTGCTTACATGCGAAAATAGCGGCAAGAAATGTCTGTGAATAAGGCCGATCTATGCGAGTATTTACATGCATGGGCGCTTATCTGCTTAGGTGAGAAAGTATCAAGCTATCCATACATGTACGATGATAGATGTACAGTCAGATCCATGCTTTCCCCCCTAAACAGATCCATAAGCATCAGTGCAAACAGTTATTTACTGCTTTTAGATGTATTATTATATTGGCCTCGATTCACTAAGGGAGTTGAAAAAAATTGTCATGGTAGTAAAAAAATTCAATTAATGAGAAAAAAGCCTGAGAATGTCACTGTTACTGAATCACTAGATAAAAAGACAATGAAAGTCAATGGCACTTTTTTACTCGTGAAAAAAGTATTGAACTTTTTACCCCTTTTTACCTGTAGTAAAAACGTGCCATTGACTTTCATTGTTTTCCTATCTGGTGATTCAGTAACAGTGACATTCTCAGGCTTTATTCTCATGAATTGATTTTTTTACTACCATGAGAATTTCAACTCTTTGTGAATCGAGGCCATTGTCTTTATTTGATAGTATTGTAATCTTTGTGTTATTTATATCAATTCAAACTTGTCTTTCCTTTCTTTTTAATTGACTTAATCAATTTTTGTTAATGGTTTGTGTGTAACGTAATGGATTTCCCCCCTCACCTAATATAGGACTTGGTGCTGAATCAGCCCTATAGTATGTGTTAGAGCATATATACAGATATTTGGCATTTCCCCCCTCACCTAATATAGGACTTGTTGCTGAATCAGCCCTATAGCATACGTCAGAGAATATATACAGATATTTGGGATTTCCTCCTCACCTAATATAGGACTCGGTGCTGAATCAGCCCTATAGTATATGTCGGAGCATATATACAGATATTTGCATTTCCCCCTCACCTAATATAGGACTCGGTGCTGAATCAGCCCTATAGCATACATCAGAGCATATATACAGATATTTGGAGTTACCCCCTCACCTAATATAGGACTTGTTGCTGAATCAGCCCTATAGCATATGTCAGAGCATATATACTGATATTTGGGATTTCCCCCTTGCCTAATATAGGACTCGGTGCTGAATCAGCCCTATAGTATATGTCGGAGCATATATACAGATATTTGCATTTCCCCCCTCACCTAATATAGGACTTGTTGCTGAATCAGCCCTACAGCATACGTCAGAGAATATATTCAGATATTTGGGATTTCCTCCTCACCTAATATAGGACTCAGTGCTGAATCAGCCCTATAGTATATGTCGGAGCATATATACAGATATTTGCATTTCCCCCCTCACCTAATATAGGACTCGGTGCTGAATCAGCCCTATAGTATACGTCGGAGCATATATACAGATATTTGGGATTTCCCCCCTCACCTAATATAGGACTTGTTGCTGAATCGGCCCTATAGTATGTGCCAGAGCATATATACAGATATTTGGGATTTCCCCCCTCACCTAATATAGGACTCGGGGCTGAATTGATCATATAGTATGTGTCAGAACATATATACTGATATTTGCATATCCCCCTCACCTAATATAGGACTTGTTGCTGAATCAGCCCTATAGCATACGTCAGAGCATATATACAGATATTTGGGATTTCCTCCTCACCTAATATAGGACGTGGTGCTGAATCAGCCCTATAGTATATGTCAGAGCATATATACAGATATTTGCATTTCCCCCTCACCTAATATAGGACTTGTTGCTGAATCAGCCCTATAGCATATATCAGAGCATATATACAGATATTGGGATTTCCCCCCTCACCTAATATAGGACGTGGTGCTGAATCGGCCCTATAGTATGTGCCAGAGCATATATATACAGATATTTGGGATTTCCCCCCTCACCTAATATAGGACTCAGTGCTGAATCGGCCCTATAGTATGTGTCAGAGCATATATACAGATATTTGGGATTTCCTCCTCACCTAATATAGGACTTGTTGCTGAATCAGCCCTATAGCATACGTCAGAGCATATATACAGATATTTGGGATTTCCCCCCTCACCTAATATAGGACGTGGTGCTGAATCGGCCCTATAGTATGTGCCAGAGCACATATACTAATATTTGGGATTTCCTCCTCACCTAATATAGGACTTGTTGCTGAATCAGCCCTATAGCATACGTCAGAGCATATATACAGATATTTGGGATTTCCCCCTCGCCTAATATAGGACTCGGTGCTGAATCGGCCCTATAGTATGTGTCAGAGCATATATACAGATATTTGGGATTTCCCCCCTCACCTAATATAGGACTCGGTGCTGCTCGCCCCCACCAGCTGGTGGTTGGTCAGGTAGGTGTTGTGGGAGCTGGATATAAAGTAATGGCTGAGGGGGTGGCGCATGTCCTGGTAGACTTTCCGGTGCTTGCTATTGAAGATGTCTCCCTCTGCAGACAGCAGGTACATCATGAATCCCTCCTGCATCATCAGATCGTGCTGCTTGGCTGAGGACACACAAGAAACATAAGAGTCAATGGCAGATCCCCCACTAATATTATGGGGTGCACTACTTATCTCTCATCATTTATGTGCTCACTTCTTAAAGTGGACCAACACCCAGGATTTTGACTATCCTGGGTTTTGGTCTACTTCGGTGGGGCACCCCGATCGGACCGATCAGCTCCCTGACTGCGGGGCTCCCTGACTGCGGATCAGGTAGGGATTTAGGGGTTTCTGGGGGCTTTCACACAGCAGGGCACCCCCGATCGGAGTGCCCCGCAGTCAGGGAGCTGATCGGTCCGAGAATCTTATAGATTCCAGGGCCGATCATGGGAGGGTGTTGGTCCACTTTAAATGCAACCAATACAACAAATGGAGTGGACGCGGATACACCACACCTCCCTCCAATTAGGGAGCACCAAATAATATGCACATCAACACCATATATAATCCATTGAAAGCATTTTATTATATGACCAAAAAGACTTTAAGAACACAAACAACACAAGACATTTAAAACCATGGCAAACCCCCAATAATCCCTGGCAATATATAATGTTGAAGAAAAGCCACTAGTAATACAGGCTAATTGTGTGTCGAAATTAGGCAATGTCCCTATCTTAAGTTAACAGTACCCTAAAATTGTTTTTTATGCCGGTACAAACAACCTATACTATATCCAATATCTAAAGAACACCTCCCATGCCACATATAAACTCTACAAAAGCCGCATATATATGTCACGCTCGGGGTAACTCCAGCCCTCTTGATAAGCTCACAACCCCCAATCTCCGCAGCCAGCTTCACCTGTAGAAGCCCCCGCTTGCCGGGACGCAAGAAACGCCTACCCGGGATCGGTTGCCCCCAGGACTTAATGGCTCAAAGGATGTAAGCTTATATGTGGGAGGTCTGGAGAACCAATAGCAAGAGCGTGGGTGACGGAAGTCCAGAGACAGGCCAGAGGTCGACAGCGGGAAGACAGAGATCGTGGCGGTACAAAGGATTAGGCAACTCGTGGTCAAGGTTCAAAGCGGAGGTCGGCAACAGGGGTTCAGATCGAGAATGGTCGGTTCAGGCGGTGGTCGGCAAACGGAATCAATAACTTCACAAGACAAGGTACTGAGCGCTATCACAGGCAACAGGCAACTGAGGGGGAAAGAGCTTTATAGGGACAGACCAGAGAGAGAAGGTATAGTGATTGGTGCACACAGGATCACAGTAGTGATTGGCCAGCAAGAGGAGTGCCAATCTAATAGCCAAAACTGTCCCTACCTGGGCTCATTGGCCCACAGTGTGATACCAGGGCTCATTGGCCCAAACAGGAGGAGAGGGAGGAGTCCCTCCCCTGCCTGGACGCGCAATATGGCTGACCGTTACCTCCGGCGGCCGCGCTGAGAGCAGCGCCGCCGGAGGGCATAAGAAGAACGTGCCCGAGCGCGCGCGCGAGCATGTGACGGAAGGAGACGGGAGCGGGGACGGCTGAGAGCCGAGCCGGCGGGCACGCCAGCCGCCGCCGCTCGGCGCGGCCGCCGAACAGACGCCGTAGCTGCAGCCGGGCGCCCAGGACCAACGCTGGAACGGGGCCCAGGTAAGCGAGGATTCGTGATAATACAAAGTGGAAATATAAATCCAACCTACAGTACAATAATAACAAGTGCAATCATAAAGCTTATAAAGTGCCTAGTGCATGAATACAATCAATACTCAAGTCATATAGAAACATATATTGCACAGTGCATACTGCCCCAAATAACCAGAAATAATTTAATATCTAAACAAGTGAAAAGAGACAAGAAATACAAATAACACATAAAAAATGTGCATGTGCCAAATATTATCCAAAGGGTTACCATACAATATACCGACAGCCAATGGAAAAATACACAGGAGGGGGAATGCAGAAAGAGACACCCGCCCCCGTGGCTCCTGCGCCGCTTCAAAGGGTGAGGGAAGATCCAAATAGCACCTCTGAGCTTACAGAGACAGGAGACCAAGGGGCCCGGCTGAAGAGAGGAGGACCCTGGTCAGGAGGCCCTAATGACCTGCTGGTGATGATGATAAATGAGGGTGTCTGCCCCTCCACCCAGGCTGGTTTGTCTTGGGGCTCAGTTCAAACTAGGGACCAAGCCATCACACATAGGTTACAGAGGGGGCCGGACTCTATAGACCAGGGGTGCACAATGGGTGATGGGTAGAGGTGAGGTGGTAAGAGGGAGATAGAGATAGGTAGAGGTGAGGGGAGCGCAAGTAAGATGGGACAAGGTGGAAAGAGGTGGGTAGATGTGGCAGGAAGAGGTGGGATGAAATTAAGTGGAAGAGGTAAAATGTCCAGAGGTGGGTAGAGGTGAAGTGAGAAGGAGTGGGCAAAGGGAAGACAGGGAAAGGTCATTTCAGCAAAGGTTAGGTGGGCAGAGGTGAGTCAAGGTGAGGTGGGGAGAAGCAAGATGGTAAGAGAAGCAACGGACATATGTGAGGTGGGCAGAGGTGGGATAGTAAGAGAAGTGATGGGTAGAGGTGAGCTGGATAGAGATAGGTAGAGGTGAGGGGAGAGCAGGTAAAATGGGTCAAGGCAAAAAGACGTGGGTAGAGGTGGCACAAAGAGGTGGGATGAAATGAAGTGGAAGAGGTAAGGTGACCAAAGGTAGGTAGAGGTGAAGTGAGAAGGAGTGGGCAAAGGTAAGACAGGGAAAGGTCATTTCAGCAGAGGTTAGGAGGGCAGAGGTGAGTCAAGGTGAGGTGAGCAGAAGCAAGATGGTAAGAGAAGCAATAGACAGAGGTGAGGTGGGTAGAGGGGAGATAGGAAGAGGTTGCTGGGAAGGAGTGGGCAGACCTGATTCCAGAAGAGTTGAGCAGAGGTGAGCTGGGCAGAGGTAAGTCAGAAGTTGAATAGAGGTGAGATAGTAATGTGATGGGTAGAGATAGGTAGAGGTGAGGGGAGCACGGGTAAGATGGGACAAGGCGAAAAGAGGTGGGTAGAGGTGGCACAAAGAGGTGGGGTGAAATGAGATGGAAGAGGTAAGGTGTCCAAAGGTGAGGTGAGAATGAGTGGGCAAAGGTAAGGCAGGGAAAGGTCATTTCAGCAGAGGTTAGGTGAGTCAAGGTGAGGTGGGGAGAAGCAAGATGGTAACAGAAGCAACGGACAGAGGTGAGCTGGGCAGAGGTAAGTCAGAAGTTGAGCAAAGTTGAGATATTAAGAGAAGTGATGGATAGAGATAGAAAACGGCAGAAAGAGGTGGGCAGAGGTGGCAGGAAGAGGTCAGGTGACCAGAGGTGGTTAGAGGTGAGGTGAGATGGACTGGGCAAAGGTAAGGCAGGGAAAGGTCATTTAAGCAGAGGTGAGGTGGGCAGAGGTGAGTCATGGTTAGGTCGGCAGAATTGAGATGGTAAGAGAAGCAATGGACAGAGGTGAGGTGGGTAGAGGGGAGATAGGAAGAGGTGGGTGGGAAGGAGTGGGCAGAGCTGATTCCAGAAGAGTTGAGCAGAGGTGAGGCAGTAAGAGGTGAGCTGGGCAGAGGTAAGTCAGAAGTTGAGCAGAGGTGACATAATAAGAGAAGTGATGGGTAGAGATAGGTAGAGGTGAGGGGAGTGCAGGTAAGATGGGACAAGGCGGAAAGAGGTGGGTAGAGGTGGCACTTAAAGGTGGGGTGAAATGAAGTGGAAGAGGTAAGGTGACCAAAGGTAGGTAGAGGTGAGGTGAGAAGGAGTGGGCAAAGGTAAGGCAGGGAAAGGTTAATTTAAGCAGAGTTGAGGTGGGCAGAGGTGAGTCAAGGTGAGGTGGGCAGAAGCAAGATGGTAAGAGAAGCAATGGGCCGAGGTGAGGTGGGATAGTAAGAGAAGTGATGGGTAGAGGTGCTCTGGATAGAGATAGGTAGAGGTGAGGAGAGCGCAGGTAAAATGGACAAGGTGGAAGGAGGTGGGTAGAGGTGGCAAGAAGAGGTGGGACAAAATGAAGTGGAAGAGGTAAGGTGACCAGAAGTGAGAAGAAGTGAGCAAAGGTAAGCCAGGGAAAGGTCATTTCAGCAGAGGTTAGGTGAGCACAGGTGAGTCAAGGTGAGGGGGGCAGAAGCAAGATGGTAAGAGAAGCAATGGGCAGATGTGAGATGGGCAGAGGGAGATAGAGATAGGTAGAGGTGAGGGGAGCGCAGGTAAGATGGGACAAGGTGGAAAGAGGTGAGTAGAGGTGACAGGAAGAGGTGGGGGTGATATGAAGTGGAAGATGTCCGGTGACCAGAGGTGGGTAGAGGTGAGAAGAAGTGAGCAAAGGTAAGGCAGGGAAAAGGCATTTCAGCAGAGGTTAGGTGGGCAGAAGCAAGATGGTAAGAGAAGCAATAAACAGAGGTGAGGTGGGTAGAGGGGGGATAGGAAGAGGTGGGTGGAAAGGAGTGGACAGAACTGATTCCAGAAGAGTTGAGCAGAGGTGAGGCAGGAAGAGGTGAGCTGGGCAGAGGTAAGTCAGAAGTTGAATAGAGGTGAGATAGTAATGTGATGGGTAGAGATAGGTAGAGGTGAGGGGAGCACAGGTAAGATGGGACAAGGCAGAAAGAGGTGGGTAGAGGTGAGAAAGAGTGGGCAAAGGTAAGGCAGGGAAAGACCATTTCAGCAGAGGTGAGGTGAGCAGAAGCAACATGGTAAGAGAAGCAATGGGCAGAGGTGAGGTGGGCAGAGGGGAGATAGGAAGAGGTGGGTGGGCAGAGACAAGGCAGGGAGAGGAAAATTTCAGCAGAGGTGAGGTGGGCAGAGGTGGGATAGTAAGAGAAGTGATGGGTAGAGGTGAGGGGAGCACAGGAAAGATGGGACAAGGCAGAAAGAGGTATGTAGTCGTAGAGGGTGGGAAAGAGGGACATTTGTTAAATTAAGCTACGTCCCCTCATTGAGGGATGGATAGGAGATGGAACAGTTACAACAATAGAAACACTTTGAATAGGCAAATGAATAATTTATTGCTGCAGATCTGCATGTTACACCTCAAAGAGGGACAATATGTAAATGAAGCCACGCCTCCTCACTGGGGGATGGATGAAGCCACGCCCCCTCATTGAGGGATGGATGACACCACGCCCCTCACTGAGTGATAGATGAAGCCACACCCCCTCATTGAGGGATGGATGAAGCCACACTCCCTCACTGAGGGATGGATGACGCCACGCCCCTCACTGAGTGATAGATGAAGCCACACACCCTCATTGAGGGATGGATGAAGCCACACTCCCTCACTGAGGGATGGATGGAGCCACGCCCCTCACTGAGTGATAGATGAAGCCACACACCCTCATTGAGAGATGGATGGAGCCACGCCCCCATTGAGGGATGGATGAAGCCACGCCCCCTCATTGAGGGATGGATGACACCACACCCCTCACTGAGTGATATATGAAGCCACACCCCCTCATTGAGGGATGGATGACGCCACGCCCCCTCATTGAGGGATGGATGACGCCACGCCCCTCACTGAGTGATAGATGAAGCCACGCCCCCTCATTGGGGAATGGATAGGAGATACATTGTAACAGTTACAGCAATAGAAACACTTTGAATATGCAAATCAATCATTTATTGCTGCAGATCTGCATGTTACACATCAAAGTGGGACAATATGTAAATAAAGCCACGCCCCCTCATTGAGGGATGGATGACGCCACGCCCCTCACTAAGTGATAGATGAAGCCACACCCCCTCGTTGAGGGATTGATAGGAGATACATTGTAACAGATACAATAGAAACACTTTGAATAGACAAACAAATCATTTATTGCTGCAGATCTGCATCTTACATCTCAAAGATATGTAAATGAAGCCACACCCCTTGTTGAGGGATGGTTGAAGCCACGCCCCTCATTGAGGGATGGATGAAGCCACGCCCCTTATCGAGGGATGGTTATAAGGGGGGGCCCAGATAATGCTGCTGTATAGAGGGGCCCTGCCAGGGAAGCCTCAGCAGCATGGCGTCATCCATCACACATAACCGCCTCCTGGATTCCTCAGCAGCATGGCGTCATCCATCACACATAGCCGCCTCCTGGATTCCCTTCCCCAGCTCCAGCCTGACACAGTGACAGTTACTTTGCTGTGAAGCAGTGGGCAGGGTGTTCCTGGGTGCGGGCACTTACCTGCCCGTTCCCCAGATAACACGTTGCTGTGAACCGGCTGAGCAGGCAGAACGAGTTTCACACATGAGGTCTAGTGACTGCGAGACAATGCAATGTACACACGCTAGACACGCGTGTCACCGGCATGTGCTATGTCATCTATCATTCCAGAGTGACACACAAACTTGAACTGGATAATACAGCGCTAAAGGAAATTATGAAAGTCAGATAGAACTGAATAAATAGTCTTTCAGGCAAAGGGGTGCTCGACGTGCAAAAACACCTCAATTCTCAAAGTGTCCAGTTAAATAATAAATATAAGCACAGAGCTCCCTGAAGATTAGTGCTAGTCCCTAGTTAACTCCCACAGTGCATGCACTTCAGTCCAGGTGTGATTGCATATCCTCCACCGAGAAGACAAGCCTCTTACCAGCTTTCAAAGTAGCAGCGCGTTTTATATGCGTTATTCCAGGTGCATATTTGGAACGTTCACTTACATTCACTCCCACCAAGGGGTTTTCAATGCTCCCAGTGTCTCAAATATTGCCACTTCCAATAATCACTCCCCAATGATGGCAGAATTCATACGGACATAGCACAAAGAAAGAAAGAAAACAAACGGCACATCTAGTGTAATATTGTATGGCAAACACGAGTTTAATCCTAATAAATTGCACTCACATAAAAAACGTGTTTAGAGGTTTAAAGTGGACCAACACCCAGGGGGGATCGGCGATTCCCGGGCCGATCAGATCCCTCCCCGCGGGGCATCCGAAATCGGGATGTCCCGAGGGGTGAAACCCCCCAGGAAGCCCAGAAACCTTACCTTAACCCCGTTCCAACGATGCATGCGCGGGCCATGTCCGCGTCTCGCGCTTCCCTCTAGCAGGGCGCGCACCCGCGCCGGCCATTCCCTGTTAGAGGGAAGCGCGAGACGCGGCCTCCAGCGCTCAGAGCCGCTGTGGTTGGACGCCGCTTGTACGTGCATACCACAGCAGCTCTGAGCGCTCTGATTGGACGAGCGGCCGCGTAGGAGCGTGGTGAGTGTTTACGGGCGTTCTGGGGGGTTTCACACAGCGGGGCACCACCAATCGGGGTGCCCACCGAAGTGGACCAAAACCCAGGATAGTCAAAATCCTGGGTGTTGGTCCACTTTAAGAACAATGCGGTGATTCTCACCCACTCCAAAAAAGGCATAGACCTATTCAGCTTCCTTGATGTCCCCTCATACCCCCCTGGTTCATCTATGGGATAACCCAAACTTCCCTCCGGGTGAACAGAATAGACTGGCCTTTAAGTGGTGGCAGGACCGGGGCATATACAAGATAGTGGACCTACTCACGGTGAGGGGCTTCGGGACTTTTCAGGACCTGCAAGACAAGTATAGTGTCCCCGGCAGGGAATTCTTTCGCTACATCCAGTTAAGACACTGGATCCTGCCTCTGACAAAACTACACCCCCCATTCTGGATGAGGACCCCCTTCGAGGAATTATGTGCTAATAACCAGTTCCAGAGAGGGACAATCTCCTTACTATACTCTGCATTAACCCCCTTGGCGGTGATCCCGAGCGTGACTCGGGGTTAATTTGCGCTGTAAGTGGCGGTAACCCCGAGTCACGCTCGGGATCGATCTGGGAGCAAGAGCGGGCGGCGCAGCCTCCTTACCTTCTCCCTGCGATCCAGCGATGTCTCTGCCGCGATCGCAGGTGAGAGCCGCGGCTGCGGCGTCCCTCTCCGCTTCCGGGTTCCGTCTCTGTGAGCCGCAGAGGCTCATGGGGGCGGAGCCGTGTGTCAGAGACAAATGCAATGGTAACGCTTTTGTTACCATTGCATTTGTCTATTTCACGACGCTAGGGAGGTTAAATGTAGCCAGACCGGAGACGCATGGGTACGTTGGTAGCTGGGAGAAAGACCTGGACCCATGTCAAGTTGAGAGGGGATGGTCGGAGATATGGTCCAACATCTCTAAATGCTCAATCAACGTCCTGACGGTCGAAACGGCCTACAAGGTAATGCTGCGCTGGTACCTGGTGCCGGGCCGCCTGAGCAGGATGTTCCCGGGACAAACCAGGATGTGCTTTAGGGGCTGCAGTGCGGAGGAGGACTTCCTGCACACGTGGTGGACTTGTCCCATGTTAGCCCGCTTCTGGAACCAGGTATATAGGCTGGCTAATGGAATATTCCAAACCAGCATGAGAAAAGACCCCTGGGTTGTCCTCTTGCAGTGCAAGCCTCAGGAGCTCACCAGCAAACAGCACAGACTTTTTGTCTACCTCCTCCTAGCGACAGGCCTAAACAGGCCATAGCTAAAGCCTGGAAAAAGCAATTAACCCCAATCTCAGATTTGTCGGCCAGAATAAACGGGTTCCTCATCAACGATACCACGATAAATTCCTCTCAATATGGGAGCCCTGGGTAAGATTCACCTGGCCTGGCGAGCCCCTGCAAAGGCTGTAGTGACCATACGCGTTGACTGGCGGAGTACGGGAGCACCTTGATCCTTCTCCCCCCCCTCCGATCCCTCCCCCCCTTCCCCCTTAACCCTCTCCCCCTTCCCCCCAGTTTTTTGTTTTTCCTCCCTTAAAAATGTGATCCTAATAGGTTTTCAGCATCTCTTTCCCGTCAGCGCGCTTGACCATGCCTGATAGTCCTGCGGGCCTGTCGTGGAGGTCGTGGAACGGCGGGCGTATAGATGGCGGTGCGGGCCGTGGGGTCTGGGATCCCGTGACCTGCATGGTCTCAGATTGGACATAAATATGCCTCATGTCAAGCTGGTCGTGCTAAGATGTTGAATGTCCCTCACTTTGCCATTTTCTTCTTCGCTCTGTATGTATTATGGATTGTTAAAACATCAGTATGATCTGTGTGTAAACTTATGCAACATAGAATGTTAATTTCCCCCTTTACCTCCCCTGCACGGGATGGCATTATAATGCATAAGCTTCGTATCTGTACTGTTGAAAACTTCAATAAAAATATTGAAACAAAAAAGGCATAGACCTGGCCAGATCCACATTAAAACATCCAATATGTTTGATGGAAGAGATACCGCCTGCCGCCGCGTTTCGTTGCCCTTGGCAACTTTTTTCGTGCTTGCCATACAATATTACACTAGATGTGCCATTTGTTTTCTTTCTTTCTTTGTGCTATGTCCGTATGAATTCTGCCATCATTGGGGAGTGATTATTGGAAGTGGCAATATTTGAGACACTTGAAGCATTGAAAACCCCTTGGTGGGAGTGAATGTAATTGAACGTTCCAAATATGCACCTGGAATAACGCATATTGTGAAGGAACGATCCAGTTTAAGTGCAGAAAACTCACATATACAAGTCTGGAGTTCCCCTTTATTCCCCCCCCCCCCCCCCCCCGGGTAAGGCTTTTAGTCATCAATATGCACAGGTCCTTAACTCAGGAAGAGGAATTAGCATTTACAGGTTAAGCAGGGCAGATCACAGACTATCCGCTGGCAATTCTCACACCTCCAGCCTGGTGAGACTCCAGTGGGTCTGCAGCTAGCTGGACCCCTGGCTGTGAATTTGTCACATCAAAAGATGAAGGCAGCGGACAAGCGGCACCAACACAAATCGGACCATAACGGCGCCACCATGTGTCCCAGCACCAAGCCAGGTACGGAATCAGAACCGGCTCACAAAACCGCACACGGAGGTAGGTTACTCCAGGCTCGGCAATAAAGGAAAACCAGGAAAACTGAGATCTAAGGTTCTGACCCACTTAGGGACCCCATTTCTGGACTCATCAGATGCCCGGCATCCAGCCCAAACGTTTGGTGCCGTACCCAAAGCCATACGCCCCCCCTCTGCCCAAAGTTATAACCCCTAAAGGGTTTTAGGGGCTAAAGAAAGCTCCAGGACAGTGGGAGGTGACAATCCGTCCCACAGAAGGGAGGGGAGTGAAAGGGTCTCACCACATAAAAGGGATGACCCTGGGCCAGGCTTTCGCCACTTCTCTGGAGGGGTCTCACGGCAGCGTGCTGGAGGTGTCCAAATCATCTGTAAGCTCTTCACTTACCTCTTGTGGGAGCTCCCCCATCACCACTACTCTGCAACTGCATATTAAGGTAACTGACTATTGTTTCTCTGTGTAACTCACTGTATCCTGTAACCATCTCAGAACAGCATTTGTATCATTTGTATCATTTCATATTCCATCATAGCCAAATGTTTGTTATCACTGCCTAGTGTGCGCTCATAGCATTAAACTTAAATTTTAACTTGAGCGATCTGTTTGCCTTAAGCCAAGAATCTGTGTGTCCGCAGGCTTCGGGCCTGGTATTCCTGATAGGAGGGACTCGGACAAGGGTTTTTGGGGAACGCGGTCTATGTGTCCGGACGTCCCTGGTTTATAGTGGGATCACGTGACCTGCGGTTCCCTGACGCATATAAAACGTGCTGCTACTTTGAAAGCTGGTAAGAGGCTTGTCTTCTCGGTGGAGGATATGCAATCACACCTGGATTGAAGTGCATGCACCGTGGGAGTTAACTAGAGACTAGTGCTAAATCTTCAGGGGGCTCTGTGCTTATATTTTATTATCATTCCAGGGTATCTGCAGAAATAACTCAAGGCAACTGGACTTGCTGTTTTATTTGCTTGAAGATGTTTTGATGCTAACTCTCTCATTACTGAGTGACTTGTACAGAAACCTAATAGCTCCAATGCACATTCACTGTTTACCATAAAAATCATCTAAATATCTTAAAGTGGACCAAAAGCCATGGTGATCAGCCCGGGAATCTTATAGATCAATTCCCTCCCCCGGGGCATACAAAATCGGGATGCCCCGCTGTGTGAGTATATATATATATATATTATAGTATAGTTATATAAATATAATATAGTTTAGCTTTTTGAATGTTATTGATGCTGCATTGCACAGTCTGACGATCCATATGGAAATGTCACCTTTCCTATTGTCCTATTTCTCTATATTTAGGACATATTTTCAGCTCCATCCCTTATGGTGAATATTTTGTATCCAGATAAATGATCGTCAGATCCTACAAAAAGCAGTATTTACAAACCCTCCACTGGGGCGTAGTTGGGGGGCACGTGCCCGGGTGCAGCAGGTCAGGGGGGTCTGAGCACAGGTGGGGGGCGCCATCTGAATCTTCCACCAGAAAGTCTAGCTACTCCTCCATATGCATCTACTTAGGTCCCTATGAATGTTGTGTGTTCCCAAGCATAGACGTGGTTCTATTCTATTGCGGGGTCACCCTGGCACGCAGCCGGCCTTGGCTCTTCCCCAGTCTTGGTTCTGGAGGTGAGCCAAGGTGCCGCCCGGGGGTCCCATTACACTGCTGGAAGTCAGTAATCTTGTGAAGAGTAAATACGATGACGAAGGAGATCATCAGCTTCTCGTAACTGAAGCCTTCTTATTCCTTTGGCGTGCAGAGTGTGAAAAATAACATAGAAACATAGCATAAAATGAATGACAGAACAAAGAAAGAATAAAAGCATAGAATGAATGACAGAACAAAGAAAGAATAAAAGCATAGGATGAATGACGGAACAAAGAAAGAATAAAAGCATAGAATGAATGACAGAACAAAGAAAGAATAAAAGCATAGGATGAATGACAGAACAAAGAAAGAATAAAAGGAAGGACAGAAAAAAAACAGCAAAGAGAGAATTAATGGGAGAAACAAAGAAGAGATATGCATAGGGGCTGCCCAGGGTATAGGGAATGAGATGGGTCCTCCCAAAGTGCAGGGGCCTGGGTAAGCCTAGTGCCCTATTCATCAGCATCATGTCACTGTTGCATACCTCCCAACTTTTGAAAGCCGTAAAGAGGGACAAATGAAGCCACGCCTAGCCACGCCCTCAGCCACGCCTTTAAAGGGAAACACCACCTAAGAATTAAATGGGGCATCCCTCGTTACACAACCAGTTAGGGGTGACACAGACACATACACAAACACATAGACACACACACACAGACACAAACACACATAGACACACACACACATAGACACACAGACAGACACATAGACACACAGACAGACACAAACACACATAGACACACACATAGACACACACACACAGACACACACAAATACACTCACCAGTGTGACCATTTCCCCTCCTGTGTGAGGCTCCTTCCTGGAGTCCCGCCTCCACCCACTGAACCACCAATGAAATAACAGAAGAGAAAATAAAAACCCCGCCTCTCAGACTCCTCTTGGACGCCCCCTGACACCAGCCCCTAGTATGCAGCGGAGCTCTTACACTCTGAGACTCTGAGACAACCCCCCCGGCGACAGCGTGGGACAGGACGTCGCGGGACAAGAGCATGTGCCGCGGGACCAGGTAATAAAAATCGGGGCAGTCCCGGGAAAATCGGGACGGTTGGGGGGTATGGGTAATAAAAATTGGGGCAGTCCCGGGAAAATCGGGACGGTTGGGGGGTATGGGTAATAAAAAATCGGGGCAGTCCTGGGGAAATCGGGACGGTTGGGGGGTATGGGTAATAAAAAATCGGGGCAGTCCTGGGGAAATCGGGACGGTTGGGGAGTATGGGTAATAATAATCGGGGCAGTCCCGGTAAAATTGGGACGGTTGGGGGGTATGGGTAATAAAAATCGGGGCAGTCCCCGGGAAAATCAGGACAGTTGGGGGGTACGGGTAATAAAAATCGGGGCAGTCCCGGGGAAATCGGGACGGTTGGAGGGTATGGGTAATAAATGCAGCTGAGCGCTTACACTCAGGGCCGGCGGTGGGGGGCGTCTGAGAGGCCGCGGCAACCCCCAGGTGATGCGTGGGACAGGACGGCGCGGGACAAGAGCATGCGCCGCTGGACCAGGTAATAAAAATCGGGGCAGTCCCAAGGAAATCGGGACGGTTGGGGGGTACGGGTAATAAAAATCGGGGCAGTCTCTGGGAAATCGGGACGGTTGGGGGGTATGGGTAATAAAAATTGGGGCAGTCCCGGGGAAATCAGGACGGTTGAGGGTATGGGTAATAAAAATGGAGGCAGTCCTGGGGAAATCGGGACGGTTGGGGGGTATGGGTAATAAAAATCGGGGCAGTCCCGGGAAAATTGGGACGGTTGGGGGGTATGGGTAATAAAGGGCAGTCCCGGGGAAATCGGGACGGTTGGGGGGTATGAGTAATAAAAATTGGGGCAGTCCCGGGAAAATCGGGACGGTTGGGGGGTATGGGTAATAAAAATCGGGGCAGTCCCGGGAAAATCGGGATGGTTGGGGTGTTAGTGGATTGCAGCAATCCCATGGATTATGGATGACCAGCTTATAGTCCCCTGTTTGTACCTTTTTCATTGAGCTCATACTTTTGGATGATCTCTCGGGCCCTCTCCAGCGTGGCCTCCTCCCCCTGGTGCTGCAGAAACTCCTGTAACTCCTCTGCGGATAGAACGCGGTCCTCCCCGGAGTATCGGTGGAATATCTCCTCCAGCTCGGGGCGGTACATGAGCTGTGTGCAGAACTCCTCGATCTCGTGGTCCTCCAGCCGGTCTGTGTTCGAGCGGTCGCACTTCTACAGGCATATAAAAAAAAAAATGTTCTCATAAGGGTTTAATCTTCCAACCTAAGATTTGTTTGTTTTTTTTGTTTCAATATTTTTATTGAGTTTTCAACCATACAGATACACAAAACGTATGCATCGTATCGCCATCCCACGCAGGGGAGGCAGAGAAAAGAAGCTAACGATATATGTCACATAAGATTATACACTGATCATACTTATGTTTTAGCAATCCACAATGTATATGGAGAGAAGAAGAAAATGGCAAAGTAACGGACACTCAACCTTTTAGTACGACCAACTTGACCTGTGGTTCATTTATATCCATTTTTGGGACCATGTGGATCTCTCAGACCCCAAGGCCCGCACTGTCACCTGTGCGCCCGTTGTCCTACGGCCTCCACGACAGGCACACCAGACTATCAGGCACGGTCAAGTGCGCAGACGGAGGAGAGGCGCTGAAAACCTTTTAGGGCCATATTTTTATGGTCCTAAATCGGGGGAAAGAGGGGGGGAGGTTGGAAGGTTGGGGGAAAGGAAGAGGGGGGATCGGGGTGTAGGGGGGAAGGGGGACCATGGTACTCTCGTGCTCCACCAGCCATCGCATATGGTTGTTATAGCCTCTGTAGGAGATCACCAGGCCAGGCAAACCTTATCCAGGGCTCCCATATTGAGAGGAATTTATCGTGGGAGTCGGTCAGGATACTGGATAATCTCTCCCGTTCATTCTAGCCCACACCTCTGAGATTGGGGTAAATTATTTTTTCCAGGCTTTAGCAATGGCCCGTTTAGCCGCTAGGAGATGGTAGTTTTTTTTTTTTATTCAGTCTGATTCAGTGGTAGACTGGGGCCAAAAATCAGCCCTGGATTTTACTGGCCCCTGGCCAGCCTATGGCATCCCACCAACCATGATGCTGGGGCTATAGCATTGGGGGCTGAGGGTTCCTTGGCTTGTGGGTACAGTGGGGTTGGGTACAGGGGGCTGGGGTTCCTTGGCTTGTGGGTACAGTGGGGTTGGGTACAGGGGGCTGGGGTTCCTTGGCATGTGGGTACAGGGGGCTGAGGGTTCCTTGGCTTGTGGGTACAATGGGGCTGGGGTTCCTTGGCTTGTGGGTACAGTGGGGCTGAGTACAGGGGGCTGAGGGTTCCTTGGCTTGTGGGTACGGGGGGCTGGGTACGGGGCTGAGGGTTCCTTGGCTTGTGGGTACAGTGGCGCTGGGTACAGGGGGCTGAGGGTTCCTTGGCTTGTGGGTACAATGGGGCTGGGTACAGGGGGCTGACGGCTCCTTGGCTTGTGGGTACGGGGGGCTGGGGTTCTTTGGCTTGTGGGTACAGGGGGCTGAGGGTTCTTTGGCTTGTGGGTACAGTGGGGCTGGGTACAGGGGGCTGAGGGTTCCTTGGCTTGTGGGTACAATGGGGCTGGGTACAGGGGGCTGACGGCTCATTGGCTTGTGGGTACTGGGTGCTGGGGTTCTTTGGCTTGTGGGTACAGGGGGCTGAGGGTTCTTTGGCTTGTGGGTACAGTGGGGCTGGGTACAGGGGGCAGAGAGTGAGACTAAGGGGGCAGGGATTTAATGTGGGTGTTAAAAGCAGCAGCCCAACAGGCCCCAAAGCAGAGCGGCCCACCGGGTGTTGTCCCGGGTCTCCGTATGATCTCAGCCGAACAGCTTGAGAAATATCAAGCAGAAGTCCTCAATTATTCTAATGGACGTTTGGAGTCAAAGTGGACACTGGTTGGGCAGTGGGCGCTGGTTCCAGGTGGTGGGTGGCTAGGGCCGGCGTCAACACCCGGCAAGGCGGGGCAGCTGCCGGGGCCCCCAATCTCTGGTGGGCCCACTGACAGGGCTGGTGTGCGCAACGACACTTGACCGGTAGAGGACTGAGAGGGCACCGCCACAGCTGGTGCCCACATCTCCTCGAATGGCGGGGTTCCACACAACGGGGCATCTCGATATAGATTCCAGGGGAGGAAGTGCTGGGTTTTGTTCTGCTTTCAAGTTGCCCACCCCAGCTGATTTCCTATCCCTGGAGCATCCCAATCTGTGATACCATACTGTGTGACACCCCCTGGGATCGCTGGCATACCCACAAGCAATTCCACACCTGAGTTTTGCTCCGCTTTACAGGGGCATCTCAATTTGGGACCCTGGTTTGGTGTGCCCGGTCCCTGACATCCTCCATTATGTGCCCAGTCCCTGACATTCTCCATTGTGTGCCCGGTCCCTGACATCCTCCACTGTGTGCCCAGTCTCTGACATCCTCCACCATGTGCCCAGTCCCTGACATCCTCCACCGTGTGCCCAGTCCCTGACATTCTCCAATGTGTGCCCAGTCCCTGACATTTTCCAATGTGTGCCCAGTCTATGACATCCTCCGCCGTGTGCCCAGTCCCTGACATCCTCCGCCGTGTGCCCAGTCCCTGACATTCTCCAATGTGTGCCCAGTCCCTGACATTCTCCATTGTGTGCCCAGTCCCTGACATTCTCCAATGTGTGCCCAGTCCTTGACATCCTCTGCCGTGTGCACAGTCCCTGACATTCTCCAATGTGTGCCCAGTCCCTGACATTCTCCAATGTGTGCCCAGTCCCTGACATTCTCCAATGTGTGCCCCGTCCCTGACATTCTCCATTGTGTGCCCGGTCCCTGACATTCTCCATTGTGTGCCCAGTCCCTGACATTCTCCATTGTGTGCCCAGTCCTTGACATCCACACCCGTGTGCCCAGTCCTTGACATCCACACCCGTGTGCCCAGTCCCTGACATTCTCCAATGTGTGCCCAGTCCTTGACATCCTCACCCGTGTGCACTGTCCCTGACATTCTCCATTGTGTGCCCGGTCCCTGACATTCTCCATTGTGTGCCCAGTCCCTGACATTCTCCAATGTGTGCCCAGTCCCTGACATTCTCCAATGTGTGCCAAGTCCTTGACATCCTCCATTGTGTGCCCGGTCCCTGACATTCTCCATTGTGTGCCCAGTCCCTGACATTCTCCATTGTGTGCCCAGTCCTTGACATCCTCACCCGTGTGCCAAGTCCCTGACATTCTCCAATGTGTGCCCAGTCCTTGACATCCTCACCCGTGTGCACTGTCCCTGACATTCTCCATTGTGTGTCCCGCCCCTGACATTCTCCATTGTGTGCCCAGTCCCTGACATCCTCCGCCGTGTGCCCAGTCCCTGACATTCTCCAATGTGTGCCCAGTCCTTGACATCCTCCATTGTGTGCCCAGTCCATGACATTCTCCATTGTGTGCCCAGTCTCTGACATCCTCCGCCGTGTGCCCAGTCCCTGACATTCTCCAATGTGTGCCCAGTCCTTGACATTCTCCATTGTGTGCCCAGTCCCTGACATTCTCCAATGTGTGCCCAGTCCCTGACATTCTCCAATGTGTGCCAAGTCCTTGACATCCTCCATTGTGTGCCCGGTCCCTGACATTCTCCATTGTGTGCCCAGTCCCTGACATTCTCCATTGTGTGCCCAGTCCCTGACATTCTCCATTGTGTGCCCAGTCCTTGACATCCTCACCCGTGTGCCAAGTCCCTGACATTCTCCAATGTGTGCCCAGTCCTTGACATCCTCACCCGTGTGCACTGTCCCTGACATTCTCCATTGTGTGTCCCGCCCCTGACATTCTCCATTGTGTGCCCAGTCCCTGACATCCTCCGCCGTGTGCCCAGTCCCTGACATCCTCCATTGTGTGCCCAGTCCCTGACATCCTCCACCATGTGCACGGTCCCCCATCTTGCTACAGCAGACATCTTTCCTGGTCCAACGGCGTATGTGTGAGCCGCGGCCGCATCCCCACTATCCCATTGGCAGGGCTCAGGCATTTGTGAATGGCCAGCGAGGGCACAATCCCTGTTAGAGGGAAGCGGGGGATGCGGCCGCCGGCGCGCTGGGATCCACTCGCCTAAGACGACGTGACGTCAGCAGCTCTGAGTGCACTGATTGGACGAGCGGCCGCGCATGCACCGTAGGACCAGGAAGAGGTAAGTTGACTTCGGCGATCTGGGGGGTTTCATGCAGCGATCGGGGTGCCCCGGGGGAAAGGACCAAAACCCAGGATAGTTAAAATCCTGTTTTTTTTTCCACTTTAAGGATGTTAATAAAAGCTACGTCTCTCCCGGGAAAGCCCTTCTGGAACCTTTTCTCTACAATACGTTCTGAGGACTGCGGCATCTTCCATTGCTCGGGATACCCAGGAAATCATTAGGGACATTACTCTGACAGAGGAGGAAGCGCAGAGCCGTGATGTCACAGAAGGCTCAGCTGCACCACCAAATACAACATGGGACGGGTGAGTAAAAAGAAAGGTCGGCGAGGGGCAATAGGCCTCCATACATTGGAGGAGATTTTTTAAAGTAAAAAAAATGTAAAGCCATGCACTTGGGGTTCAATAACCTGAAGGCCACATATGTCCTCGGGGGAGTAAAACTGGGAGAAACACTTGTTGAGAGGGATCTGAGGTTACTGGTAGATCACAGACTAAATAACAGCATGCAATGCCAAGCAGCTGCTTCCAAGGCCACCAAGATATTATCATGCATTAATAGAGGCCTGCAATCACGGGATAGGTGAGTAATTTTGCCTCTTTACAAGGCACTGACGCGCCCCCACCTGGAATATGCCGTCCAGTTCTGGGCGCCCATTCATAGAAAGGACACTCTGACTATGGAAAGGGTGCAGAGGAGCCACCAAACTAATAAGAGGAATAAAAGATATTATACATGAGGGAAGATTACGAGAATTAAATCTGTTTAGTCTTGAGAGGAGAGGAGACGGCTGAGGGGGGACATGATTAACTTGTATAAATATATAAATGGCCCATACAAAAAATATAGGGGAACGCTATTTTAGGTAAAATCCTCTCTAAAGACAAGGGGGGCGCTGCCTTCGATTGGAAAAATAGAAATTTAGTCTCCGGCGACAATCATTTTTTACCATAAGAACTATAAATCTGTGGAATAGCCTCCCACAGAAGCTTGTTACAGCATCAACCGCTGACAGCTTCAAAAAAGGATTAGAGGCTTATTTAGAAGAAAATAACATTAACAGTTACTATTAGCGATTATCAGTAAAAAAAAATTAAAACTAAAATAAATAGCTTCCGCTATAAAATAAACAACTCCCCCAACCACAAAACCCTTGGTTTAACTTGATGGACATATGTCTTTTTTCACCTATATAACTATGTAACTCTATGTAACTCTATAACTTTATAACTATATAACTATGTAACTCTATGTAACTATGTAACTATATAACTTTATAACATATATAACTATGTAACTCTATGTAACTCTATGTAACTCTATGTAACTCTATTACTATATAACTCTATGTAACTCTATGTAACTCTATGTAACTCTATTACTATATAACTCTATATAACTCTATGTAACTCTATGTAACTCTATGTAACTATGTAACTATATAACTATGTAACTCTATGTAACTATGTAACTATATAACTTTATAACTATATAACTAACTATGTAACTATGTAACTCTATGTAACTATGTAACTCTATGTAACTGTGTAACTGTGTAACTATATAACTAACTATGTAACTCTATGTAACTATGTAACTATATAACTTTATAACTATATAACTATATAACTAACTATGTAACTCTATGTAACTCTATGTAACTATGTAACTATGTAACTGTGTAACTGTGTAACTATATAACTAACTATGTAACTCTATGTAACTATGTAACTCTATGTAACTATGTAACTCTATGTAACTGTGTAACTGTGTAACTATATAACTAACTATGTAACTATGTAACTATGTATAAAGTGAGTTTGTGGGATTCCCTGCTTGCTTCTTATTCCATAGGGAATTCTGGGTATTTAATCCGTGCCTGGCGCGGGCTCAGCGGGTGCCACCTGGCAGCTCTAATTTTAGTGATGGAGTTTTTGCCAAGGAAAGCGCAGGTCCGGACAGATCCAGCTAATTGTAGAGCAGCGGCGGGCAGGGGGGAGCGGCAGCTTCTATATCTGGAGGGAGCCGGGCCCATAATAAAGGTCTGGTGACCACTGCTCGTCATCATGGGGCTAATGACATGTTATTATAGAGCAGATGAAAGAGGCTGCAGCCATCCCTCTATGTTGCCGTCCACAGTCCTGCTCCTATAAAGGAGGGGTGGTCCGGACGGCCGCTTCTCCCATCAGGACCACAAATGACAATGCTGACCACACTTGTCTGCACACTCCCAATAAACCACGTATGAGCAAACTTCAGCCTCAATTCAATAAAGGTAGAAAAAAATTCTCATGGTAGTAAAAGATTCAATTCATGAGAAAAAAGCCTGAGAATGTCACTGTTACTGAATCAAGTAGAGAAGTGTTTCCTCCTTTCTACACTGTAGTAAAAGCTGCCATTGACTTTCATTGTCTTTTTATCTGGTGATTCAGTAACAGTGACTTTCTCAGGCTTTTTTCTCATGAATTGAATCTTTTACTACCATGAGAATTTTTTTCTACCTTTATTGAATTGAGGCTGTTATGTGCAAGGCCTCTATGGCATACCTCCCAACTTTTCAGGGTGGGAAAGAGGGACAATTAGGACACGCCCCCTCATTAAGGGAAGGATGAGGCCACACCCCCTCATTGAGGGATGGATGAAGCCACGCCCCCTCATTGAGGGATGGATAGGAGATATGATGTAACAGTTACAACAATAGAAACACTTTGAATAGGCAAATGAATCATTTATTGCAGCAGATCTGCATGTTACACCTCAAAGAGGGACAATATGTAAATTAACCCACACCCCTCATTGATGGATGGATGAAGCCACGCCCCCTCATTGAGGGATGTATGAAGCCACGCCCCCTCATTGAGGGATGGATAGAAGATAAGATGTAACAGTTACACCAATAGAATCAATTTACATATGCAAATAATTTATTGCTGTAGATCTGCATGTTACACCTCAAAGAGGGACAAATGGGAACAACGAGGGACGGGGGCGTGGGCCCAAAAGAGGGACAGTCCAAATCAGGGACACTTGGGATGTATGCTCTATGGCACTGTTTCTGGACACGCACCCCCAGGGTGGCAATGTTCCAGGGCAAACCTTCAGGGGGGGGGGGGTCTGACTGGTCTGGTTTATTGTGTTACAAGCAAAGCCTAATCCCTTCAAGTGGACCACAATGAGGGCATGTGGCTTCATCCATCCCTCAATCAGGGGGTGTGGCCTAATTTCACAAAAGTCCCTCTTTCCCACCCTGAAAAGTTAGGTAGGTATGCTGATACACCCCCCTCCATTGTTGTGAATGGAGGGGGTGTGGCCACGTCCCTGTGACTGATGGCGGGGGACGGGAGCCGACACAGAAGCGTGAATGGGGTTTAGGTCCGGCGAGGGTTGCGACAAGGGCTGACATCCAGGGAACAGGTGAGTTTCTGAACGCCACACTAACCCCAATCAGCCGCGCAGGACAAAAGGCGAGTACATGTTTGTCTTTTTTTTCTTTGGTTGCGGAACTAGTTTAAAAAGATGGGTTTAGGTTCGCCTTAAACCGGACCTTCACCGTGATTTATTGAAAAGCCCAAACCCTTAAAAAACTGTTCCCCAGCATCTAACATTAATACAGTTTTATATTATATTTATATAGTTTTATAAGTTTTTAGTCACATACTTATTATTCTTTCCCCCACTGGGCTGCAACTCTGTTCAGGACTTTAGAATACAGGCGCCCCCATCTTGCCTCAGAAGCATCGCACTTACTGAGGAGATGAGAGTGGGATAAAGTACAGGGGGGCGGGGTTATAGCTGTGCTTTGCTCAGACAGAGCAGAGCTGGGGTCAGGAAAAGGTCAGCAGTCCCAGAATGCAGAGCAGCAAAATCAGAAGGCACTTCCTGTTTGCAGGCTGCCTGGTGTTCCATGAGCCGCCATCTTGGATGTTTAAAGGCTCATAACATGCAGTAGATGCAGGTAGGATGATTTTTAATGTGAGCAATCTGTATGTACAGGGTGTGGGAAACATATAAGATAGGCTCTTATTCAGGGTGAAGGTCCGGATTAATGTGAGCAATCTGTATGTACAGGGTGTAGGAAACATATAAGATAGGCTCTTATTCAGGGTGAAGGTCCGGATTAATGTGAGCAATCTGTATGTACAGGGTGTGGAAAACATATAAGATAGACTCTTATTCAGGGTGAAGGTCCGCTTTAAGAGAGAAGCCGAGATGACTCCCCGAGCCACCGTTCTAAGCGCCAGAACAAAATATAAAGCCGCCCTATGACATCACGCCCTATGACATCACACAATCCTATGAAGCCAGAGAAGTGTCGTCACCTTAAAGAGGGAATAGGCGTAGATGTCGTTCATGTCGATGTTTATCATCCTCAGCATGTCCTTCACTTCCTGGAAACTCATCTTCTCGTCTCCATCTCGGTCCGCCTGATGCAGATAATCCCGGATCCAAGTGGAGCTCAGTCAAGGAACGCAATGGAAACCGAACAAACACACTCACACGCTTTACATTCTGCCTCTGCGTTTTAAAGTGGACCAAAACCCACCGCGATCGCTTTAAAATTCCCTCCCACCGGGGCATCCTAATTTTGAATGCCCCGGCGGGAGGAAAACCCCCCAGGTCGCCCCATACACTTACCTTGATTGCCGGTCCAATGGCGCATTCGCAAGCCGCGGACGCATCCCCTCTATCCCTCTAGCAGGGTGAGTGCCCGCGCCAGGCGTTTGCGAATAGGCACGCTCCTTGTTAGAGGGAAGCCGGGGATGCAGCAGCCAGCGCACTTGAAGCAACTGGCACCGAGCGAGCTGATAGGACGAGCGGCCGCACATGCGCCGCAGGACCGGGAAGAGGTGAGTTGGGCTCAGTGATCTGGGGGGTTTCACACAGCGGGGCATTCCCAATTGGGGTGCCCCAGAGGAAAGGACCAAGGCCCAGGATAGTCATAATCCACTTTTAAAGTGGACCAAAACCCACTCGGATCTGCCCAGGAATCTATAAGATTCCCAAGCCGATCGATTCCCTCCCCCCTGGAGCATTCAGAATCGGGATGCCCCACTGTGTGAAACCCCCCAGGACGCCCCATACACTTACCTTGATTACCGGTCCAACGGCGCATGCGCGAGCCACATCCCCGCTACCCCTCTAGCAGGGCGCATGCCCGCACCAGGCGTTTGTGAATGGCTGGAGTGGGCACTCTCCTTGTTAGAGGGAAGCGGGGGATGTGGCCACCAGTGCGCTCGGAGCCGCTGGCCTTAGACGACATGACGTCAGCGACTCCAAGTGTGCTGATTGGACGAGCAGCCGCACATGCGCCGTAGGACCGGGAAGAGATGAGTTGACGTCAGCGATCTGGGGGGTTTCACGCAGCGGGGCATCCCCGATCGAGGTGCCCCCGAGGGAAAGGACCAAAACCCAGAATAATCAATATCCTGGGTTTTGGTTCACTTTAAAAGGGATTTTGAATTGGGATGCCCCACTGGGTGAACCCCCCCCCCCCCCGTACCAACTCACCTCTCGCTGGGCCTATGGGGCACACGCAAGCTCTCGTCCAATCAAAGCCCTTTACCGCGCATATGTTTACATGCAGAGCAATGAGGCATCTCCTGCAGTGTGCAGCCCCCCCCCCCCCCCGTATCTGAATAGCTGGGGGCGGGGGCGCGCTCACACACAGAGGATGCGGGGATGCAGCACCGGATGTGCACATCGCCAAGGGCACCAGGAAGCAGGTGAGTTTTACAGCGCCCCGGGGGGTTCACACAGCACATCCCAATCTGGGATGCCCCTGGAAAGGGCAGCGGCCACAAAATTTTAATTTAATTCTTTCATTTAATTTCAATTTAGAGGTGAGTTGAACTTGGTGATCTGGGGGGTTTCACACAGCGGGGTATCCCTGATCGGGGTGCCCCGGGGGAGTGGACCAAAACCCAGGATAGTCAAAATCCTTGGTTATGGTCCACTTTAAGATTCCCAATCCGATCGATTCCCCGTCCCCCTGGGGCATCCACAATCAGGATGCCGCGCTGTGTGAAACCCCCCAGATCGCCCCATACACTTACCTTGATTGCAATTTAGATTGTTATCTTTAAAATTGCAGGGCTGGCCACCCTGGGGTTTGTTCCGCTTCAAAGAAACAGTTTGGATAATGAGACAGCAAGGAACTCACCTGAAGTTTGTCCCATGCGCTTCTCCTCCATTTCCTGCGGCGCGCTGTAGATACTCTAGCAGGGCTCCAAAGTTTTCCCCTGCCTTTTATTTCTTTTTTAAAGTGGACCAAAACCCGGGATTTTGACTTTGCTCCTTTCCCCCGATCGGGGATGCCCCGCTGTGTGAAACCCCCAAGATTGCCGCTAGCAACTTACCTCTTCCCGGTCCTAGGGCGCATGTGCGGCCGCTCGTCCAATCAGCGCGCTCTGAGCCAATGACATCACGTCGTCTAAGGCTTCGTGTAAGGCTCCAAGCGCGCTGACGGCCGCATCCCCCGCTTCCCTCTAACAGGGAGCGTGCCCACGCCGGTCATTTACAAATACCACGTGCCCTGCTAGAGGGATAGCGGGGATGCGGCCGCAGCTTGCGCCGTTGGACGGGGAAGAAAGGTAAGTGTATGGGGCGATCTGGGGGGTATCACACAGCGGGGCGTCCTGATTTTGGATGCCCCAGGGGGGAGGGAATAGAGTGGACAAAAACCCATCACGATTGGGCCGGAAATCTCCGATCGCGGTGTTTTTTGGTCCACTTTTACATTGCCACGTTACATTAAAGCGGACCAAAACCCAGGATTTTGACTATCCTGGGTTTTGCTCCTTTCCCTCGATGTGTGAAACCCCCCAGATCACCATATTCAACTCACCTCTTCCCGGATGTACTTTGCGCATGTGCGGCCGCTCGTCCAATCAGCGGGCTCGGAGCCGCCGACGTCACGTCATCAAATGCTTCTTCTAAGGCCAGCGGCTCCAAGTGCGCTGGCGGCTGCATCCCCCGCTTCCCTCTAACATGGACGTGCCTGTGTCAGCCATTCACAAATGCCTGGTGTGGGAACACACCCTGCTAGAGGGATAGCGGGGATGCGGCCACGCATGCGCTGTCTGACCGGGAAACAAGGTAAGTTTATTTGGATGCCCCGGGGGAGGGCCACTGAACACATTAAAGTGGACCAAAACCCAGGATTTTGACTATCCTGGGTTTTGTTCCTTTCCCCTGGGGCACCCCAATCAGGGGATGGCCCACTGCGTGAAACCTGCCGAGCGCAACTCACCTCCTTCCGGTCCTACAGTTCGCTCGTCCAATCAGCGCGCTCAGAGACGCTGATGTCACGTCATCTAAGGCCAGTGGATCCGAGCTCGCTGGCGGCCGCATCCCCCGCTTCACTCTAACGGGGAGCGTGCCCACACCGGCCATTCACAAATGCCTGGCATGGGCGCTCGCCCTGCTAGCGGGATGCAGCCACGGCTCGCACATGCGCCGTTGGACCAGCAAACAAGGTAAGTGAATGGGGCTACCTGGGGGGTTTCACACAGCGGGGCATCCCGACTCTGGATGCCCCTGGTGGACAGAATCGATCAGCCTGGGAATCTTATAGATTCCCGGGCTGATCGCGATGGGTTTTGGTCCACTTTAAGTTTTGAAGTTTATAACCCTGCAAGTTGTACATTAACAAATATACAACATTACTGTCATAGTAAGTGTATCCCAGGTTAGTGTTAGGGCGGAGTTACCCTTTACCCTCGGTCACAGAGCAGGATATTGGACGAGCTTCTCCCGCTGGCTCATGGCCACGGCTCTCTCCATGAGTTTGTGCAGCCCCTGCACCCAGCTCCGGGCCTCCTGGTCACTGGTGGCCGCCAGGTCCAGGTTTCTCCTCCTCCCCACAAAGGCGATGCTGAAGCAGCAGCTCTCCGGGAAGCGTCGGCCATGTTTCTGTAATCCCTCCGACTGGTGCCCCTCGCGGACAGACTCGATGTGCAGGATGGAGACTGAGGGATCAGAGGGTATCATCAATGAAAGAGCAGGCAGAGGATCATAACGCATGTCTAAAGGGTCACTGATCATAACGCATGTCTAAAGGGTCACTGATCATAACGCATGTCTAAAGGGTCACTGATCATAACGCATGTCTAAAGGGTCACTGATCATAACGCATGTCTAAAGGGTCACTGATCATAACGCATGTCTAAAGTGTCACTGATCATAACGCATGTCTAAATGGTCACTGATCATAACGCATGTCTAAAGGGTCACTGATCATAACGCATGTCTAAAGGGTCACTGATCATAACGCATGTCTAAAGGGTCACTGATCATAACACATGTCTAAAGGGTCACTGATCATAACGCACGTCTAAAGGGTCACTGATCATAACGCATGTCTAAAGGGTCACTGATCATAACGCATGTCTAAAGGGTCACTGATCATAACGCATGTCTAAAGGGTCACTGATCATAACGCATGTCTAAAGGGTCACTGATCATAACGCATGTCTAAAGGGTCACTGATCATAACACATGTCTAAAGGGTCACTGATCATAACGCACGTCTAAAGGGTCACTGATCATAACGCACGTCTAAAGGGTCACTGATCATAACGCACGTCTAAAGGGTCACTGATCATAACGCACGTCTAAAGGGTCACTGATCATAACGCACGTCTAAAGGGTCACTGATCATAACGCATGTCTAAAGGGTCACTGATCATAACGCACGTCTAAAGGGTCACTCTAACTGGAGGGGAGTGTAAAATATTAATGAAAGCACACAATAGCATACCTCCCGAGTGTCCCTGATTTGGTGGGACTGTCCCTCCTTTGAGTCCATGTCCCCCTGTCCCTCGTTGTTCTCATTTGTCCCTCTTTGAGGTGTAACATGCAGATCTGCAGCAATAAATTATTCATTTGCCCATTCAAAGTGTTTCTATTGTTGTAACTGTTACGTCCTATTTCCTATCCATCCCTCAATGAGGGGGCGTGGTTTCATTACTCCTTCAATGAGGGGGCGTGGCTTCATTTACATATTGTCAATTTTTGAGGTGTAACATGCAGATCTGCATCAATAAATGATTTGTTTGTCTATACAAGGTGTTTCTATTGTTGTAACTGTTACATTGTATTTTCTATCCATCTCTTAATGAGGGGGCGTGGCTTAATTTAACAATTGCCCCGTCTTCCTACCCTGATAAGTTGATAAGTTCTAGCCAGCAGTCAGTGAGGGCCCCTGCAGGGTGCTTCAGGCCAGCAGCCAGTGAGGGCCCCTGCAGGGTGCTTCAGGCCAGCAGTCACTGAGGGGCCCTGCAGGGTGCTTCAGGCCAGCAGTCAGTGAGGACCCCTGCAGGGTGCTTCAGGCCAGCAGTCAGTGAGGGGCCCTGCAGGGTGCTTCAGGCCAGCAGTCAGTGAGGGGCCCTTTACAGGACAGGAGAGCAAGCCGGAGCCATCAGGGAAATTAACAAATACAGATGAAGGGGTCGAGAAAGTGTTATAGGGTTAGTTAGCTGCACATGGTTTTCTCTGGTTAAAGCAGACCTAGATCTACAAGGTTTTTAGTTCCCATGTTGTATGTTCTGAAGGTCCAGTTATCCTTTAGCAATATCTTATGGCCCAGGACTAGCAGTGAATGTGACGCCCCCCCCCCCCCCCCCATCTCCGGCTACTCACAGATCTGCTTGGATCGGGCTTTTTTCGCTCGGCTTTGATACCAGATGGTCATGCCGTCAGATTGGAGCCGGTAAAGTCTCTGCTGCCGCCAGCCCGGCTTTATTTTCCACAGCTGGGAGCCGCTCAGCATGATGTTCACGTCTTCATCATCTGACAGAGCTGAAAAGAAGAAAACACCCAGAGGATCAGATAAACAGGAATAATGGCCGCTCGCTCTCACAATGAACTGCCTCCTGATCAGGGCCCCCCAGCATCTCCAGTACAGGGGCCCCAACCATTAATGCCCCTCACTGACTGTAATGAGGGATGCTCCTCACTGGCTGTAATGAGGGATGCTGCTCACTGACTGTAATGAGGGATGCCCCTCACTGACTGTAATGAGGGATGCCCCTCACTGGCTGTAATGAGGGATTTTATATACCCCCCCCCCCCCCAAACCGGCCAAATTTTCACGGGACAATCCTGCTTTTGGACATTTGTCCCGGTGTCCCGCTTGTACAGTCGTTGCCCGTTACTGGAAGATCGCCCGGGGCCTCTAAGACGCACGAGTGTGAGAGGCCGCGGCGGCTGGGTGTTTGAGAGGCTGTCTGGATTTTTTTTTCTTTTTAAAGTGGATCTGTAAGTTACCCGGGCCTACCGATTCCCTCCTCCCTGGGGCATCCAAATGGGGGGATGCCCCACTGTGTGAATCCCCCCAGGTCGCCCCATTCACCAACCTTGTTTCCCGGTCCAATGGCGCATGTGCGAACTGCGGCCATATGCCCGCTATCCCTCTAGCAGGGCGCGTGCTTGTGACAGGCATTTGTGAATGGCCGAATTGCGAAGGGCACGCTCCCTGTTAGAGGGAAGCGGGGGACGCGGCCGGCAGCACGCTCTGAGCCGCTTGCCTTAGACAAAGCCTAAGACGACGTGACGTCAGCGGCTCCGGGCGCACTGATTGGACGAGCGGCCGCGCATGTGCAATAGGACCGGGAAGAGGTGAGTTAGCTGCAGCATTCTGGGGGGTTTCACACAGTGGGACATCCCCAATTAGGGTGCCCCGGGGGAAAAGACCAAACCCAGGATAGTCAAAATCCTGGGTTTTGGTCCACCAGACCAACAACCTGGTACAGCTGGAAACGAAAAAATCACCAAAACTCACTTGCTCTGTCTGAATGCATGATACTGAATCATTGTCAGCACTTACATTTGCTCCTGCATTCACTCAAAGTCAACTGTCAATGCACAGTAACCATGAACCCAGGGCCATTGGAAATCATAAATGGATGGTGTTGAGTGACGAGCTTGGACTTTGAATGGTATGAGCTGCATAGGAAGGACCCAGGAAGCTGGGACAATATGGATGGGCCATAGAATATTAATAAATGGTCTATGGATTGTATGGGTGGGGCATGCTGTAAACAAGAAGCTCTTGGACAGTATGGATGGATCCTATAGGGGGCATTGATGGGTTGCAGCAACTACCCATTATTGTAGTAATACATGGCCTTTGGATGGTATGGGATGCATGAGCGGGGCGTGTCATATAAAGTGCCCCCCCCCCCAGTGGCTGTACTGAGGGATGCCCCCCAGTGGCTGTACTGCAGGATGCCCCCCAGTGGCTGTACTGAGGGATGCCCCCCCAGTGGCTGTACTGAGGGATGCCCCCCCAGTGGCTGTACTGCGGGATGCCTCCCCAGTGGCTGTACTGAGGGATGCCCCCCAGTGGCTGTACTGCAGGATGCCCCCCAGTGGCTGTACTGAGGGATGCCCCCCCAGTGGCTGTACTGTGGGATGCCCCCCCAGTGGCTGTACTGAGGGATGCCCCCCCAGTGGCTGTACTGCGGGATGCCCCCCAGTGGCTGTACTGCGGGATGCCTCCCCAGTGGCTGTACTGAGGGATGCCCCCCAGTGGCTGTACTGAGGGATGCCCCCCAGTGGCTGTACTGAGGGATGCCCTGCAGTGGCTGTACTGAGGGATGCCCCCCAGTGGCTGTACTGAGGGATGCCCCCCCAGTGGCTGTACTGAGGGATGCCCCCCAGTGGCTGTACTGAGGGATGCCCCCCAGTGGCTGTACTGAGGGATGCACCCCCAGTGGCTGTAATGGTAGACGTCGCAACATGCATCCGCGGGATGCTCTTCACTCGCTGTAATGAGGCCTGCTACGTATTGGCTGTAATGAGGAATGCCCTTCACTGCCTGTAATGGGAGATGGTGCCTCGGTGGGATGCCCCTCACTCGCTGTCATGAGGAATACAATTACAGCCTGTAATGGGATGATTCTGCGCACCGTAATGGGATGATTCTGCGCACTGTAATGGGGGGATTTTCGGCTCTATTTGGTTCAGAATATTTTCTTTCCAATTTTTGTCCTCTAAACCCTGGGCGCGTGTTACAGAATGAAAAATAATATATATATATGTGTGACATTACGATACTATACTGGGCCAGGAACAGTACAGCAGGGCCGGTGTGCCCCAAAAAGTCCCGGGCCGTTTTTTAGCCCCAGTCCGCCCCTGACCATGGGTGGCCATGCTGGACACTAATAGCGGGGACCCCCATCCTATCCACGTGTTCTACTAATGATCAGACCAGATTGTGTCCTGTGACTCAGCCGCCCTGTGTACTTGGCCGAGGTTTTCTCTCCGACCACAAAGTATCTCATGACAAACAATTTACAAAGCAAAAAAACACAAACTAACATGGGAAACACCTGGGAAACCGCACAGAGAAAGTGGAGCTGCGCATCAAGGCGACTGGCATGGCGGAGTGATTGTGGCTGATGGGGCGGATGAGCCCGAGTCCCCCGCCCCGGAGGAGGTTATCATCTATTTTCTATGGATTCTATGGACAGTGATTTTAGCGGATAATGTAAAGAGCACCTGTCAACTTGGACCCTCTGAAGCAACGGCACATGCAATGGTTACTATATGTTTACTATACATATGTTTACTATACATTTTACTTACTATACAGTTTACTTACTATACATATGTTTACTATACATTTTACTTACTATACAGTTTACTTACTATACATATGTTTACTATACATTTTACTTACTATACAGTTTACTTACTATACATATGTTTACTATACATATGGTTACTATACATTTTACTTACTATACATTTTACTTACTAGACAGTTTACTTACTATACATATGTTTACTATACATATGGTTACTATACATTTTACTTACTATACAGTTTACTTACTATACATATGTTTACTATACATATGGTTACTATACATTTTACTTACTATACATTTTACTTACTAGACAGTTTACTTACTATACATATGTTTACTATACATATGGTTACTATACATTTTACTTACTAGACAGTTTACTTACTATACATATGTTTACTATACATATGGTTACTATACATTTTACTTACTATACAGTTTACTTACTATACATATGGTTACTATACGGCATATTTTTAGTACATGAGGTCAGAGCCGCCGAGGATGTTTGTATGAATGAGTACTATGGGATGCACCACTTATACCCTATAATGATGTGCTCACTCCTCAACGAATCCAACCATTTCTATGGGAGTGGCCGTGAAAAACACACCTCCCTCCCTCACGGCCACTCCCATAGAAATGATGTTTGTATGAATGTCAATGGACCAAACCCCACTCTATAAGTTTCCCGGGTTGATCTATTCCCTCCCCCTGAGGCATCCAACAACCCTTTGTGACCTGGCCTATTGTCTCACCCCCCCCTTTAGATTGTAAGCTCAAAGGGGCAGGCACCTCTCTCCTAATGTATTCCTGCATCTATGTGTTGGGCAGGCTGATTCATTACTAGCGTCAGGTACCGGCAGATGAGCGTCTGTAGTGAGGCGCTCAGAGCGACCGCTAGTAGTCGCAGTGATCAGCTATGGGTCGCTGTTACAGAGCGCCTCAGTCGCTGGCTGGCATTGATGAATATGTTGTATGTGAGTCACTATAACACCAATACAGTGCGACCGACTCACACCATATTCATCAAAAAAACAGCCTCACATAGCGCCGGCGCTCAAAATTGGGTTGTTGTAGCCCAGAGCGCCAGAAGCTGTGTGATTAAAGTCTGTTTTTGACCACATATCCACTAATAACAAAGCGAAAACACATGGAATGACATTGTTATTACATTGTGACATGAACACTTTAATACCAGACCTGTAATGACAATTCTGCATAAAAATATTAAAAATCAAAAAGTTTTTAAAAATGACTTTTTATAGGCCAGGAGAGGTCACACAATGATTTGATAATAATAATAAATAAATAAAATAAAACCCTGTTTAAACCGTCTGTGTTGATGAATCGGTAGCTACGTGTCGCTGTGAGTCGGTCACTGGAATCGCTTTGATAAATGTGGTGTTGCGTACAGCACCCGCCGGTCACCATTCTCTACCTTGCGCTACCTGTTGCTGACAGTCGTTACCTGTCGCTATGGCTTGATGAATAAACCCCTATGTGTGTTCATTGTTGCATTACAAGTATTTACTTGTCTTACCACCTTGTACTGCGCCACGCACTAGGACGGCGCTTTATACATAGACAATAATAGTAATAATCTTGACTGGCCAACATGAAACATTGCATCTATAGAAAGAGGACCGAGGGACTACTGGTAAACGTGACCCTGCTGGCTTTATTAATGACATCCTCATCACCCTATCTATCCCAGGTGACCGCATCACATGACCCGAGGGCGAGGAGAGTTAAAGTTATATTAAGGCGAGCGCCGATTGTTGTCCCATTGAATCAGGCTTCACGTTGCACTGCCCCAAACTTTCAAAAAGACCCTGTAGTCCCTAAGTTATTAGTAAAATTATTAGAGCATTGGAGATGCAGATAAAAAATGTGGGTGTGGCCACAGCGATGTGATGTAAGCACACTGTGATGAGTGTAAGTGATACGAAAGGCGAGCGCCCGATTGTTGTCCCATTGTCTCGGGCTTCACGTTGCACTCGCCCCAAACTTTCAAAAAGACCCTGTAGTTGCTAATAAAAGTATTAGAGCATTGCAGCTGTAGAGAAAAAAAAAAGAGAAACAGTGGGCGTGGCAACAGCGATGTGATGTAAGCACACTGTGATGAGAGTGAGAGAAGAGGGTTCAGAGAGGCAGCCAATCAGGACTTCTTGGCAGGGAGTGGGGCGTGTTTCTGTTCTTGGTCCACTGACGGTTGATTGATGGACCAGGTCAGCGGGGTAGGGGGCTGAAAGCTGAATGGGGAAGTGATTCTCCTCACTGAGGAGGCAGACAAATGAGGAAGAAGAAGTAAGGTAAGCTACAGGCGATTTACACACAAAGCGTTGCAGAACTTCCATTCAAATGACAATTGGTTTTCTGCCAGGTGTTGAGAACCATGATCCTCGACATTCTCACTTCTAATCCTCACTAGAACCTGGCAGCACCACAGCTCCTGGTCAGCCAGGCAGGAAAGGGTTAAAGACGTCCCCCGGGGAGGGGTGTATGCACCATCACCCAGGCCGGAAAATGTTAAAGGAGTCCCCCGGGGAGGGGTGTATGCACCATCACCCAGGCAGAAAAGGGTTAAAGGCGTCTCCTGGGGAGGGGTGTATGCACCATCACCCAGGCAGGAAAGGGTTAAAGGTGTCTCCCGGGGAGGGGTGTATGCACCATCACCCAGGCAGGAAAGGGTTAAAGGCGTCTCCTGGGGAGGGGTGTATGCACCATCACCCAGGCAGGAAAGGGTTAAAGGTGTCTCCCGGGGAGGGGTGTATGCACCATCACCCAGGCAGGAAAGGGTTAAAGGTGTCCCCCGGGGAGGGGTGTATGCACCATCACCCAGGCAGGAAAGGGATAAAGGTGTCCCCCGGGGAGGGGTGTATGCACCATCACCCAGGCAGGAAAGGGTTAAAGGTGTCCCCTGGGGAGGGGTGTATGCACCATCACCCAGGCAGGAAAGGGTTAAAGGTGTCCCCCGGGGAGGGGTGTATGCACCATCACCCAGGCAGGAAAGGGTTAAAGGTGCCCCCTGGGGAGGGGTGTATGCACCATCACCCAGGCAGAAAAGGGTTAAAGGCATCTCCTGGGGAGGGGTGTATGCACCATCACCCAGGCAGGAAAGGGTTAAAGGTGTCCCCCGGGGAGGGGTGTATGCACCATCACCCAGGCAGGAAAGGGTTAAAGGTGTCCCCCGGGGAGGGGTGTATGCACCATCACCCAAGCAGGAAAGGGTTAAAGGCGTCTCCTGGGGAGGGGTGTATGCACCATCACCCAGGCAGGAAAGGGTTAAAGGCGTCCCCTGGGGAGGGGTGTATGCACCATCACCCAGGCCGGATAGAGTTAAAGGCGTCTCCCGGGGAGGGGTGTATGCACCATCACCCAGGCCGGAAAATGTTAAAGGAGTCCCCCGGGGAGGGGTGTATGCACCATCACCCAGGCAGGAAAGGGTTAAAGGTGTCCCCCGGGGAGGGGTGTATGCACCATCACCCAGGCAGGAAAGGGTTAAAGGTGTCCCCTGGGGAGGGGTGTATGCACCATCACCCAGGCAGGAAAGGGTTAAAGGTGTCCCCCGGGGAGGGGTGTATGCACCATCACCCAGGCAGGAAAGGGTTAAAGGTGTCCCCCGGGGAGGGGTGTATGCACCATCACCCAGGCAGGAAAGGGATAAAGGTGTCCCCCGGGGAGGGGTGTATGCACCATCACCCAGGCAGGAAAGGGTTAAAGGTGTCCCCCGGGGAGGGGTGTATGCACCATCACCCAGGCAGAAAAGGGATAAAGGTGTCCCCCGGGGAGGGGTGTATGCACCATTAACCAGGCAGGAAAGGGATAAAGGCATCTCCCGGGGAGGGGTGTATGCACCATCACCCAGGCAGGAAAGGGATAAAGGTGTCCCCCGGGGAGGGGTGTATGCACCATCACTCAGGCAGGAAAGGGATAAAGGTGTCCCCCGGGGAGGGGTGTATGCACCATCACCCGGGCAGGAAAGGGTTAAAGGTGTCCCCCGGGGAGGGGTGTATGCACCATCACCCAGGCAGGAAAGGGTTAAAGGTGTCCCCCGGGGAGGGGTGTATGCACCATCACCCAGGCAGGAAAGGGTTAAAGGTGTCCCCCGGGGAGGGGTGTATGCACCATCACCCAGGCAGGAAAGGGTTAAAGGTGTCCCCCGGGGAGGGGTGTATGCACCATCACCCCGGCAGGAAAGGGTTAAAGGTGCCCCCTGGGGAGGGGTGTATGCACCATCACCCCGGCAGGAAAGGGTTAAAGGTGTCCCCTAGGGAGGGGTGTATGCACCATCACCCAGGCAGGAAAGGGTTAAAGGTGTCCCCCGGGGAGGGGTGTATGCACCATCACCCAGGCAGGAAAGGGTTAAAGGTGTCCCCTGGGGAGGGGTGTATGCACCATCACCCAGGCAGGAAAGGGTTAAAGGTGTCCCCCGGGGAGGGGTGTATGCACCATCACCCAGGCAGGAAAGGGTTAAAGGTGTCCCCCGGGGAGGGGTGTATGCACCATCACCCAGGCAGGAAAGGGATAAAGGTGTCCCCCGGGGAGGGGTGTATGCACCATCACCCAGGCAGGAAAGGGTTAAAGGTGTCCCCCGGGGAGGGGTGTATGCACCATCACCCCGGCAGGAAAGGGTTAAAGGTGTCCCCCGGGGAGGGGTGTATGCACCATCACCCAAGCAGGAAAGGGTTAAAGGCGTCTCCTGGGGAGGGGTGTATGCACCATCACCCAGGCAGGAAAGGGTTAAAGGTGTCCCCCGGGGAGGGGTGTATGCACCATCACCCAGGCAGGAAAGGGTTAAAGGTGTCCCCCGGGGAGGGGTGTATGCACCATCACCCAGGCAGGAAAGGGTTAAAGACGTCCCCCGGGGAGGGGTGTATGCACCATCACCCAGGCAGGAAAGGGTTAAAGGTGTCCCCCGGGGAGGGGTGTATGCACCATCACCCAGGCAGGAAAGGATTAAAGGTGTCCCCCGGGGAGGGGTGTATGCACCATCACCCAAGCAGGAAAGGGTTAAAGGCGTCTCCTGGGGAGGGGTGTATGCACCATCACCCAGGCAGAAAAGGGTTAAAGGCGTCTCCTGGGGAGGGGTGTATGCACCATCACCCAGGCAGGAAAGGGTTAAAGGCGTCCCCTGGGGAGGGGTGTATGCACCATCACCCAGGCCGGATAGAGTTAAAGGCGTCTCCCGGGGAGGGGTGTATGCACCATCACCCAGGCAGGAAAGGGTTAAAGGTGTCCCCCGGGGAGGGGTGTATGCACCATCACCCAGGCAGGAAAGGGTTAAAGGTGTCCCCTGGGGAGGGGTGTATGCACCATCACCCAGGCAGGAAAGGGTTAAAGGTGTCCCCCGGGGAGGGGTGTATGCACCATCACCCAGGCAGGAAAGGGTTAAAGGTGTCCCCCGGGGAGGGGTGTATGCACCATCACCCAGGCAGGAAAGGGATAAAGGTGTCCCCCGGGGAGGGGTGTATGCACCATCACCCAGGCAGGAAAGGGTTAAAGGTGTCCCCCGGGGAGGGGTGTATGCACCATCACCCAGGCAGGAAAGGGTTAAAGGTGTCCCCCGGGGAGGGGTGTATGCACCATCACCCAGGCAGGAAAGGGATAAAGGTGTCCCCCGGGGAGGGGTGTATGCACCATCACCCAGGCAGGAAAGGGTTAAAGGTGTCCCCCGGGGAGGGGTGTATGCACCATCACCCAGGCAGGAAAGGGATAAAGGTGTCCCCCGGGGAGGGGTGTATGCACCATTACCCAGGCAGGAAAGGGATAAAGGCGTCTCCCGGGGAGGGGTGTATGCACCATCACCCAGGCAGGAAAGGGATAAAGGTGTCCCCCGGGGAGGGGTGTATGCACCATCACCCGGGCAGGAAAGGGTTAAAGGTGTCCCCCGGGGAGGGGTGTATGCACCATCACCCAGGCAGGAAAGGGTTAAAGGCGTCCCCTGGGGAGGGGTGTATGCACCATCACCCAGGCCGGAAAGGGTTAAAGGTGTCCCCTGGGGAGGGGTGTATGCACCATCACCCAGGCAGGAAAGGGTTAAAGGTGTCCCCTGGGGAGGGGTGTATGCACCATCACCCAGGCAGGAAAGGGTTAAAGGTGTCCCCTGGGGAGGGGTGTATGCACCATCACCCAGGCAGGAAAGGGTTAAAGGTGTCCCCTGGGGAGGGGTGTATGCACCATCACCCAGGCAGGAAAGGGTTAAAGGTGTCCCCTGGGGAGGGGTGTATGCACCATCACCCAGGCAGGAAAGGGTTAAAGGTGTCCCCTGGGGAGGGGTGTATGCACCATCACCCAGGCAGGAAAGGGTTAAAGGTGTCCCCCGGGGAGGGGTGTATGCACCATCACCCAGGCAGGAAAGGGTTAAAGGTGTCCCCCGGGGAGGGGTGTATGCACCATCACCCCGGCAGGAAAGGGTTAAAGGTGCCCCCTGGGAAGGGGTGTATGCACCATCACCCAGGCAGGAAGGGGTTAAAGGTGTCCCCCGGGGAGGGGTGTATGCACCATCACCCAGGCAGGAAAGGGTTAAAGGTGTCCCCCGGGGAGGGGTGTATGCACCATCACCCAAGCAGGAAAGGGTTAAAGGCGTCTCCTGGGGAGGGGTGTATGCACCATCACCCAGGCAGGAAAGGGTTAAAGGTGTCCCCTGGGGAGGGGTGTATGCACCATCACCCAGGCAGGAAAGGGTTAAAGGTGTCCCCCGGGGAGGGGTGTATGCACCATCACCCAGGCAGGAAAGGGTTAAAGGTGTCCCCCGGGGAGGGGTGTATGCACCATCACCCAAGCAGGAAAGGGTTAAAGGCGTCTCCTGGGGAGGGGTGTATGCACCATCACCCAGGCAGGAAAGGGTTAAAGGTGTCCCCCGGGGAGGGGTGTATGCATCATCACCCAGGCAGGAAAGGGTTAAAGGTGTCCCCCGGGGAGGGGTGTATGCACCATCACCCAGGCAGGAAAGGGTTAAAGACGTCCCCCGGGGAGGGGTGTATGCACCATCACCCAGGCAGGAAAGGGTTAAAGGTGTCCCCCGGGGAGGGGTGTATGCACCATCACCCAGGCAGGAAAGGGTTAAAGGTGTCCCCCGGGGAGGGGTGTATGCACCATCACCCAAGCAGGAAAGGGTTAAAGGCGTCTCCTGGGGAGGGGTGTATGCACCATCACCCAGGCAGAAAAGGATTAAAGGCGTCTCCTGGGGAGGGGTGTATGCACCATCACCCAGGCAGGAAAGGGTTAAAGGCGTCCCCTGGGGAGGGGTGTATGCACCATCACCCAGGCCGGATAGAGTTAAAGGCGTCTCCCGGGGAGGGGTGTATGCACCATCACCCAGGCAGGAAAGGGTTAAAGGTGTCCCCTGGGGAGGGGTGTATGCACCATCACCCAGGCAGGAAAGGGTTAAAGGTGTCCCCCGGGGAGGGGTGTATGCACCATCACCCAGGCAGGAAAGGGTTAAAGGTGTCCCCCGGGGAGGGGTGTATGCACCATCACCCAGGCAGGAAAGGGATAAAGGTGTCCCCCGGGGAGGGGTGTATGCACCATCACCCAGGCAGGAAAGGGTTAAAGGTGTCCCCCGGGGAGGGGTGTATGCACCATCACCCAGGCAGGAAAGGGTTAAAGGTGTCCCCCGGGGAGGGGTGTATGCACCATCACCCAGGCAGGAAAGGGATAAAGGTGTCCCCCGGGGAGGGGTGTATGCACCATTACCCAGGCAGGAAAGGGATAAAGGCGTCTCCCGGGGAGGGGTGTATGCACCATCACCCAGGCAGGAAAGGGATAAAGGTGTCCCCCGGGGAGGGGTGTATGCACCATCACCCGGGCAGGAAAGGGTTAAAGGTGTCCCCCGGGGAGGGGTGTATGCACCATAACCCAGGCAGGAAAGGGTTAAAGGCGTCCCCTGGGGAGGGGTGTATGCACCATCACCCAGGCCGGAAAGGGTTAAAGGTGTCCCCTGGGGAGGGGTGTATGCACCATCACCCAGGCAGGAAAGGGTTAAAGGTGTCCCCTGGGGAGGGGTGTATGCACCATCACCCAGGCAGGAAAGGGTTAAAGGTGTCCCCCGGGGAGGGGTGTATGCACCATCACCCAGGCAGGAAAGGGATAGAGGTGTCCCCCGGGGAGGGGTGTATGCACCATCACCCAGGCAGGAAAGGGTTAAAGGTGTCCCCCGGGGAGGGGTGTATGCACCATCACCCCGGCAGGAAAGGGTTAAAGGTGCCCCCTGGGGAGGGGTGTATGCACCATCACTCAGGCAGGAAAGGGTTAAAGGTGCCCCCTGGGGAGGGGTGTATGCACCATCACCCAGGCAGGAAGGGGTTAAAGGTGTCCCCCGGGGAGGGGTGTATGCACCATCACCCAGGCAGGAAAGGGTTAAAGGTGTCCCCCGGGGAGGGGTGTATGCACCATCACCCAAGCAGGAAAGGGTTAAAGGCGTCTCCTGGGGAGGGGTGTATGCACCATCACCCAGGCAGGAAAGGGTTAAAGGTGTCCCCCGGGGAGGGGTGTATGCACCATCACCCAGGCAGGAAAGGGTTAAAGGTGTCCCCCGGGGAGGGGTGTATGCACCATCACCCAGGCAGGAAAGGGTTAAAGGTGTCCCCCGGGGAGGGGTGTATGCACCATCACCCAAGCAGGAAAGGGTTAAAGGCGTCTCCTGGGGAGGGGTGTATGCACCATCACCCAGGCAGGAAAGGGTTAAAGGTGTCCCCCGGGGAGGGGTGTATGCATCATCACCCAGGCAGGAAAGGGTTAAAGGTGTCCCCCGGGGAGGGGTGTATGCACCATCACCCAGGCAGGAAAGGGTTAAAGGTGTCCCCCGGGGAGGGGTGTATGCACCATCACCCAGGCAGAAAAGGGTTAAAGGCGTCTCCTGGGGAGGGGTGTATGCACCATCACCCAGGCAGGAAAGGGTTAAAGGTGTCCCCCGGGGAGGGGTGTATGCACCATCACCCAGGCAGAAAAGGGTTAAAGGCGTCTCCTGGGGAGGGGTGTATGCACCATCACCCAGGCAGGAAAGGGTTAAAGGTGTCCCCCGGGGAGGGGTGTATGCACCATCACCCAGGCAGGAAAGGGTTAAAGGTGTCCCCCGGGGAGGGGTGTATGCACCATCACCCAGGCAGGAAAGGGTTAAAGGTGTCCCCCGGGGAGGGGTGTATGCACCATCACCCAGGCAGGAAAGGGTTAAAGGCGTCTCCTGGGGAGGGGTGTATGCACCATCACCCAGGCAGAAAAGGGTTAAAGGCGTCTCCTGGGGAGGGGTGTATGCACCATCACCCAGGCAGGAAAGGGTTAAAGGCGTCCCCTGGGGAGGGGTGTATGCACCATCACCCAGGCAGGAAAGGGTTAAAGGTGTCCCCTGGGGAGGGGTGTATGCACCATCACCCAGGCAGGAAAGGGTTAAAGGTGTCCCCCGGGGAGGGGTGTATGCACCATCACCCAAGCAGGAAAGGGATAAAGGCGTCTCCTGGGGAGGGGTGTATGCACCATCACCCAGGCAGGAAAGGGTTAAAGGTGTCCCCCGGGGAGGGGTGTATGCACCATCACCCAGGCAGGAAAGGGTTAAAGGTGTCCCCCGGGGAGGGGTGTATGCACCATCACCCAGGCAGGAAAGGGATAAAGGTGTCCCCCGGGGAGGGGTGTATGCACCATCACCCAGGCAGGAAAGGGATAAAGGTGTCCCCCGGGGAGGGGTGTATGCACCATTACCCAGGCAGGAAAGGGATAAAGGCGTCTCCCGGGGAGGGGTGTATGCACCATCACCCAGGCAGGAAAGGGATAAAGGTGTCCCCCGGGGAGGGGTGTATGCACCATCACCCGGGCAGGAAAGGGTTAAAGGTGTCCCCCGGGGAGGGGTGTATGCACCATCACCCAGGCAGGAAAGGGTTAAAGGCGTCCCCTGGGGAGGGGTGTATGCACCATCACCCAGGCCGGAAAGGGTTAAAGGTGTCCCCTGGGGAGGGGTGTATGCACCATCACCCAGGCAGGAAAGGGTTAAAGGTGTCCCCTGGGGAGGGGTGTATGCACCATCACCCAGGCAGGAAAGGGTTAAAGGTGTCCCCTGGGGAGGGGTGTATGCACCATCACCCAGGCAGGAAAGGGTTAAAGGTGTCCCCTGGGGAGGGGTGTATGCACCATCACCCAGGCAGGAAAGGGTTAAAGGTGTCCCCTGGGGAGGGGTGTATGCACCATCACCCAGGCAGGAAAGGGTTAAAGGTGTCCCCTGGGGAGGGGTGTATGCACCATCACCCAGGCAGGAAAGGGTTAAAGGTGTCCCCCGGGGAGGGGTGTATGCACCATCACCCAGGCAGGAAAGGGTTAAAGGTGTCCCCCGGGGAGGGGTGTATGCACCATCACCCCGGCAGGAAAGGGTTAAAGGTGCCCCCTGGGAAGGGGTGTATGCACCATCACCCAGGCAGGAAGGGGTTAAAGGTGTCCCCCGGGGAGGGGTGTATGCACCATCACCCAGGCAGGAAAGGGTTAAAGGTGTCCCCCGGGGAGGGGTGTATGCACCATCACCCAAGCAGGAAAGGGTTAAAGGCGTCTCCTGGGGAGGGGTGTATGCACCATCACCCAGGCAGGAAAGGGTTAAAGGTGTCCCCTGGGGAGGGGTGTATGCACCATCACCCAGGCAGGAAAGGGTTAAAGGTGTCCCCCGGGGAGGGGTGTATGCACCATCACCCAGGCAGGAAAGGGTTAAAGGTGTCCCCCGGGGAGGGGTGTATGCACCATCACCCAAGCAGGAAAGGGTTAAAGGCGTCTCCTGGGGAGGGGTGTATGCACCATCACCCAGGCAGGAAAGGGTTAAAGGTGTCCCCCGGGGAGGGGTGTATGCATCATCACCCAGGCAGGAAAGGGTTAAAGGTGTCCCCCGGGGAGGGGTGTATGCACCATCACCCAGGCAGGAAAGGGTTAAAGACGTCCCCCGGGGAGGGGTGTATGCACCATCACCCAGGCAGGAAAGGGTTAAAGGTGTCCCCCGGGGAGGGGTGTATGCACCATCACCCAGGCAGGAAAGGGTTAAAGGTGTCCCCCGGGGAGGGGTGTATGCACCATCACCCAAGCAGGAAAGGGTTAAAGGCGTCTCCTGGGGAGGGGTGTATGCACCATCACCCAGGCAGAAAAGGATTAAAGGCGTCTCCTGGGGAGGGGTGTATGCACCATCACCCAGGCAGGAAAGGGTTAAAGGCGTCCCCTGGGGAGGGGTGTATGCACCATCACCCAGGCCGGATAGAGTTAAAGGCGTCTCCCGGGGAGGGGTGTATGCACCATCACCCAGGCAGGAAAGGGTTAAAGGTGTCCCCTGGGGAGGGGTGTATGCACCATCACCCAGGCAGGAAAGGGTTAAAGGTGTCCCCCGGGGAGGGGTGTATGCACCATCACCCAGGCAGGAAAGGGTTAAAGGTGTCCCCCGGGGAGGGGTGTATGCACCATCACCCAGGCAGGAAAGGGATAAAGGTGTCCCCCGGGGAGGGGTGTATGCACCATCACCCAGGCAGGAAAGGGTTAAAGGTGTCCCCCGGGGAGGGGTGTATGCACCATCACCCAGGCAGGAAAGGGTTAAAGGTGTCCCCCGGGGAGGGGTGTATGCACCATCACCCAGGCAGGAAAGGGATAAAGGTGTCCCCCGGGGAGGGGTGTATGCACCATTACCCAGGCAGGAAAGGGATAAAGGCGTCTCCCGGGGAGGGGTGTATGCACCATCACCCAGGCAGGAAAGGGATAAAGGTGTCCCCCGGGGAGGGGTGTATGCACCATCACCCGGGCAGGAAAGGGTTAAAGGTGTCCCCCGGGGAGGGGTGTATGCACCATAACCCAGGCAGGAAAGGGTTAAAGGCGTCCCCTGGGGAGGGGTGTATGCACCATCACCCAGGCCGGAAAGGGTTAAAGGTGTCCCCTGGGGAGGGGTGTATGCACCATCACCCAGGCAGGAAAGGGTTAAAGGTGTCCCCTGGGGAGGGGTGTATGCACCATCACCCAGGCAGGAAAGGGTTAAAGGTGTCCCCCGGGGAGGGGTGTATGCACCATCACCCAGGCAGGAAAGGGATAGAGGTGTCCCCCGGGGAGGGGTGTATGCACCATCACCCAGGCAGGAAAGGGTTAAAGGTGTCCCCCGGGGAGGGGTGTATGCACCATCACCCCGGCAGGAAAGGGTTAAAGGTGCCCCCTGGGGAGGGGTGTATGCACCATCACTCAGGCAGGAAAGGGTTAAAGGTGCCCCCTGGGGAGGGGTGTATGCACCATCACCCAGGCAGGAAGGGGTTAAAGGTGTCCCCCGGGGAGGGGTGTATGCACCATCACCCAGGCAGGAAAGGGTTAAAGGTGTCCCCCGGGGAGGGGTGTATGCACCATCACCCAAGCAGGAAAGGGTTAAAGGCGTCTCCTGGGGAGGGGTGTATGCACCATCACCCAGGCAGGAAAGGGTTAAAGGTGTCCCCCGGGGAGGGGTGTATGCACCATCACCCAGGCAGGAAAGGGTTAAAGGTGTCCCCCGGGGAGGGGTGTATGCACCATCACCCAGGCAGGAAAGGGTTAAAGGTGTCCCCCGGGGAGGGGTGTATGCACCATCACCCAAGCAGGAAAGGGTTAAAGGCGTCTCCTGGGGAGGGGTGTATGCACCATCACCCAGGCAGGAAAGGGTTAAAGGTGTCCCCCGGGGAGGGGTGTATGCATCATCACCCAGGCAGGAAAGGGTTAAAGGTGTCCCCCGGGGAGGGGTGTATGCACCATCACCCAGGCAGGAAAGGGTTAAAGGTGTCCCCCGGGGAGGGGTGTATGCACCATCACCCAGGCAGAAAAGGGTTAAAGGCGTCTCCTGGGGAGGGGTGTATGCACCATCACCCAGGCAGGAAAGGGTTAAAGGTGTCCCCCGGGGAGGGGTGTATGCACCATCACCCAGGCAGAAAAGGGTTAAAGGCGTCTCCTGGGGAGGGGTGTATGCACCATCACCCAGGCAGGAAAGGGTTAAAGGTGTCCCCCGGGGAGGGGTGTATGCACCATCACCCAGGCAGGAAAGGGTTAAAGGTGTCCCCCGGGGAGGGGTGTATGCACCATCACCCAGGCAGGAAAGGGTTAAAGGTGTCCCCCGGGGAGGGGTGTATGCACCATCACCCAGGCAGGAAAGGGTTAAAGGCGTCTCCTGGGGAGGGGTGTATGCACCATCACCCAGGCAGAAAAGGGTTAAAGGCGTCTCCTGGGGAGGGGTGTATGCACCATCACCCAGGCAGGAAAGGGTTAAAGGCGTCCCCTGGGGAGGGGTGTATGCACCATCACCCAGGCAGGAAAGGGTTAAAGGTGTCCCCTGGGGAGGGGTGTATGCACCATCACCCAGGCAGGAAAGGGTTAAAGGTGTCCCCCGGGGAGGGGTGTATGCACCATCACCCAAGCAGGAAAGGGATAAAGGCGTCTCCTGGGGAGGGGTGTATGCACCATCACCCAGGCAGGAAAGGGTTAAAGGTGTCCCCCGGGGAGGGGTGTATGCACCATCACCCAGGCAGGAAAGGGTTAAAGGTGTCCCCCGGGGAGGGGTGTATGCACCATCACCCAGGCAGGAAAGGGATAAAGGTGTCCCCCGGGGAGGGGTGTATGCACCATCACCCAGGCAGGAAAGGGTTAAAGGTGTCCCCCGGGGAGGGGTGTATGCACCATCACCCAGGCAGGAAAGGGTTAAAGGTGTCCCCTGGGGAGGGGTGTATGCACCATCACCCAGGCAGGAAAGGGTTAAAGGTGTCCCCCGGGGAGGGGTGTATGCACCATCACCCAGGCAGGAAAGGGTTAAAGGTGTCCCCTGGGGAGGGGTGTATGCACCATCACCCAGGCAGGAAAGGGATAAAGGTGTCCCCTGGGGAGGGGTGTATGCACCATCACCCAGGCAGGAAAGGGATAAAGGCGTCTCCCGGGGAGGGGTGTATACACCATCACCCAGGCAGGAAAGGGATAAAGGCGTCTCCCGGGGAGGGGTGTATGCACCATCACCCAGGCAGGAAAGGGTTAAAGGTTTCCCCCGGGGAGGGGTGTATGCACCATCACCCAGGCAGGAAAGGGTTAAAGGTGTCCCCCGGGGAGGGGTGTATGCACCATCACACAGGCAGGAAAGGGTTAAAGGTGTCCCCTGGGGAGGGGTGTATGCACCATCACCCAGGCAGGAAAGGGTTAAAGGTGTCCCCCGGGGAGGGGTGTATGCACCATCACCCAGGCAGGAAAGGGTTAAAGTTGTCCCCCGGGGAGGGGTGTATGCACCATCACCCAGGCAGGAAAGGGTTAAAGGTGTCCCCTGGGGAGGGGTGTATGCACCATCACCCAGGCAGGAAAGGGTTAAAGGTGTCCCCCGGGGAGGGGTGTATGCACCATCACCCAGGCAGGAAAGGGTTAAAGGTGTCCCCCGGGGAGGGGTGTATGCACCATCACCCAGGCAGGAAAGGGTTAAAGGTGTCCCCTGGGGAGGGGTGTATGCACCATCACCCAGGCAGGAAAGGGTTAAAGGTGTCCCCCGGGGAGGGGTGTATGCACCATCACCCAGGCAGGAAAGGGTTAAAGGTGTCCCCCGGGGAGGGGTGTATGCACCATCACCCAGGCAGGAAAGGGTTAAAGGTGTCCCCCGGGGAGGGGTGTATGCACCATCACACAGGCAGGAAAGGGTTAAAGGTGTCCCCTGGGGAGGGGTGTATGCACCATCACCCAGGCAGGAAAGGGTTAAAGGTGTCCCCCGGGGAGGGGTGTATGCACCATCACCCAGGCAGGAAAGGGTTAAAGGTGTCCCCCGGGGAGGGGTGTATGCACCATCACCCAAGCAGGAAAGGGTTAAAGGCGTCTCCTGGGGAGGGGTGTATGCACCATCACCCTGGCCGGATAGAGTTAAAGGCGTCCCCCGGGGAGGGGTGTATGCACCATCACCCAGGCAGGAAAGGGTTAAAGGTGTCCCCTGGGGAGGGGTGTATGCACCATCACCCAGGCAGGAAAGGGTTAAAGGTGTCCTCCGGGGAGGGGTGTATGCACCATCACCCCGGCAGGAAAGGGTTAAAGGTGTCCCCCGGGGAGGGGTGTATGCACCATCACCCAGGCAGGAAAGGGTTAAAGGTGTCCCCCGGGGAGGGGTGTATGCACCATCACCCAAGCAGGAAAGGGTTAAAGGCGTCTCCTGGGGAGGGGTGTATGCACCATCACCCAGGCCGGATAGAGTTAAAGGCGTCCCCCGGGGAGGGGTGTATGCACCATCACCCAGGCCGGATAGAGTGAAAGGCGTCCCCCGGGGAGGGGTGTATGCACCATCACCCAGGCAGGAAAGGGTTAAAGGTGTCCCCTGGGGAGGGGTGTATGCACCATCACCCAGGCAGGAAAGGGTTAAAGGTGTCCCCCGGGGAGGGGTGTATGCACCATCACCCAGGCAGGAAAGGGTTAAAGGTGTCCCCTGGGGAGGGGTGTATGCACCATCATCCAGGCAGGAAAGGGTTAAAGGTGTCCCCCGGGGAGGGGTGTATGCACCATCACCCAGGCAGGAAAGGGTTAAAGGTGTCCCCCGGGGAGGGGTGTATGCACCATCACCCAAGCAGGAAAGGGTTAAAGGCGTCTCCTGGGGAGGGGTGTATGCACCATCACCCAGGCAGGAAAGGGTTAAAGGTGTCCCCCGGGGAGGGGTGTATGCACCATCACCCAGGCAGGAAAGGGTTAAAGGTGTCCCCCGGGGAGGGGTGTATGCACCATCACCCAAGCAGGAAAGGGTTAAAGGCGTCTCCTGGGGAGGGGTGTATGCAGTGCACCATCACCCAGGCCGGATAGAGTTAAAGGCGTCCCCCGGGGAGGGGTGTATGCACCATCACCCAGGCCGGAAAATGTTAAAGGAGTCCCCCGGGGAGGGGTGTATGCACCATCACCCAGGCCGGATAGAGTTAAAGGCGTCCCCCGGGGAGGGGTGTATGCACCATCACCCAGGCAGGAAAGGGTTAAAGGTGTCCCCCGGGGAGGGGTGTATGCACCATCACCCAGGCAGGAAAGGGTTAAAGGTGTCCCCTGGGGAGGGGTGTATGCACCATCACCCAGGCAGGAAAGGGTTAAAGGTGTCCCCCGGGGAGGGGTGTATGCACCATCACCCAGGCAGGAAAGGGTTAAAGGTGTCCCCTGGGGAGGGGTGTATGCACCATCATCCAGGCAGGAAAGGGTTAAAGGCGTCTACCGGGGAGGGGTGTATGCACCATCACCCAGGCAGGAAAGGGTTAAAGGTGTCCCCTGGGGAGGGGTGTATGCACCATCATCCAGGCAGGAAAGGGTTAAAGGTGTCCCCTGGGGAGGGGTGTATGCACCATCATCCAGGCAGGAAAGGGTTAAAGGCGTCTACCGGGGAGGGGTGTATGCACCATCACCCAGGCAGGAAAGGGTTAAAGGTGTCCCCCGGGGAGGGGTGTATGCACCATCACCCAAGCAGGAAAGGGTTAAAGGCGTCTCCTGGGGAGGGGTGTATGCACAATCACCCAGGCCGGATAGAGTTAAAGGCGTCCCCCGGGGAGGGGTGTATGCACCATCACCCAGGCCGGAAAATGTTAAAGGAGTCCCCCGGGGAGGGGTGTATGCACCATCACCCAGGCCGGATAGAGTTAAAGGCGTCCCCCGGGGAGGGGTGTATGCACCATCACCCAGGCAGGAAAGGGTTAAAGGTGTCCCCTGGGGAGGGGTGTATGCACCATCACCCAGGCAGGAAAGGGTTAAAGGTGTCCCCTGGGGAGGGGTGTATGCACCATCATCCAGGCAGGAAAGGGTTAAAGGTGTCCCCTGGGGAGGGGTGTATGCACCATCACCCAGGCAGGAAAGGGTTAAAGGTGTCCCCTGGGGAGGGGTGTATGCACCATCATCCAGGCAGGAAAGGGTTAAAGGTGTCCCCTGGGGAGGGGTGTATGCACCATCATCCAGGCAGGAAAGGGTTAAAGGCGTCTACCGGGGAGGGGTGTATGCACGCTCTTTTTGCCAGTGTGGTTAATGAAACATTGGCTGTATAATGGCGCTGTAACTGCTCCGGCAGGAATGTCTCATTAAACAATTCTCAAGGACTTTGTTTTTTTGTTTGGAGCAGACGGTTAATGGCGCAGGAAGCGGATTTATCCTACATGGGACAAACATTTCTCTGAAGAGCGGCACGTATGATGCATACCTCCCAACTGTCCCTGATTTGGAGGGACTGTCCCGCTTTTATTTTTCCTATAAATATGTTTATCATAATGCTAGCTATCTATGAATAAGGACCAGGTGGCAAGCTGCACTATTAAGGATTGCTGTCGGGGTTCGGTATGTGCAAGAGGCAAATTGCTTGTGCCCTATTACTGGTCAGCAGTCACCCACCTTGTGCCCTATTACTGGTCACCAGTCACCCACCTTGTACCATATTACTGGTCTATTACTACAGTCATCTAACTTTTTTTTTTAATGCATGACCATTGTATGTGCTTAGGTATTTGGGGGGGGGGGGGGGGAATTTGCGGGGTTAGGTGCCTTGCTCAGGAGCCTTTTCAGTCATGTCCCAGGACCGGGTATTCGAACCTGCCACCCTCCGGTCACAAGTCCGCTCCCCTTACCTCTAGGCCACAACTGGCCCACGCACCTTGCACACACAAACTGCAGTCACCCACCTTGTGCTCTATTTTTTTTCTATTTTCTATTTAATTTTTTCAATTATTATTATTTTTATTATTATTTATTATTTTATTTATTATTATTTTTTTTATATTTCTATTTTTCTACATGTTGCTGCACTGCTAATGTTTTAGTAAATATGTTTCTTAAGCAGATTTGCACCTACGTGGCGTCCTCCACATTGCTGGATAAATCAGACCCTATGTATTTACCCTTCTGTGTGCAGAGATGCTGAATTTAGATCCGCACCCTATGTATTTTATTTTGAGAGAAGAGCTGAATTTAGATCCGCCCCACACAGAGGCCATTATAAGTCTCCATGCTGTATAAAGAGCGGAGCGCGGCCATAAAAGTCTCTGGCGTGAGCCAGTAATGCCAGGGGCGCGGCCATAAAGTCTCTGGCGTGAGCCAGTAATGCCGGGGTCAGGGCTCCTCCGTGGTGTTTTTTTTATGGCGCAGTGAGTTGGCGTTCTATCACATCGGCCTGTGTACAGTGTTGGGCCAGGGGTTGTGTCACTCTGTATCTAAATATAATCCGGCATGTTCCGCCGCCAGCGAAATTAGATTCAGCATCAGCAGAGACCCGGAGAGCATGGATGTCCCCCATCCCCTCCCTTATTAGCAATCTATGATTTTACACAGGAAGATGCCACTGGGCGGACAATGCTCCAGACAATGCTTCCGTGTGTCTTTCATTAACAGCGAGCGAATGCCCCTGTATAGAGAGATTTCCATACAACATCCAGCCCTATGCTGCCATACCTCTCAAGTGTCCCTCTCTTGAGTCCGTGTCCCCCTGTCCCTTATTGTTCTCATTTGTCCCTCTTTGAAGGGGTAACATGCAGATCTGCAGCAATAAATGATTCATTTGCCTATTCAAAGTGTTTCTATTGTTGTAACTGTTACAATGTATCTTCTATCCATCCCTAAATGAGGGGGCGTGGCTTCATACAATCCATGAATGAGGGGGCGTGGCCTCATTCATCCCTCAATGAGGAGGCGTGGCTTCATTTACATATTGTCCCTCTTTGAGGTGTAACATCTAGATCTGTATCAATAAATGATTCATTTTCCTACTCAGAGTTGTTCTATTATTGTAACTGTTTCATCCTACCTCCCTATCCATCCCTTAATGAGGGGGCGTGGCTTCATCATTCCTCAATGAGGGGACGTGGCTTCATACATCCCTCAATAAGGGGCGTGGCTTCACTCATCCCTCAATGAGGGAGTGTGTGTTAATTTACATATTGTCCCTCTTTGAGGTGTAACATGCAGATCTGCAGGAATAAATTATTCATTTGCCTATTCAAAGTGTTTCTATTGTTGTAACTGTTACACTGTTATATCTCCTATCCATCCCTCAATGAGGGGGCGTGGCTTCATCCATCCCTCAATGAGGGGGCGTGGCTTCATCCATCCCTCAATGAGGGGGCGTGGCTTCATCCATCCCTCAATGAAGGGACATGGCTTAATTTACATATTGTCCCTCTTTGAGGGAACATGCAGATCTGCAGTAATAAATGATTTGTTTGTTTCTATTGTTTCTATTGTTGTAACTGTTATATCCTATCCCCTATCCATCCCTTAATGAGGGGCGTGGCTTCATTTACATATTGTTCCTCTTTGCTGCAGAATATGAAGATCTGCAGCAATAAATGATTCGTCTGTTCAAAGTGTTTCTATTGTTGTAACTGTTACAATGTATCTCCTATGCATCCCTCAATGAGGGGGCGTGGCTTCATCCATCCCTCAATGAGGGGGTGTGGCTTCATCCATCCCTTAATGAGGGGCGTGGCTTCATCCATCCCTTAAAGTGGACCATCACCCTCTGGTGATCGGCCCGGGAATCTATAAGATTCCCGGGGCCGATCACCTCCCTCCCCGCGGGACATCCGAGATCGGGATGTCCCGCGGGGTGAAACCCCCCCAGAACCCCCAAACCCCCTTACCTTAGTCTCGGCGGCGGCCGTCTGTGAATGGCCGGTGCGGGGGCGCGCGCGTCAAGAGGGACGCGCGGGAGGCGGCGGCGGAGGAGCCACGGACAAGCGGCTGTCAAATCGCTTGTCCGTCGGCGCTGGGAGCGGGGAGAGGTGAGTTTTTCTTGGGGTTCGGGGGGTTTCACACAGCGGGGTGCCCCACCGAAGTGGACCAAGACCCAGGATAGTCAAAATCCTGGGTGTTGGTCCACTTTAATGGGGCGTGGCTTCATCCATCCGTCAATGAGGGGCGTGGCTTCATCCATCCCTTAATATGGGGCGTGGCTTCATCATCCCGTAATGAGGCGTGGCTTCATCCATCCATCAATGAGGGGGTGTGGTCTAATTTAACAAAAGTCCTTCTTTCCCACCCTGAAAAGTTGGTAGGTATGTGAGCTGTATCAGCTGCAGGGAGGTAAGGTGAGTATAACACACAGAGGTTCCCCAATAGAACAGTCCCCCAAATGCCAGACGCAGAGATTTACGTTGCATAATGTGTCTGGATGATGGGAAGATTCAGGATCATTGTCGCCGAGGAGTTAAATGCTGTCCCTGGAAATCGGGGAAGAGTAATGGAAGACACAGAGGGGCCCACGATCACAGTCTGGGAATTGCAGCATAAACATTTCATGGCGAATATTTTCGTCCTGCGTTGCTGCCGCATGTGGTCGTCGCTCGCTGTGTATTTATTTACCACATTACCCACATGAGTCAGTGCCTGCAGCTAACTGCTCCAACCCGTCCCCTCCCTCCTCCCGGGCTCATGGCTTCATGACAGTTTCTGCATACCTCCCAAGTGTCCCTGATTTGGAGGCACTGTCCCTCTTTTGAGTCCATGTTTCCCTTCCCCTCACTATTCTCATTTGTCCCTCTTTGAGGTGTAACATCCAGATCTGCAGCAATAAATGATTCATTTGCCTATTCAAAGTGTTTCTATTATAACAATGTTACAAGAGTATTGTTACAATGTATCTCCTAGTCAGGATTAAGGACCCCCGAGTCTGAAACGTGTAGACAGAGGATCCTCCAGTCCCCCCTTTTTATTGGGATTACCTGTATTTTAACAATGGATCAATAAAGATTGGAATTTTATTGCAAACGCTGAGTCAAAAAGTAAGTACAAATTCCGCACCACAATATGACGTTACATTTAATACCTGTGGCCGTGCAGTGATGGGAGACTATCTCAATCCTAAATTGGAATCCTAATATTGTAATGGTGAATCCAGCAATTCACCCAGAATAGCTCCAAACCACCGCACCCCCTCCACGGTAATCAATACATCAACTTAGGCCCTTATTTAACAAGGGATAGCGCCAGGTAGCGAATGGTGAGCGAACGGTAATGACGCTCACCGCCGCGAGAACGCCGGCTCCCCTCCGCAATCACACATTTATCAAGCCGATCCTGCTTAGCGACTGACAGAGCGCCAGATAGCGACTCATTCATCATTATTCCAGCCTCACCCCACAGCGCCAGCGAGCGACCTTGAACAGCGACAGGTATGACCTCTCGCTACCTGGCGCTCTCCAATGCATTTCAATGGAACAATCGTTAAATATTCATAATTAATTGCTATTTTTTTTTGTCAAAAATTCTGTGACCACTTCTGCAATGTTAGATTTTTTTTTAAGGTAAAAAAATTTTTATTAATGTATTATTAATGTATTCATATTACAAAATGTTTTGAAGAACATGTTTTTTTTTTTTTCTAAAAATATGGTTGTTTGGGGGTTAAAAAACTACTTTTAACCCATCGCCGCCAGCGCTCTGGGGTTTAAACATGCATTTCACAGCGCGAGAATTTTTGGAGCGTGATTTGTTAATGAATATGCTGGGAGCCGTTCGCTATGGCCGTTCGCTGTCATGCGCTCCCATACAGCGCGGAACCTGTCAAACAGCGTCTCCTAACCCCGTATTCAACATTACCGCACACCGACTGAGTCGCTGTCAACAGCCGAACAACGGCCAAGCACAGCGAATTCTAGCCGGCGCTGTGAAAATAACGCTACTGTCGCTCATCTGTCGCTACCTGGCGCTATTAATAAATCGGCCTCTAAGTATATGACATAAATTCATAGATTATTTATTGACAAATACCCATAAGAATCACATAACAAACAGTTAAAACACATATAAGACTAGACCGCACATTCCCAGGGGCATCCCAGTTTTACCCATAATCCCAACCCTATAAACATCAGATTTCAATAAAGTGCCAATATTACAACCAATCCATAAAGTGCATTAGTGCTAAATTTGTGCAAATACAATATTATTAATATAAAATGTGGCAAGAGAAAAAAACAGACTCAAGTATCAGAATACAACAACCAATTTAAATCATCACCTGAGCGTATAGCTCTGAGTGTCCCCCAGGAATGCCAAGGTCGAATGACGATCCCCCCAACGCGTTTCGTGGCCCCCTACTCACAAAGGTACCTGTACCTTGATAATGTGGCCTGTGAGTAGGGGGCCACGAAACGCGTTGGGGGTATCGTTCTCAGGTGATGTGTATGTTTATGATTTAAATTGGTTGTTGTATTCTGATACTTGAGTCTGTTTTTTTCTTACCACATTTTATATTAATAATATTGTATTTGCACAAATTTAGCACTAATGCACTTTATGGATTGGTTGTAATATTGGCACTTTATTGAAATATGATGTTTACAGAGTTGGGATTATGGGTAAAACTGGGATGCCCCTGGGAATGTGCGGTCTAGTCTTATATGTTTTTTAACTGTTTGTTATGTGATTCTTATGGGTATTTGTCAATAAATAATCTATGAATTCATGTCATATACTTAGTTGATGTATTGATTACCGTGGAGGGGGTGCGGTGGTTTTGAGGTATTCTGGGTGAATTGCTGGATTCACCATTACAATATTGCAAACGCTGGCCGGCTTTTGTATCTACTGCATGGAAATTGCGAGAGGAGCACTCGCAGCCGCCCTGCTACAAGGCTTGGACTCTGGCTTCTGATACAGGCAGGCTGATTCATCACTAACGCCAGGTAGCGACAGATGAGCGTCTGTAGCAGGCATTTCAGAGCGCTCGTTGTGCTCAGCCGTGGTTCGCTAGTTCAGAGCGACTCAGTCGCTGTGCAGCAATGATGAATACATTGTGGGGAGTCGCTATATGACCAGTACAGCGCTGTAAGGGAGCGCATGTTAGCGACTGGTCAGTGCGACCGACTCACAACATATTCATCCAAAAAACAGCCTCACACACCTACTGCGCTTAAAAATGCTTCTCTGTAGCCCAGAGCGCCGGAGGCTGTGTGATTAAAGGCTGTTTTTCAGCATGTATCCACTAGTAACAAAGCGAAAACATATGGAATTACATTGTAATAACATTGTGACATGAACACATTAATGGCAGAGCTGTAATGTCAATTCTGCATAAATATATAAAAGATGAAAAAAATTTATAAAAATGGCTTTTTCTAGGCCAGGAGAGGTCACAACATTATTTGAGATCCCCTGTTTAAAAAGAAATAAAAGAACGTCCATAGAAATGTATGGGAGAGCGACAGGTAGCGAGAGGTAAGACGTGGCGCTCTGCAAGGCTGAACGCCGTCGCTGTTCGCTGAAGCTGGGATGAATCGGACGCTACATGGCGCTATCGCAGTCACTCAACAGATTCTGCTTGATAAATGTGTAATTGCTGCCGTGTCCGGCGTTCACCTGCCGCTACCTGTCATTTACAAGGCGCTACCTGGCGCTATCCCTTCATGAATAAGGGCCAAAGTGTTTCTATTGTTGTAACAATGTTACAACAGTATTGTTACAATGTATCTCCTATCATCCCTCAATGAAGGGACGTGACCTAATTTAACAAATGTCCCTCTTTCCAACCTTAAAGTGGACCAA
>CM051243.1:10117070-10137070 GCA_027917425.1 Gastrophryne carolinensis
GGCTCGGAGCCATGCGGAGATTTCTTCTGTGAATCACCATTGACCACAATAAACACACGAGAAGCCATTAACAAAGCAAAGCCACTGAAGTGCGTAAAAGATGTTTAGCATACAAATAAGCGGCCACTCCTAGAAACCCAACAAAGCATTTTTACTGGATAGTAACAAGCAGTAATGACAGCTATTATTATTATTATTGGATACCGGTTAATACCTCTCAGCGCCAATATTTACTCAATGTGCGATTTAACTAACAAAAAACAGGGGCGATGAGGCCGCCAGCCTGCGTCTAATTTATCCCCAGCGCCACATGGTTCGCAGTGGCGGGCGCTCTTGTATAAGCTGCGCCAGTTTATAGTAGAGATGTAGGTTAAAGTATCACTATCGCGGAATTGTATAATGTTAAAAATCCATGTACAATTGTAACCTACACACAGGTTAGCACCACCTTCCAAAATACACCAACAAGGGGATAAGAGTGCGCCAGTTCGGTATCCCAAATTTGAACAAGCAATATACAATTAGTTACAATTCCAGCACACCGCACAAAAAGGATCAAAACCTGGACGGCACCACTCACCCCCTAATGATTAATTACTGACCCCATCTATAATCATAATATCTCATATTTTAATTCATCAAATATTAAAAAAACATAGAGGCTGATTTATTAATAGCGACATGTAGCGATAGTTGAGCGACTGTAGCGGTATTTTCACAGCGCCCGCTAGTAGTCGCTGTGCTTGGCCGTTGTTCGGTTGTTGACAGCGACTCGGTGTGCAGTAATGTTGAATACGAGTCGCTATTTGACAGGTTCCGCACTGTATGGGAGCGCATGATAGCGACTGGTCAGAGCGACCGGCTCCCACCATATTCGTCAAAAAATCAGGCTAAAAAAATTCTCGCGCTGTGAAATGCATGTTTAAACCCCAGAGCGCTGGCGGCGATATGTTAAAAGTAGTTTTTTAACCCCCAAACAACCATATTTATGGAAACCAAAAAAAAAACATTTTAAATAATTTAGTAATATGAATACAATAATATCAGACCTGTAATATCAATTCTGCACAATTTTTTATTTTTTTTTCCCTTAAAAAATTATCTAACATGGCAGAAGTGGTCACAGAATTTTTCACATTTAAAAAAAAAAAAAAACATTAATAACAATAAATTATGAATATTTAAAGATTGTTCCATTGAAATGCATTGGAGAGCGCCAGGTAGCGAGAGGTCATACCTGTCGCTGTTCAAGGACGCTGGCGCTGTGGGCTGAGGCTGGAATAATGATGAATGAGTGGCTATATGGCGCTATCTCAGTCGCTAAGCAGGATCGGCTTGATAAATGTGTGATTGTGGTGGGGAGCCGGCGTTCTCGTGGCGGGGCCCGTCATTACCGGCCGCTCACCAGTCGCTACCTGTCGCTATTCCTTCATAAATAAGGGCCATTCTCTTCTTTTTCTATATGTCCCACATTCATAGCTTTTCTCTCTTCCACATTTCCCCCTTCTTCTATTTACCATGTCAGTTTTTTCTCTTTTTTCAACCTAACTGGCCCCATTCATCGCTCTTTTCAGTGGTGGACTGGGGCCAACAACCAGCCCTACAGAGGCCCCCCAACCATGATGCTGGGGCTATAGCATTGGGGACTGGGGCTCCTTGGCTTGTGGGTACAGTGGGGCTGGGTACAGGGGGCTGGGGCTCCTTGGCTTGTGGGTACAATGGGGCTGGGTACAGGGAGCTGAGGACTCCTTGGCTTGTGGGTACAGTGGGGCTGGGTACCGGGGGGCTGAGAGCTCCTTGGCTTGTGGGTACAATGGGGCTGGGTACAGGGGGCTGAGGGTTCCTTGGCTTGTGGGTTCAGTGGGGCTGGGTACAGGGGGTTGAGGCTCCTTGGCTTGTGGGTACAGTGGGGATGGGTACAGGGGGCTGAGGGTTCCTTGGCTTGTGGGTTCAGTGGGGCTGGGTACAGGGGGTTGAGGCTCCTTGGCTTGTGGGTACAATGGGGCTGGGTACAGGGGACTGAGGGTTCCTTGGCTTGTGGGTACAGTGGGGCTGGGTACAGGGGGCTGAGGGTTGATTGGCTTGTGGGTACAGTGGGGCTGGGTACAGGGGGCTAATGGCTCCTTGGCTTGTGGGTACAGTAAGGCTGGGTACAGGGGCAGATGGCTCCTTGGCTTGTGGGTACAATGGGGCTGGGTACAGGGGGCTGAGGGCTCCTTGGCTTGTGGGTACAGTGGGGCTGGGTACAGGGGGCTAATGGCTCCTTGGCTTGTGGGTACAGTGGGGCTGGGTACAGGGGCAGATGGCTCCTTGGCTTGTGGGTACAGGGAGCTGAGGGTTCCTTGGCTTGTGGGTACAGTGGGGCTGAGGGTTCCTTGGCTTGTGGGTACAGTGGGGCTGAGGGTTCCTTGGCTTGTGGGTACAGTGGGGCTGAGGGTTCCTTGGCTTGTGGGTACAGTGGGGCTGCCAGTCCTTCGATTCTTTCTTTCTCTCCTTTCATCTATTCTTTTTTTATCATTCCTTTTCTCTCTTTCTTTCCTACTTTCTCCCCCATCGTTCCTTCTATTCTTTTGTTCTTTATTTCTCTTTTCTTTCTGTTATTCCTTCTGTTATTTTTATCTTTCTATTCTTTGCTAGTATTCCCCATGCCTGCAGGTTTACCGCCCTATATGGAGCATGCAATTACACAATCTATAACACAAAGCACCCAGTTTTACATAAGCTGGGCATTGTATTTGGCGTGCTTAAAGTGGACCAAACCCCATCGTGATCGATTCCCCCTGGGGCATCCAAAATCGGGATGCCCCGCTGTGTGAAACCCCCCAGGACGCCCCATACACTTACCTTGCTTCCCGGTCCAACAGCGCATGCACAATCCACAGCCGCATCCCCGCTATCCCTCTAGCAGAGCGCATGCCCACACCAGGCATTTGTGAATGGCCGTCACGGGCGCGCTCCCTGTTAGAGGGAAGCAGGGGATGCCGCCGTCGGTGCGCTCGGATCGCGGCCGCACATGCGCCGTAGGATCAGGAAGAGGTGAGTTCTCTTCGGCGATCTGGGTGGTTTCACACAGCGAGGCGCCACAATCGGATCCTGGGTTTTAGTCCACTTTAAAGTGGACCAACACCCAGGATTTTGACTATCCTGGGTTTTGGTCCACTTCCCCCCCCCCATCGGGGATGCCCCGCTATGTGAAACCCCCCAGATTTCCAATAAAACTCACCTCACCCAGCTCTTACAGCGCATGCGCGGCCGCTTATCCAATAAGCACGCTCGGAGCAGCTGAGCTATGCGCGTCTAAGCGCCATCATAGCTCAGTGGCTCCGAGCGCGCTGACGGCCGCATCTCGCGCTTCCCTCTTACAGGGAGCGCGCCCGCGCCGGCCATTCACAGATGCCTGCCCAGCTAGAGAGAAGCGCAAGGTGCGGCCGCGGCCCATGCATGCGCTGTCAGCCTGGGAATCAGGTTTACTGGCAGGATCTATAAGATTCCCGGGCCGATCCGGGTGGGTGTTGGTCCACTTTAAATTGTGACAGCTAAACGAAACGCTGGGTCAATTTTTTCAATAGCGACAGGTGCTGGCTGGCCATAGGGAGACCCGGGACAACGCCCGGTGGGCCGCACTGCTTTGGTGACAGTTGGGCTGCTGCTTCATTGTGAACCTTGATCTAGTTATGCTTTATTAAATATATGTTTACACTGTTCTATCAAGTTTATCCTGTTATTTTACAGGGTAACCAGCCAGTGAGGCCAGTTTGTTTTATCCTCCATTACCAGCGTACAATTTCATTGCTAGGCGCACCTTGCTTATCTCTACTCCCGAATGACCTTTTCCTTTAACTATTCTCTTCACTTGCTTTTTCACATTCTCTTCTTTTTCTATATGTTCCACATTCCTGGCTTTTCTCTCTTCCACATTCCCCCCTTCTTCTATTTACCACGTCAGTTTTTTCTCTTTTTTCCACCTAACTGGCCCCATTCATCGCTCTTTTTCAGTGGTGGACTGGGGCCAACGACCAGCCCTACAGAGGCCCCCCCCAACCATGATGCCGGGGCTACAGCATTGGGGCTGAGGGCTCCTTGGCGTGTGGGTACAGTGGGGCTGGGTACAGGGGGCTGAGGGTTCATTGGCTTGTGGGTACAATGGGTCTGGGTACAGGGGGCTGAGGGTTCATTGGCTTGTGGGTACAGTGGGGCTGGGTACAGGGGGCTGAGGGTTCCTTGGCATGTGGGTACAGTGGGGCTGGGTACAGGTGGCTGATGACTCCTTGGCTTGTGGGTACAGTGGGGCTGGGTACAGGGAGCTGAGGGTTCATTGGCTTGTGGGTACAGTGGGGCTGGGTACAGGGGGCTGATGACTCCTTGGCTTGTGGGTACAGTGGGGCTGGGTACAGGGAGCTGAGGGTTCATTGGCTTGTGGGTACAGTGGGGCTGGGTACAGGGGACTTACGGCTCCTTGGCTTGTGGGTACAGTGGGGCTGGGTACAGGGGCCTGATGGCTCCTTGGCTTGTGGGTACAGTGGGGCTGGGTACAGGGGGCTGAGGGTTCCTTGGCTTGTGGGTACAGTGGGGCTGGGTACAGGGGGCTGAGGGTTCCTTGGCTTGTGGGTACAGTGGGGCTGGGTACAGGGGCCTGATGGCTCCTTGGCTTGTGGGTACAGTGGGGCTGGGTACAGGGGGTTGATGGCTCCTTGGCATGTGGGTACAGTGGGGCTGGGTACAGGGGGCTGAGGGTTCCTTGGCTTGTGGGTACAGTGGAGCTGGGTACAGGGGGCTGAGGGTTCCTTGGCTTGTGGGTACAGTGGGGCTGGGTACAGGTGGCTGAGGGTTCCTTGGCTTGTGGGTACAGTGGGGCTGGGTACAGGTGGCTGAGGGTTCCTTGGCTTGTGGGTACAGTGGGGATGGGTACAGGGGACTTACGGATCCTTGGCTTGTGGGTACAGTGGGGCTGGGTACAGGGGCCTGATGGCTCCTTGGCTTGTGGGTACAGTGGGGCTGGGTACAGGGGGCTGAGGGTTCCTTGGCTTGTGGGTACAGTGGAGCTGGGTACAGGGGGCTGAGGGTTCCTTGGCTTGTGGGTACAGTGGGGCTGGGTACAGGTGGCTGAGGGCTCATTGGCTTGTGGGTACAGTGGGGATGGGTACAGGAGACTTACGGCTCCTTGGCTTGTGGGTACAGTGGGGCTGGGTACAGGGGGCTGAGGGTTCCTTGGCTTGTAGGTACAGTGGGGCTGGGTACAGGGGGTTCCTTGGCTTGTGGGTACAGTGTGCTGGGTACAGGGACTTACGGATCCTTGGCTTGTGGGTACAGTGGGGCTGGGTACAGGGGCCTGATGGCTCCTTGGCTTGTGGGTACAGTGGGACTGGGTACAGGGGGCTGAGGGTTCCTTGGCTTGTGGGTACAGTGGGGCTGGGTACAGGTGGCTGAGGGCTCATTGGCTTGTGGGTACAGTGGGGCTGGGTACAGGGGACTTACGGCTCCTTGGCTTGTGGGTACAGTGGGGCTGGGTACAGGGGGCTGATGGCTCCTTGGCTTGTAGGTACAGTGGGGCTGGGTACAGGTGGCTAAGGGCTCCTTGTCTTGTGGGTACAGTGAGGCTGGGTACAGGTGGCTGAGGGCTCCTTGGCTTGTGGGTACAGTGGGGCTGATGGCTCCTTGGCTTCTAGGTACAGTGGGGCTGGGTACAGGGGGCTGAGTGTTCCTTGGCTTGTGGGTACAGGGGGCTGATGGCTCCTTGGCTTGTGGGTACAGTGGGGCTGGGTACAGGGGGCTGATGGCTCCTTGGCTTGTGGGTACAGTGGGGCTGGGTACAGGGGGCTGATGGCTCCTTGGCTTGTGGGTACAGTGGGGCTGGGTACAGGGGGCTGAGGGCTCCTTGGCTTGTGGGTACAGTGGGGCTGGGTACAGGGGGCTGAGGGCTCCTTGGCATGTGGGTACAATGGGGCTGGGTACAGGGGGCTGAGGGCTCCTTGGCTTGTGGGTACAGTGGGGCTGAGTACAGGGGGCTGAGGGTTCCTTGGCTTGTGGGTACAGTGGGGCTGGGTACAGGGGGCTGAGGGTTCCTTGGCATGTGGGTACAGTGAGGCTGGGTACAGGGGGCTGATGGCTCCTTGGCATGTGGGTATAGTGGGACTGGGTACAGGGGGCTGAGGATTCCTTGGCTTGTGGGTACAGTGGGGCTGGGTACGGGGGGCTGATGGCTCCTTGGCATGTGGGTACAGTGAGGCTGGGTACAGGGGGCTGATGGCTCCTTGGCATGTGGGTATAGTGGGACTGGGTACAGGGGGCTGAGGGCTCCTTGGCATGTGGGTACAGTGGGGCTGGGTACAGGGGGCTGATGGCTCCTTGGCATGTGGGTACAGTGGGGCTGGGTACAGGGGGCTGATGGCTCCTTGGCTTGTGGGTACAGTGAGGCTGGGTACAGGGGGCTGAGGGTTCCTTGGCTTGTGGGTACAGTGGGGCTGGGGTATGAGGGACTGAGGGCTCCTTGGCTTGTGGGTACAGTAGGAATGGGTACAGGGGGCTGAGGGTTCCTTGGCTTGTGGGTACAGTGGGGCTAGGTACAGGGGGCTGAGGGTTCCTTGGCATGTGGGTACAGTGGGGCTGGGTACGGGGGACTGATGGCTCCTTGGCATGTGGGCACAGTGGGGCTGGGTACAGGGGGCTGAGGGTTCCTTGGCATGAGGGTACAGTGGGGCTGGGTACAGGGGGCTGAGGGCTCCTTGGCATGTGGGCACAGTGGGGCTGGGTACAGGGGGCTCAGAGGCAGACTAAGGGGGCAGGGACTGAATGTGGGTGTAAAAAGCAGTAGCCCAACTGGTCCCAAAACAGCCCTGAGTCTCCCTATGGCCATTCCGCCCCTGAGGCTGGGGTTCCTTGGCTTGTGGGTACAGTGGGGCTGGGTACAGGGGGCTTAGGGGGAGACTAAAGGGGGCAGGGATTGGATGTAAGTCCTAAAAGCTGCAGTCCAACTGGCCCCAAAACAGAGCGGCCCTCTGGGCATTGTCCTGAGTCTCCGTATGTCCAGCCCGCCCCTGGATGTTACCGACCCGACTGGCCCATGACCTGCCCATGGCATCCCCACTGAGCCCCCAATGTACTTCCCAGATAGCCAGCGAGTTCTATGGCATTGCAGAGACAGATAATGGGCAGGGGGTGGGTATCTCCGCTCCTAAGTGGATGGCACTAAGGCTTTAGGATTGTAGTGACACCTAAAGGAGGGAATGGGTATGGCACCCCACAGTCATGATGTTGAGGTTATACACTGGGAGCAGAATATAGGTGGGGGTTGCATCCGTCGATCCAGGTATGGGGTAAGGGTGCAGTCAGTCCAGGTTTAAGGTGGGGGTGCACTCGGTCCAGGTATGGGGTAAGGGTGCAGTCAGCCCAGGTTTAAGGTGGGGGTGCACTCGATCCAGGTAAGGGTGCAGTCAGCCCAGGTTTAAGGTGGGGGTGCACTCAGGCCAGGTATGGGGTAAGGGTGCAGTCAGCCCAGGATTAAGGTGGGGGTGCACTCAGGCCAGGTATGGGGTAAGGGTGCAGTCAGCCCAGGTTTAAGGTGGGGGTGCACTCAGGCCAGGTATGGGGTAAGGGTGCAGTCAGCCCAGGTTTAAGGTGGGGGTGCACTCAGGCCAGGTATGGGGTAAGGGTGCAGTCAGCCCAGGATTAAGGTGGGGGTGCACTCAGGCCAGGTATGGGGTAAGGGTGCAGTCAGCCCAGGTTTAAGGTGGGGGTGCACTTGCTCCAGGTATGGGGTAAGGGTGCAGTCAGCCCAGGTTTAAGGTGGGGGTGCACTTGGTCCAGGTATGGAGTGGGGAGTGCAGTCAGCCCAGGTTAGGGGTGGGGGTGCAATTGGTCCAGGTATAGGGCAAGGGTGCAGCAGGGCCAGGTATGGGATGGGGTGCAGTAGGGCCAGGTATGGGGTGAGCTGAGGGTGCAGTAGGGCCAGGTATGGGGTGAGCTGAGGGTGCAGTAGGGCCAGGCAAGGTATGGGGTGGGGTTTGCAGTAGGGCCAGGTATAGGGTAAGGGTGCAGTAGGGCCAGGTATGGGGTGGGGTGCAGTAGGGCCAGGTATGGGGTGGGGGGTGCAGTAGGGCCAGGCAAGGTATAGGGTGGGGTTTGCAGTAGGGCCAGGTATAGGGTAAGGGTGCAGTAGGGCCAAGTATGGGCTGGGGGGTGCAGTAGGGCCAGGTATGGGGTGGGGGTGCAGTAGGGCCAGGTATGGGGTGGGGTTTGCAGTAGGGCCAGGTATGGGGTAAGGGTGCAGTAGGGCCAGGTATGGGCTGGGAGTACAGTCGGTCCAGGTATGAACTGGGGGGTGCAGTAGGGCCGGGTATGGGGTGGGGTTTGCAGCAGGGCCAGGTATGGGGTGCGGGGTGCAGTAGGGCCAGGTATGGGGTGCGGGGTGCAGTAGGGCCAGGTATGGGGTGGGGAGTGCAGTCGGCCCAGGTTTAAGGTGGGGGTGCACTCGGTCCAGGTATGGGCTGGGAGTACAGTCGCTCCAGGTATGAGCTGGGGGGTGCAGTAGGGCAAGGCAAGGTGTGGGGGTGCAGTAGGGCCAGGTATGGGGTAAGGGTGCAGTAGGGCCAGGTATGGGCTGGGGGGTGCAGTAGGGCCAGGTATGGGGTGGGGGTGCAGTAGGGCCAGGTATGGGGTGGGGTTTGCAGTAGGGCCAGGTATGGGGTAAGGGTGCAGTAGGGCCAGGTATGGGGTGGGGGTGCAGTAGGGCCAGGTATGGGGTGGGGTTTGCAGTAGGGCCAGGTATGGGGTAAGGGTGCAGTAGGGCCAGGTAGGGGCTGGGAGAACAGTCGGTCCAGGTATGAGCTGGGGTTTGCAGTAGGGCCAGGTATGGGGTGGGGTGCAGTAGGGCCAGGTATGGGGGGTGCAGCAGGGCTAGGTATGGGGGGGTGCAGTAGGGCCAGGTATGGGGTGGGGTTTGCAGTAGGGCCAGGTATGGGGTGGGGTTTGCAGTAGGGCCAGGTATGGGCTGGGGAGTGCAGTAGGGCCAGGTATGGGGTGCGGGGTGCAGTAGGGCCAGGTATGTGGTGGGGTGCAGTAGGGCCAGGTATGGGGTGGGGGGTGCAGTAGGGCCAAGTATGGAGTGAAGGTGCAGTAGGGCCAGGTATGGGGTGGGGGTACAGTAGGACCAGGTATGGGGTGGCAGGTGCAGTAGGGCCAGGTATGGGGTGCGGGGTGCAGTAGGGCCAGGTATGTGGTGGGGTGCAGTAGGGCCAGGTATGGGGTGGGGGGTGCAGTAGGGCCAAGTATGGAGTGAAGGTGCAGTAGGGCCAGGTATGGGGTGGGGGTACAGTAGGACCAGGTATGGGGTGGCAGGTGCAGTAGGGCCAGGTATGGGGGGTGCAGCAGGGCTAGGTATGGGGGGGTGCAGTAGGGCCAGGTATGGGGTGGGGTTTGCAGTAGGGCCAGGTATGGGGTGGGGTTTGCAGTAGGGCCAGGTATGGGCTGGGGAGTGCAGTAAGGCCAGGTATGGGGTGCGGGGTGCAGTAGGGCCAGGTATGTGGTGGGGTGCAGTAGGGCCAGGTATGGGGTGGGGGGTGCAGCAGGGCCAAGTATGGAGTGAAGGTGCAGTAGGGCCAGGTATGGGGTGGGGGTACAGTAGGACCAGGTATGGGGTGGCAGGTGCAGTAGGGCCAGGTATGGGGTGGCAGGTGCAGTAGGGCCAGGTATGGGGTGGGGGTACAGTAGGGCCAGGTATGGGGTGGCAGGTGCAGTAGGGCCAGGTATGGGGTGGCAGGTGCAGTAGGGCCAGGTATGGGGTGGCAGGTGCAGTAGGGCCAGATATGGGGTGGGGAGTGCAGTAGGGCCAGGTATGGGGTGGGGGGTGCAGTAGGGCCAAGTATGGAGTGAAGGTGCAGTAGGTCCAGGTATGGGGTGGCAGGTGCAGTAGGGCCAGGTATGGGTGGGGGGTGCAGTAGGGCCAGGTATGGAGTGAAGGTGCAGTAGGTCCAGGTATGGGGTGGCAGGTGCAGTAGGGCCAGGTATGGGGTGGGGGTACAGTAGGGCCAGGTATGGAGTGAAGGTGCAGTAGGGCCAGGTATGGAGTGAAGGTGCAGTAGGTCCAGGTATGGGGTGGCAGGTGCAGTAGGGCCAGGTATGGAGTGGCAGGTGCAGTAGGGCCAGGTTTGGAGTGGCAGGTGCAGTAGGGCCAGGTATGGGGTGGCAGGTGCAGTAGGGCCAGGTATGGAGTGGCAGGTGCAGTAGGGCCAGGTATGGAGTGGCAGGTGCAGTATGGCCAGGTATGGGGTGGCAGGTGCAGTAGGGCCAGGTATGGAGTGGCAGGTGCAGTAGGGCCAGGTATGGGCTGGGGGGTGCAGTAGGGCCAGGTATGGGGTGGGGGTACAGTAGGGCCAGGTGTGGGGTGGGGTGCAGTAGGGCCAGGTATGGGGTGGGGGTACAGTAGGGCCAGGTATGGGGTGCGGGGTGCAGTAGGGCCAGGTATGGAGTGGCAGGTGCAGTAGGGCCAGGTATGGGGTGGCAGGTGCAGTAGGGCCAGGTATGGGGTGCGGGGTGCAGTAGGGCCAGGTATGGGGTGGGGGTACAGTAGGGCCAGGTATGGGGTGAGGGGTGCAGTAGGGCCAGGTATGAGGTGGGGGGTGCAGTAGGGCCAGGTGTGGGGTGGGGGTGCAGTAGGGCCAGGTATGGAGTGGCAGGTACAGTAGGGCCAGGTATGGGGTGGCAGGTGCAGTAGGGCCAGGTATGGGGTGGGGGTACAGTAGGGCCAGGTATGGGGTGGCAGGTGTAGTAGGGCCAGGTATGGGGTGGCAGGTGCAGTGGGGCCAGGTATGGGGTGCGGGGTGCAGTAGGGCCAGGTATGGGGTGGGGGTACAGTAGGGCCAGGTATGGGGTGGCAGGTGCAGTAGGGCCAGGTATGGGGTGGCAGGTGCAGTAGGGCCAGGTGTGGGGTGGGGGTACAGTAGGGCCAGGTATGGGGTGGCAGGTGCAGTAGGGCCAGGTATGGGGTGGCAGGTGCAGTAGGGCCAGGTATGGGGTGGCAGGTGCAGTAGGGCCAGGTATGGGGTGGCAGGTGCAGTAGGGCCAGGTATGGGGTGGGCCGGAGGAGATACTATGAAGTCAGAAATGGGATGGGGATAATTCTAGGCCCACCGAGAATTCTCCCATATCTCCCTATGGCAGCTCAGTATAATCTCCCCTTCTCTCGCCCCTGGACAGTGGAGGCCACATCACCCAGCAGCACCCACCTCCAGGGTTCCCAGCGTGGGTGCAGTTTCCATATAAAGCTGCATATGAAGATATAATAACATACATCCCAACGGTCCCTGATTTGGAGGGGCTGTCCTTCTTTTGACCCATGTCCCCTGTCCCTCATTGTTCTCATTTGTCCCTCTTTGAGGTATAACATGCAGATCTGCAGCAATAAATGATTCATTTGCCCATTCAAAGTGTTTCTATTGTAGTAACTGTTACAATGTATCTCCTATCCATCCCTCAATGAGGGGGCGTGGCTTCATCCATCCTTCAATGAGGGGGTGTGGCTTCATCCATCCTTCAATGAGGTGGTGTGGCTTCATCCTTCCCTCAATTAGGGGACGTGGCTTTATTTACATATTGTCCCTCTTTGAGGTGTAACATGCAGATCTGCAGCAATAAATGATTCATTTCCTATTCAAAGTGTTTCTATTGTTGTAACTGTTACAATGTATTTCCTATTCATCCCGCAAAGAGGGGGCGTGGCTTCATCCATCCCTCAATGAGGGGGCGTGGCTTCATCCATCCCTCAATGAGGGGGCGTGGCTTCATCCGTCCCTCAATGAGGGGGCGTGGTTTCATCCGTCCCTCAATGAGGGGGCGTGGCTTCATCCATCCCCCAATGCGGGGGCGTGGCTTCATCCATCCCCCAATGAGGGGGCGTGGCTTCATCCTTCCCTCAATGAGGGGGCGTGGCTTCATTAAACAATTGTCCCTCTTTCCCACCCTGAAACGTTGGGAGGTATATAATAATAATGTAATGCAGGGACTTGCGCCCATTATATATATGTCAGTGGAGAAGGCCGGGACTTACCATCCGCCATCACAGTCATCCAATCAGAAGCAGCCGATAGGGACCCGGGTCCATGTGGAAGGCTGCAGAGACACAAAGGGGTTTGTTCATCAAGGGACAGCGGCAGGTGGCGCCTTGTAAGTAACAGGCAGCGTCTGGTGAACGCCGGGCGCTGTACGCAAAACCACATTTATGAAGGCGAATCTGGTGAGCGCCTCTAACAGCGCCGTGTAGCATCACATGTATTATCACAGACGGCTGGCAAGCTGATTCATTACTAACGCCAGGTAGCGACAGATGAGCCTCTGTAGAGCGGATTTCAGAGCGCTAGTAGTCGCTGTGCTCGGCCGTGGATCATTGTTTCAGAGCGCCTCAGTCGCTGTCCGGCATTGATGAATATGATATGTGAGTCGCTATACTACGCTGTATGGGAGTGAACCGTAACGCCAGCCCAGTGTGACCGACTCACACCACATTCATCAAAAAAACAGCCTCAAACATTGCCGGCGCTCAAAATTAGGTCATTGTTGCCCAGACGCTGTGTGATTAAAGTCTGTTTCTGAACATGTATTCACTAGTAACAAAGCGAAAACATATGGAATGACATTGTTATAACATTGTGACATGACACTTTAATACCAGACATGTCAGGACAATTCTGCATAAAAATATTATTAATCCAAAAAAGTTTCCAAAAATGTCATTTTCTAGCCCAGGAAACATGTCAGAAAGATTTGAGATTTAAGGATCGTCCATAGAAATGTATGGGAGAGCGCCAGGTAGCGACAGGTAAGACGTGGCGCTCTGCAAGGCTGAACGCCGGCGCTGTACGCTGAGCCTGGGATAATGATGAATCGGACTCTACATGGCGCTGTTCCAGTCGCTCACCAGATTCGGCTTCATAATTGTGTAATTGGTGCCGTGTCCGGCGTTCACCTGACGCTTCCTGGCGCTAGAGCTTCATGAATAAGGCCATCAGCGTATAGCGCCGGCGCTCTGGCTTCCAGAGCCTGGTGTTACCTGTCGCTACCTGTCGCTCTCCCATACATTTCAATGACGATCCTTTTCTTCAAAAACAGGGTTTTTTTTATTTATTTATTTATTTTTTCTCTCCAATCATTGTGTGACGTCTCCTGATCTAGAAAGAGTCATTTTGGAAAACTTTTTTGATTTATATATATTTTTATGCAGAATTGTCATTACAGGTCCGGCACTAAAGTGTTAATGTCACAGTGTTATAACAATGTCATTCCATGTGTTTTCGCTTTGTTACTGGTGGATATGTGATCAAAAACAGACTTTAATCACACAGCGTCTGGCGCTCTATGCTATAGCGCCCAGATCCAGAGCGCCGATTCTATGGCCTCGATTCAATAAAGGTTCAAAAACAGACTTTAAAGTGGACCAACACCCAGGGGTGATCAGAGCCCTCCCCCTCCGCGGGGTGAAACCCCCCAGGAAGCCCAGAAACCTTACCTTATCCCCGTTCCAATGGCGCATGCGCGCGCTGCGTCTCGCGCTTCTCTCTAGCAGGGCGGCCGTTTGTGAATGGCCGGCGCGGGCGCGCTCCCTGTTAGAAGGAAGCGCAAGACGCGGCCTCCAGCGCGCTCGGAGCCGCTGTGGTTGTCCGTCGCTTGTCCGTACATACCACAGCGGCTCTGAGCGCTCTGATTGGACGAGCGCTCGCTTAGGAGCGGGGTGAGGTGAGTTATTTAGGCTGATCTGGGGGGTTTCATGATCGGGGTGCCCCGCGGAAGTGGACCAAAACCCGGGATAGTGAAAATCCTGGGTGTTGGTCCACTTTAATCACACAGCGTCTGGCGCTCTGGGCTACAGCGACACAATTTGGCGCTCACAGCGCTGTGTGAGGCTGTTTTTTTGATGAATATGGTGTGAGTCGATCACACTGACCAGTCGCTACCGTTCGCTCCCATATAGCTCTGTACTGGTATTATAGCGACTCACACATCAAATTCATCAATGCCGGCAATGTTACTACAGCGACTGAGGCGCTCTGTAATAGCGGCTCACGGCCGATCAGGGCGACCACTAGCAGCGCAGTACGGTCGCTCATCTGGCGATACCTGGCGCTATTAGTGAATCAGCCTGAAAGATAAAACAAATACAGCGCAAGGTTCTACATCCATGGGCGGCCCTCGGGGGGGGGGGGGGGGGGCGAGCTGGGCGGGGGCATCCCATTCTCTCTATAGAGGCGGCTTCCTCCCAGCAGCTCCTCGCTGGCTCAGCAGGCCTCTCATTTCCACATAAAGCTCCCGCCTCTTTCTCCACATTTCTTCATTATTCTCCCACTTTTCTTTCTTTTCCCTTTTTTTTTCCCCCACAGATGTGTCTCCGTCCAGTGGCGTAACTAAATGTGACGGGGCCCTGGTGCGAATATTACATGGGGCCATTTCACGGCTCATACAGGAAACTCTCTCTCTCTTTTTTCCCCTTTTTTTAGAGTTTTCTCTCTTTCGCTCTCTTGTCACATTCCTTCAATCTCTCTTTTACCTCCTTTACCTTTTCCTCTCTTAAATCACGTCCCTGTTCTCTTTTCCACATGCTCTCTTTGCCCAAATTCTCTCTCTCACTCTGTTTTCCTCATTTCCTTATTCTCTCCATCTCTCTATCACATTCCCTCTCTTTTTACCTCTCTATTACATTCTCTTATTCTCTCTTTCACACTCCCTCTCTTGTCTCCATCACATTCCCTCTCTTCTCTCTATCACATTCCCTTATTCTCTCTATCACATTCCCTCATTCTCTCTATCACATTCCTTTATTCTCTCTATCACATTCCCTTATTCTCTCTATCACGATCCCTCTCTTCTCTCTATCACATTCCCTTATTCTCTCTATCACGATCCCTCTCTTCTCTCTATCACATTCCCTTATTCTCTCTATCACGATCCCTCTCTTCTCTCTATCACATTCCCTTATTCTCTCTATCACATTCCCTTATTCTCTCTATCACATTCCCTTATTCTCTCTATCACGATCCCTCTCTTCTCTCTATCACATTCCCTTATTCTCTCTCTCACATTCCCTTATTCTCTCTATCACATTCCTTTATTCTCTCTATCACATTCCTTTATTCTCTCTATCACATTCCCTTATTCTCTCTATCACATTCCCTTATTCTCTCTATCACGATCCCTCTCTTCTCTCTATCACATTCCCTTATTCTCTCTATCACGATCCCTCTCTTCTCTCTATCACATTCCCTTATTCTCTCTATCACGATCCCTCTCTTCTCTCTATCACATTCCCTTATTCTCTCTATCACATTCCTTTATTCTCTCTATCACATTCCTTTATTCTCTCTATCACATTCCCTTATTCTCTCTATCACATTCCCTTATTCTCTCTATCACGATCCCTCTCTTCTCTCTATCACATTCCCTTATTCTCTCTATCACATTCCCTTATTCTCTCTATCACATTCCCTTATTCTCTCTATCACATTCCCTTATTCTCTCTATCACGATCCCTCTCTTCTCTCTATCACATTCCCTTATTCTCTCTATCACATTCCCTTATTCTCTCTATCACATTCCCTTATTCTCTCTATCACGATCCCTCTCTTCTCTCTATCACATTCCCTTATTCTCTCTATCACATTCCCTTATTCTCTCTATCACATTCCCTTATTCTCTCTATCACGATCCCTCTCTTCTCTCTATCACATTCCCTTATTCTCTCTATCACATTCCCTTATTCTCTCTATCACATTCCTTTATTCTCTCTATCACATTCCTTTATTCTCTCTATCTCTCTGCGGTCGCTCTCGCTCCAATTACCATAAACTTTATATAAACACAAAATATTCTCAGCAAACAGCTGATTGGACGACAGCCGGACATGTGATGTAGGACCAGGAATCTGGGGGGTTTCACACACTGGGGCATCCTGATTTGGGATGGCTCCGGATGGTCAGATCCCTCTTTGTCCCCACTTTCAATGACGTGAGCCTGTGGCGTCCCTCTTCTCTTGTCTCAGCGAGCGGGAGCGACGCCCAGAAAGGAAAGGATTTTTTTTTTTGTTTTGTTTTTGTTTTATAATATGCGGGACACGCTTAATACAGGACTAAAACTATTATCCTTAAATTAAAAAAAAATAGATATATATATTACACACACAGTCATAATAACAGGATAATAGGGATAAAAAAAGAAAAAAAGCGAAAATATAATCCTAAAAATGTTTTAATACTATTACAAATATTTATATAATAAAGGGATAAACCTTAGTGATATGAAGCTCCCCCTAGTGGCAGGTTTGGTTACTGCTACTCAGATGGTTTGGGAGATATGGGCAGGCTGATTCATCACTAGCGCCAGGTAGCGTCAGATGAGCGTCAGTATCAGGCATTTCAGAGCGCCCGCTAGTAGTCGCTGTGCTCAGCCGTGGTTCGCTAGTTTATAGCGCCAGTACAGCGCTGTATGGGAACGAATGGTAGCGACTGGTCAGTGCGACCGACTCACAACATATTCATCAAAAAAACAGCCTCACACAGCGCCGGCGCTCAAAAATGTAGCCCAGAGCGCCGGAGGCTGTGTGATTAAAGGTTGTTTTTGAACATGTATCCACCAGTAACAAAGCGAAAACATATGGAATTACATTGTTATAACATTGTGACATGAACACATTAATGCCAGACATGTGAGGACAATTCTGGAGAAATATATAAAAAATGGAAAAAGTTTTCAAAAATGGCTTTTCCGAGGCCAGGAGAGGTCACAACATGATTTGAGAATAAAAAAAAAAAACCTGTTTAAAGAGAAATAAAAGAACGTCCATAGAAATGTATGGGAGAGCGACAGGTAGCGAGAGGTAAGACGTGGCGCTCTGCAAGGCTGAACGCCGGCGCTGTTCGCTGAGCCTGGGATAATGATGAATCGGACGCTACATGGCGCTATCCCAGTCGCTCAACAGATTCGGCTTCATAATTGTGTAATTGCTGTCGTGTCTGGCGTTCACCTGACGCTACCTGGCGCTTACAAGGCGCTACCTGACGCTAGAGCTTCATGAATAAGGCCCCAAGTTATTTAGGACCAGACTACCCTAAAGCTTGATGTAATGGGGGGAGGGGGTAATTGTTTTCCAACCCACCTTGGAGCTGATTTGCCCCTCGTTCTCCCCCAGGTTGGGCTCCTCTTTCCTGCGTTCATGTCTGTAAAGCGGCAGCGAGTGCGGAGCCTCCGAATACTGCGAATGAATGGAGGGATTTCACACATCCATGGCAGGGAATGTGCTGACAGCGCCGTTCTGCTGGGAACACCGGCCTCCATCCAATAGGGACACACAATGGGGAGGACGTCCATCCATGTCCCTGATTTGGAGGCTGTCCCCCTTTTGGGGCCATGATCCCCCTGTCCCTCGTTGTTCTTCTTTGTCCCTCTTTGAGGTGTAACATGCAGATCTGCAGCAATAAATGATTCATTTCCCAATTTAAAGTGTTTCTATTGTTGTAACTGTTACAATGTATCTCCTATCCATCAATCAATGAGGAGGCGTGGCTTAATCCACTCCAATGAGGGGCGTGGCTTCATCCATCCCTCAATGAAGGGGTGTGGCTTCATCCATCCCTCAATGAGGGTGTGTGGCTTCATCCATCCCTCAATGGGAGGGGGGCGTGGCTTCATCCATCCATCAATGAGGGGGCGTGGCTTCATCCATCCCTCAATGAGGGGCGTGGCTTCATCCATCCCTCAATGAGGGGGTGGGGCCTAATTTAACTAATGTCCCTCTTTCCCACTCTGAAAAGTTGGTAGGTATGCACACAATGGGGGGCATCCATCCAATAGGGACACACAATGGGGGGCATCCATCCAATAGGGACACACAATAGGGGGTGTCCATCCAATAGGGACACACAATAGGGGGTGTCCATCCAATAGGGACACACAAAATGGGGGGTCACCCATCCAATAGGGACACACAATAGGGGGTGTCCATCCAATAGGGGCACACAATGGGGGGTCACCCATCCAATAGGGACACACAATAGAGGGTGTCCATCCAATAGGGGCACACAATGGGGGGCATCCATCCAATAGGGACACAAAATGGGGGGCATCCATCCAATAGGGACACACAATGGGGGGCATCCATCCAAGAGGGACACACAATAGGGGGTGTCCATCCAATAGGGACACACAATAGGGGATGTCCATCCAATAGGGACACAAAATGGGGGGTCACCCATCCAATAGGGACACACAATAGGGGGTGTCCATCCAATAGGGGCACACAATGGGGGGTCACCCATCCAATAGGGACACAAAATGGGGGGTCACCCATCCAATAGGGACACACAATAGGGGGTGTCCATCCAATAGGGGCACACAATGGGGGGTCACCCAGCCAATAGGGACACAAAATGGGGGGTCACCCATCCAATAGGGACACACAATAGGGGGTGTCCATCCAATAGGGGCACACAATGGGGGGGTCACCCATCCAATAGGGACACACAATAGGGGGTGTCCATCCAATAGGGGCACACAATGGGGGGTCACCCATCCAATAGGGACACACAATAGGGGGTCACCCATCCAATAGGGACACACAATAGGGGGTCACCCATCCAATAGGGACACACAATAGGGGGTCACCCATCCAATAGGGACACACAATAGGGGGTCACCCATCCAATAGGGACACACAATAGGGGGTCACCCATCCAATAGGGACACACAATAGGGGGTCACCCATCCAATAGGGACACACAATAGGGGGTCACCCATCCAATAGGGACACACAAGAGCAACCATGAGAGCTCTCAATGTTACCAAATGTTACCCTCTGCTTATTTAAGTGGACCTCCAACCTCAAACAAAAGCCTGACCCCTCCAGGCACCCGCTCACTATCCCTTCCCAATGCTTACCTAGCCCTGCAGTGTCTCCTCCTCTCCTCTGGGTGCTGGAAGCCCCTGAAACTGCATGCAGCAGCTTCCAGTCCTCCATGATAGAGGAGATGTGCTCATCCAAGGTGAACAGAGCCCAGACCACCAGACTTTGCTCTACATAAACCTTTGTGCCACGTGATTTCTAGAGAAGATGTACAATGGAGATTAAAGTGAAGTGTCCCCATTTTCATCATGGAAATGCTTGGCCTGCCCCCTATAGGTGAGCCGGGGAATTACATGGGAAAAAAGCAAAGAAAAAGAGAAATATAGAAGTGATGAAAAATAAGAACAAGGAATGAAAGCGGACCTTCACCCTGAATAAGAGCCTATCTTATATGTTTCCCCCACCCTGTACATACAGATTGCTCACATTAATCCGGACCTTCACCCTGAATAACAGCCTATCTTATATGCTTCCCACACCCTGTACATACAGATTACTCACATTAATCCGGACCTTCACTCTGAATAAGAGCCTATCTTATATGTTTCCCACACCCTGTACATACAGATTGCCCACATTAATCCGGACCCTCACCCTGAATAAGAGCCTATCTTATATGTTTCCCGCACCCTGTACATACAGATTACTCACATTAATCCGGACCTTCACTCTGAATAAGAGCCTATCTTATATGTTTCCCACACCCTGTACATACAGATTACTCACATTAATCCGGACCTTCACTCTGAATAAGTGCCTATCTTATATGTTTACCACACCCTGTACATACAGATTGCCCACATTAATCCGGACCCTCACCCTGAATAAGAGCCTATCTTATATGTTTCCCACACCCTGTACATACAGATTACTCACATTAATCCGGACCTTCACCCTGAATAAGAGCCCATCTTATATGTTAGATGCCGGGGAATGGTTTTATAAGGGTTTGGGCTTCTCAGTAAATCATAGTGAAGGTCCGGTTTTAGCCCTCAGTGCAGTCATTAAATCGCCATTCCTGTGAGCGGCCGCTAGATGTCGCTGTTGTAAAGCAATAAGCTTAGAAATAATAGAAACGAGAGAATTTGTGATAGTTTAATATAAATGTATTTGATCTGATTTTGAG